>CM030365.1:203724659-204269659 GCA_017893485.1 Hemerocallis citrina
ACCCCTTGCGGGGTGGGAAATTTAAGCTTCAGATGGTATGCCGAAGGTACCGCTTGAAGGGAGCATAGTCCGGGTCGGCCGAGTATGGCGTTATAAGCTGCTTTGACTTTTACCACCATGAAGTCCATGGACTCAGTCCTCTTGACAGGAGCCGATCCTGCGGTGACGTCGAGAGTAACAATCCCTTCTATCACGACAGGGATGCCAGAAAACCCATGCAAGGTGTACCCGGCTGGCTTGAGTTTGCCTTTGGGTAGTTTGAGGTTCTCGAAGGCCTCAAGGAAGAGAATATTTACCGAGTTGCCATTGTCGACGAGAATTCGTCGTACTTCACAATTAGCCATGTGGAGGCTAATGACGAGGGCATCGCAATGAGGGAGGCGAACGCCTTCGAGGTCTTCTCCGGAGAAGGAGACAGGCACCGGTTGCAACTTGGGTGAGGGGTTGTCTTGGACAGCATTCACCTCTCGGATGAAGGCTTTTCGGGAAATATTTGACTCTCCCCCCATTGACCCCACGTGGACACAGTGTAAGATGAATGGCGTATCCGCAGCTCCCTCGGGTTCGGAATCCCGACCCTGGATGCGGTTCGGAGTAGGGTTCGGAGGCGAAGGCCTCTGGTTCCTAGCATCTCGCCGATCCCGTGGGCCTTCTCTGGTGAATTCTCGGAGGTACCTTCGTGAGATGAGGTCCTCAATTTCGTCTTTCAGGGCCCGACATTGGTCGGTTTCGTGCCCATGATCTCTGTGGAAACGGCAGTATAAGCGCTGGTCTCGCTTCTTGTTGTTGTTTGATCGGGGAGGTAGTCGGACAATGCCTTTGTCTTCGATTTCTAAGAGGATGGCGGACACGTTGTGTGTCAAGGGAGTGTACCTTTCGAAGCGAGGGACCGGAGGTGCCCTCTTCGCGCCGACCCCTTCCTTTGCTGTTTTCTTGGTAGGTTCGGCATCATCGACCCTGCGCTTGCCCTTCCCTACGACTTCTTTGCTGCCCTCTGGGTTCAGAGCTTCCTCAACTCGTATATACTTCTCGACCCGGTTGAGAAGGTCGGGGAATTCCAACTGGGTTTGGATCCGCTTGGGAGCCGGGTCTGAACCCGAAAGCCCATGGGCCTGACGTGGCAGAAGGCCCAGGGGGTTTAGGGCTGACGTGGCAGTACCAAGAGTGGTATAGGGCTGACGTGGCAAAGCCCTTGGTGGTATTTGGAGCTGACATGGCGGATCATGGGGCTTCTGTGCTCCTGGGAGAATCTGGTGGCCTAGGTTGTGCCAGATCATCTTCATTCTTTACCAGGCTGGGTGGACGGCCCGTGGAGCTGTCGTGGATCGGAGGCCGAGGGCCATCGAGACTCGTCGGATACGAGGAGGCCAGGTTTGTGGGGGTGAACTTGAGGTTCGGCGCCGACCCTGTAGTGGCTCGAAGCCGAGCCAGATTGTTGTTTTTCCCATTTTTTGAGTGAGAGCCGTACTGGGCCCTGGTTGGGCCCCAAGCCATTTTTACCCTACCACAGTAAGTTTAAGTGTAGTTGGTGTTGTTGTTATTAATTGCAAATAGTCAGTTATGGTTGGTGATTTTGGCGGCTGTACATATAATTTTATTTGGAGAGTGTATGTGATGGGAAAGTGTTTGGAATTTGGAAAAATTTTCAAGTGTAGCAGCTGCAGCTGCTGTGTCGAATTGTAGATAAATTAAATTTTTTTTTAACCTAGGCCGTTGTTGGAGACAATGGCCTAGGTAGTAGAACAAAGGTTGTACAATTTCGACTGCGTTCTGACTTGTTGGAGTTAAAAATAGCAACAAGTCAGAGGGCAACACCCCTATATTGTGTATACCCTAGGCTGTTGTCTCCAACAACGGCCTAGGTAGTATGCCAAATGTTACTCAATTTGAGGTGCTCTCTGACTTGTTCGAGTTAAAAATAGCAACAAGTCACAGAGTAACACCCCTATATTGTGTATACCCTAGGCCGTTGTCGTAGTATGCCAAATGTTACTCAATTTGGGGTGCTCTCTGACCTGTTAGAGTTAAAAATGGCAACAAGTCAGAGAGCAACACCCCTATATTGTGTATACCCTAGGCCGTTGTCTCCAGGTAGTATGCCAAATGTTACTCAATTTGGGTTGCTCTCTGACTTGTTGGAGTTAAAAATAGCAACAAGTCAGAGAGCAACACTCCTATATTGTGCCAAATGTTACTCAATTTGGGGTGCTTTCTGACTTGTTCGAGTTAAAAATAGCAACAAGTAGAGAGCAACACCCCTATATTGTGTATACCCACGGCCGTTGTCTATAACAACGGCCGTTGTAGTATGCCAAATTTTACTCAATTTGGAGTGCTCTCTAACTTGTTGGAGTTAAAAATAGCAACAAGTCAGAGAGCAAGACCATATTTTTGTCAAAACACCTCCGGGTTCGACACTGTCATGTGGTTGTGAGGCCTGTCCCGGTTGTTCACCTAATCCGGGTTGTAGCCGAGAAACCCCGTCAATGATCTTCTGCAAATTCTCCAACGTGTATTTGTAACTCTCATTGGAGGAACAACCGAGATCGACAATCTGTTTTGCATGGTAGCTCAACTCACAATATCGAGATGCAAAATTCTCAGTATTGGGTTCGGTTGGAACGGATGTATAACTTCTTCTCATCACATCCCTGGTCTATCTTGTTTTAATATATACATCCGGGAGGAAAGTGTGATGGCAGAAACAAAGTGCAGCTAAAAAATGCCTGCAAGGAATGGCAACGAATTCGAACAAGTAACATGCACATGTAATAATTCCATTAATTTTGCATAAATGAAGAAGGCGAGCCGGTTCTAATTCTCCATAGAGTATCACATGGAAGGTTGAACTATCCGGTGTCTCAAGATCGGCAACAAATGTGACATTGTACATGAAGCTTTTTGTGACTTCATCTTGGAATTTGTAAAATATTTTCAAAGTATATGTTTTTTCTATTTGTGCTTCCAAAGCCCATTCGCTCTTTAACTTCGATCTCTTCTCACAGTTACGATGATTTTCTTTCAATTCATCGTGTCTTTGGCTTCCCAAAAAACGGTCGAAGATGACGGCAAATTCATGCAGGGAATATTTTTTTTCTGTATGATGCTTTAGGGCAGAATGTGCGAACTCAACCCATTGGCTACTCAACATGCCGGCCCAAAAAGAATCTTTAGCGTAGATGGGTGCCCAACTTTCACGGATATCAAATATGTCATTCAACCATTTTTTACTCTCTAATCCGTATTGCGAAATCAAAATATTCCACTTTTCTACAAATTCATGTACATATTCGGAATTGTAGATTACATTCTTCAAGGAATCCTTAAACTTGTTGACATCGGTCGAAAGACGAACCTCCTGGGATAACTTATCCAGAATGTGGCAAATACAAAAACGATGCTGAGTCTGGGGGAAAACTTTCTTAACTGCGGCGGCGATCCCATGGTCTTAATCGGTGACAATACCGGATGGAGCACGATTCATAACCCCTAACCACTTTTCAAAGAACCATTCAAACGAAGAGGCCGTCTCATTTGGAATGAACCCACCTCCTAAGAAAGTCGATTGCCAATGTTGATTCACTCCAACAAAGGAAACAAATAACATTCCGTAACGGTTCGTATTGTACGTGGCATCAAAGCAAACTACAACGCCAAATTCTTCATAATTCATCCTACAAATACCATCTACCCACATAAAATGTGACAACCGCCCTTCGGGATTGACTTGAATGTCATAAAAAAATGAAGGATCCGTCTGTTTCTTAGATTCGAAAAAATCAATTAGCATTGTAGAATCGTGTCCTTTCAATACTTCTTGCGAATCTCTAAGTAAATTTCTAACATCTTTTTCTGTGAATCCTACTTGATCGTGACCACCACTAGCACTTTCGAAGAAGAGCATTTGTCGACATGTTTGGATATTAGCTTGGTTCATTTGATCTATTATCCTTTTGTTCGTATGTGACACGGACCTGTTCCGGGACAAAAGGTGCCTTCTACCGGGTGAGGTGAATTCGTGATTGTGTTCTTCGTGAAATGAATACACCACCCACGTATTACTTACTTCGTTTAATTTTACATGAACATAAGCCTTGCAACCCATTCTACAGGTTGTTCCCTGTCTACCATCACTATGTTGACTCGGCGACGACCCAGCTTTATTACAAAGATATGACTTATCTACTTACATTCCCCCCTTTAATTTATTCCCACCCTTATGCATTGCAGAACCCCCCACAACGGGCATATGAAGAATAAAAATTCTTGGCCTCAACTAAAGTGGAGAATGTCATACCTAACTTCGGTTTCAGATGGTCTTCGACTAACGGCATGAAATCAGTGATTGGTTCTACCCGCACAAAATTATCGCCGGCAGCAGAACTGTCCGTATCGTTGTTCATCTGGGGTAAAAATATATTATTGGTCAATTAATAACACATTATATATAAAACAGCTTGTTAACAAACGATTGCGATATATATACATACGAAACAAAATAAGTGACAACAAGTCGAAAACGACGTCATATAAATACAAAACTCTTCTATTGGGTCCGACTTGCCACGCACAAGGTAACAGAACTTTTACAAGTAAGTTTCGATCCATGGTTTGCAAGATAAGGCTGTGTCTCGCTCGCATACCCCTCATTCTTGAACTGAGGTCGTTATTTGATATACGGTACAAATCTCCACAAACGAGATCAAAAAATTTCTAAACTTTGGGAGTGGGAAGGCGGCAAAACACATGAGCCAACCAAATTTGTAAAGGTCCGTTTCGACTCACGGATTGCAAAATACGCTGATGTATCGCTTTCACTCACGGGAATGAATTGAAAGCGATACACGGTCGTACACTTCAAACCGTGAATCCAAACACACTTCTACGAATTGTGTTGGGTTGTGTATGGCGTGTCCGACGTACTCGCAAAATTGCATAAATTTTTTTATAGCTTTGTGCGCTATTACTAACATCGAACAACAACCAACAACAACTAATACTACATCTACTTTCCCAATTAAACTAGAATTATCTACTCTATAAATACCTACGCTTAATATAGCAATTGTACACTCTAACATTGGAGATAAATTTCTAATCAATTAGCCTAGTTACAACTACTCAAGTGGGAACAAATTAGTACCTTTAACAATGAGGGTGTTCGGGAGGCTGCAAAGTTACTGCTGTAGAGAAAGGAAGGAAGGTAGGGTTTGGCTGATTTAGGGGGATTAGAGTTTTAGGGTTGGATAGATTTCGTATGGGTTAGGGTTGTTTTGTAATTGGGATCTTCAAAGGAACAGGGATAGAGACTGAGAATAGTGAGAGATTCGGTGAAAAGCAACGATCAAGAGAGAGGTAGGGTTTTCAGTTCGATAGAGAGACAACTACGGTTTGGGGAATTGGGTTTATCGAGCTCCACTAACGAGAGAGAGTCGTGAGGGAGATGAAGATCTGATTATGTACAAGTGTTTGGAAAAACACTTGTACATAGTTAAGTCGTTGTTCCCAACAACGGCCTAAGTTGAAATTTTTTTTTTTAAAAAACAACCTAGGTCGTTGTCTGGAACAACGGCCTAAGTACAATTTTTTTCAAAAAATATAATTCAAATAACCTTGGCCGTTGTTGGAAACAACGGCCTAAGTAAGTGAATTTTTCGATTAAAAAAAAACTCCACGCCAAAAAAATGCTAAGTCCCAAACGTTTTTTAGCGTGAAGTGACGAAATTACCCCTCCGCTTTCCCAAGCGTTAGTGGGAGACTTAAACGGATCTTGATTTGAGTGGATTTATTGAAAGTGGGTTCGAGTCGTGTTTGGGATATAGGGTAGGGTTAGGATTTGAGTGGATTTAGAAGAGGGGGAACTAGGGTTTCGGATGCAGAGGAAGTAGGAAGAGTGGTAGCTAGGGTTTGTTGGATTTGGGTGTGGAAAGTTGGCGGCTAGGTTTCATAGGGGGGAGGCGGCTCGGCCATCAACAATGGGAGACGACGAGATTCGGATAGGAGGGGAAGCAGTAGAGGGAGTTGACGGAGTTGATTGGGGGGGGGGGGTGTTGGAGTTGATGGTGGTGGACTCGACGCAGTGGCAGATGAGGGATTCGTGGCCAAGGAAGCGGTGGAGGAAGAAGGAGAGTTCTGATTATTCTTCTTCTTCATTGATGTTGCCGATGGGGATTTGGGGGTTGTCGGAGGTCGGGTATGTTGTTGTTAGGGATTCGGGGATTCGAGGATGGTTGATGCTGTAGTAGGGATGTGATTGATTGTAGTCGGGAGACGATGGGTTTGTTGATGAAGAAGGCAACCATGTTGTTGAGGGTTGACAATGGGTTTATTGATCGGGGATAGAGGAGTGGATGTTGTTGTGGATGGTAGGGGACTCTGCTGTTGTTGTTGTTGCCGGCGGTAGGATGTCAGAAGTGGCTGTCGCCAGAGGTGTGTAGAGGTGATGTCGCTCTTGTTGTTGTGGATTAGGGTTACTGTAGAGGTAGTTGATGACGGCTAGGTTTTGGAGTTTTGATCGGAAGAGATGTTGGGATGTGGAGTGATTCCGATGGAGACGAGAATCACTCCACCTCGATAACGATGATCAAATTCGTATAGGCCTTATAGGAATACTGGCTCTGATATCATGTTAGAATTAGGGATAGGAAGGAAAACTTTAATGATTAAACTGAGTACAATATGTCTCATATATATAGGAGAGAAGGGAAAACTAAACGAATACATTATTCAATATGGGACTAAATGTCAAAGAATCTACCACACAACTCGTAGTGCTAATAGCGGAAACACACCACAAGCAATAGAAACTCCGAAGACTTAGATGAACCAAGAACAAGCTACAACAATATATGTAAGATCTCACAAGAACACAATTAATATGCAGAGATAACCAATATTTCTTATTCACCAAGAAATACAAAGATTACAAAAGAGATTACAACTCTCATTCTCTCTCTCTCATCTTTGAAACACTCGGCACAATCTCCTCTTGAAGTTGAACAATGATAACGGCTCACCTCTTGATTACACAAATTGATGGATTAGATCCACACAAACCATAGAGTTTACGGCCATATATATAGCCCCCAAGTAAATCCTAAAAGATAAACACAAATCTAGCAATTGGGCCTTTAAACTAGTAAGCCCAAAAATAATCAGCCGCCGAAGTCGGTCGACTGCACCCCCAAGGTCGGTCGACCGCAACGTGTAAGTCCAGACCCGAGAGTTGACTGGTCGACTGCACTTGTAAGCCCTGTTTTTCCAAATACATATTTTTTTGAATATTTCCTGTATTTTGACTAATTATAAATTCACTTTGTTTTGAAATTTTTTTCGGATATTTTATTAAAGCGTTTTCTAATCGAAAACTATATTTTGTTCGAATAATGGCATAATTTAATTTCGGTTCCTAATTGATCAGTTATTTGTATTTTTTACTCAATTTAAATTTAAATGTATTATTTCTTTTGGGTTATTTTGATAAATGTATATTTTGTTATATAATCTTATTATTATTATTATTATTATTATTATTATTATTAATATCTTATCCTTGTGAATTTACTATTGTTATTATTGTTATTATTATTATTATATTTTTTGTCAAGCCCGAATACTTATTTAATTGTATTTTGATTATTCGATTTGATGTATGTTTATACGTATATTTGTGTAACACCCCAAATTTCAAAACCGACTGAATTCGAAGTTCCACAGGATCTTTACACTTCTCTTCGTACAATTTACAAGGAAATTTAAACATTCGTTACATCAAAGTTACAACTTGAATTACATTTAAACAGCGGAAGTCATTTACAACAATTACATGAATAAAGTACAACACTTGAAACATTCTTTAAGTAGCTTGCGTACTTAATCTTGTCAATCTCTTTATCCTGCATAGAAACTGTGGGCTCGTTAGTTCATTCAACTGACGCAAGAAAATAAAACATCAATTTTCTCTTACTTAGAAAGCACACACTTGTCACAAGCAAAACTACGGGGACTATCCTACAGATGTCGTGTTGTGCTGTGCACTTAGTCCTTAATGCAGTTGTTATGTTATATGATACTAATGCGCACTTGTTCGAATTCTATGCATCACATACTACATAGGTCCGAGGGCAAGTCCTTAATCATACTTCATCTTATAGGGTTCAATCCCTCATCATGACTTAAACTACTATGGTAACTACGGTAAGTATCCTAGATGTTCTATAATCTACGAGCCCATGTCCAGACAGTCTGGAAGGGAATTCCATGCACTGACATGACGCATCAAGTAGGCAGACTATGGACAATTCAACCTCCGCCATGGAACGATGACACCACCCGTAGTCACCAAATACCCTACAAGCGTCGCCACCGGGACGATAATTCCCGAGTAGTGCTCACGCCATGTCATGACGCATCAAGCAGGCAGTCTGTGAATCACTCTCACACCGCCAATCCGATGGCCCTCATACTCGTGTTTTTCTCTCACTTTCGTCACATCACCACTATGTATCTAGTCCTTAGTTTATTTGAATCATGAATAAAATCAATTCCTAGAGTTAGCTCTTTCCTCTATACCGATCATCAACATCAATCAATCAACATGACCAAACTTGGTCTTTTCTAGTCAATAACTCATCTCGAAAATATCTTTCAATGCTGATGGCTTAGCTACCCTCTAGCTTTCAATTCTATTTCACGTTCATAGCATTGTGTATTCATATTCATAAGACTTTTCATAATTCATCGTGATATTGACTTCACTTTCATGTATAATTTTCATGCATAAGACAATTAAATTTATTTTCTAACTGGTCACATTCATTCTTCATTCTTTCCACTTAATTCTCTTAATCTCATTTTACTAATACTAAATCTAACATTCATACTTTCATTTTCCCGTTATCAAATCTCTTTTCAAACTCTCTTAAACCATACGTATATTTTTATCCAAAGAAAAATCTGAGAAATCAAAAATAGTCAGGAGAGTCGACTGTTGAAGCATAGTCAGTCGACTGAGGATTTAAAACTCGGAAATTAAATAGTCAGGACAGCGGACTGTTGAAGCATAGTCGGTCGACTGAGGATTAAAAACTGGGAAATTAAATAGTCAAGACAGTCAACTGTTGAAGCATAGTCGGTCGACTGAGGATTAAAAACTCGGAAATTAAATAGTCAGGATGGTCGACTATTAAGGCATAGTCGGTCGACTGAGGATTAAAAACTCGAAAATTAAATAGTCAGGACGGTCGACTGTTAAGGCATAGTCGATCGACTGTTCAACAACAAAAAGTCAAAATGTGGAATGGTAACTTAAGATTTTTAAAGCCATTAAATTCTATAAAGTACTGCTCTTTTATTGTTACAAAGTGTACATGAAATTACATAATGTTCTATTAACAACTTCTTTTTCAAAGAGACATTTTTTTGAACTTGGCCTAATTTACAAAATGTTCATTTTTTTCAACAACTAACATACAACTTTAGGATTATCTAGTATCAATTATACTAATCATGAATAAGCATAATTCACTAATCAATCTTATTTTAATAATGTAAGGATTCTTACAATTAGCACTCCACATAAACATTTCTCAAAATTGCATTTTCTCCACAACACAAATATTTCAACATGAAGAACATTTATTCTAATTTTAGCATGCTAGATTAATATTCAAATATCACAACAACAAACATATCATTCAATCAAGTTCGCTTATTCATTTTATGCAATTTCACATATGTTCCATTTTTACCTTAATCATGGTACTATCAAAGAGCAATATTTTCATCTATTCATTCTAGCATGATTAGCACACAACCTAGCATGATACTACTTAGAAGTTAGAGAAAATTACCCACCTTATTGGAGAGAAAACGAAATGAACCCCTAAAACTCCTAGATTGATCAAAAGATGTCTTCTCCTCCTAGTTTGAGCCACCACAAGTCGTCTCCTCCTCGCTTTGAAGCAAACCCGACCCTCCATTGCTTCCTTGAAGAAAACCGGCTACCAATGAAGAAAACACAACACAACTCTCAATCTTTGATCTCACTAAGCTGTCAATCTTTTGCTCTCTAATTGTATTTCTTTATCTTTCGCTTTTGATATAGATTAGGTATGAATATACTAATGTAGGGGGGTATTTATACATAATTTTGGGTTGATTGAATGGCTAGGATTAGATCAAATAGTTAGGGATTAAGGGCTAGGATTAGTTTGGAAGTTGCCATAACCACCCATGAATGAGATAACCACCTCACCACTACTCCCATTTCCCTTCTCCACTTATGCATAATCCGGCCTACTCCAAGGGTGTATTTGGTATCTATAACTATATCCTCTTTAAAAGAGAACAAATATCAAAAAAGGCAATTTTCTCCTCCTTTCTCGTTGCTCCTTCCCATCTCAGATCCGGCGCTTCGGCTGGGCCTTCGTCCCAACTCCTTTCATTAAAGTTGGAGCTGGTGCTCAGATCTCCATACCCTTTTCGTTTCGTTTCGTATCCTCCCTCTTTTCGCCCTTCCTCCCTCCCTCTTCTTTTCCGGTGTCTCTTTCCCTCGGAGCGCGGTGGCTGTTCGGTTTCGATCCCTCTGGTTCTCAGCGCATCTGCGGTGGTCTACGCCTTTCTCCCTTCTCCGTGCTCGCCTTCGGTGGTTCCCTTCTGTGCCCCCCTTCCTCCCTTATCTGGTCAGCCCCTCCGGTCCCGGCATTAGGTGCTTCTCCCTCATTTCCTTTTCCCATCACTGTAAGTATTCCTCCCTCAGTGCTTTTCTTAGATTCTATTGTGTTCTTTATTGTGCTGCTGGTGGTGGTTGGTTTGTGGATTTTGTTTTGTTACCTCTGTGGTTTTCGCTGCGGGTGCAGCGTTCGTGTTTCGTTTTTTTTCCCCCTCCTCTGAGTGGGTTGGGAGCTATTGGTTTCTTGCTATCTCGGTCTCCACTTCTCCCCCCTTCTCTCTTTCTCCACCTCTCTTCTCTCCTCCCTGCTCCATCTGTTTCGGAAGCACCCTTCTTGGGTCGTCTCCCGGCTCCTATTATTCCGGCAGCGCCCGGCGTAGGCTGTTCGCCCGGTGGGATTGGTGTTTATTTTCGTTTCGTATTTCCTCTTGTGGGCTTTGTCTGGCCCCAATTGTAAAGCCCATGGATCTCTCTTGGGTCCAGGTTGTCAAAAAAAATAGATATAAAAAAATTTCTACTTCCAAACCAGCTTCTGGTTTGGGCTTTTCCGGCTTCAAGCCCACGAACTCGGATCGTACTACTTCTCTAGCACCTTCCTTCTACAAGTTCTCCCGCTCTATATCTCCCTCCACCGCTTCGTCTTCATCTTCTTCTCTCTACTCTCCTCCTCTCTCTCTTTTTCTGTTTCCGGTGCCTCCGCCCAGGTCATTTGAAATTTTCCTGTTCTGCTAAAATGAAGTGCTTATTTTGTCTCAAAGACGGTCACTCTCGTCAACGTTGCTTTGCTCTCCAGAAGCTCTTAGGGTTTTCTGTTGGAGTTCCGATTGCGGAGTCTGTGTTGGAAGCACTTGATTTTCCGGCGTTACAAAAGAAACTAGCCGATTTGCCTCCATCGAAATCTAGGAAGCTCAAAGCGTCCACCCGTTCTCTTCTTCCCACTCCTGATTCCAGTTCGCTCCGCTCATCCTCCACTTTTCCGGCTCCCCTGAAGCGCTCCTCATCTCCCTCCCCTCCTGTTAAGCCTATCGTGACACAGGTTTACTTTCCCAACTCTGAGCTTTCGGATCGTCTGAAGGTTTACAACAACTTCGGGGCTATTTCTTTCATGGGTGGATCTATCCCCTTCTATACTCTCAATGCATTTCTCTACAACTACTGCAATGTTCATGAATGGGAATGGGTTCTCTACTCTTGTACTAATGGGGATGCGGTTATTCAGTGCCCCTCTTCTAAGGTGCTCGATGAGCTCTGCGCCAATCATTCCCTCTCCATAGGAGCAATTTCGCTGACTGGTAAATGGATCTCCTGCCCCTCTTTCTCCAAGACTCTTGATCTCACTCCCTCCAAAGTCACCTTGGTTGGGCTTCCCCCGTTCTGTGACTCGCTGAGGTTAGTTGCAGCCTTCACCAAGTGCATTGGAGAAATCACCAGTATCTCGTCTTGCGTTCGCTTGGCTTCGGGTAGCATTCAGGTTGATGCTTTATTTCGTTGCCCTTCCCCTAAGGATCGTATCGAAGCTTTTTGTCTCTGCGACGCCTCATCCTCATTCAATGTTTCTGTTCAATACCATGGGCCCTCCAACGAGCTTGAGTCCTCGCAGACTGGTTTTGTTCTTTCCCCCTCCTAAGTTTCATCCGGGTGTTTCTTCTGGCCCTCAACCTGTTATTGCTTCAGAGAAGTTTTCCTCTCTTCCTCAGGTCAAGAGGTCTCTCTCTCTCCCCCGGCAGTCTCCGGGCGCTGTTGCCCCCCCTAAGATCTCCCCGATTAAGTCGTCAAACCTCGTTTGGATCAATCCTGCACGTTCCGCGCAGCCCCTGCCGAAGCCCTCTCCTCCCTCCTCCTCTGCCCCGATGACTCTGGCGCCAGAACCTTCTATCGGTCCTATGGTGCCATCTCCCTCTCCCACCACTTCTGAGGCCTGGCCAGCTTGGGTCACCAATCCCTCCTTCGCTTCTGACTGGGAGGAGTTCCAACGCTCCGCGCACTTCCCCACAGCCAGTTCGTCTCATTCTCTCCTCGCCTCGCAGGCTGTTAAGGCGTCTCCCTTAGCTAAGTCCTCAGATTGGACTGCCAAAGACGACCTACTAGGTGAGGAGGTGGCTGCTCTGGAGCTTGCTCAGGCTTCCAAAAAGGTCCACTTCTTTCCTCCCTCGTTCAATTACTCTTTTTATTATCGATTAGCTTATGTTGCTTGTAGTTCTCCGTTTATGCTGGAATTAATGTTCCCGTCTTTTAAACCTATTTATGCTGGTCTTTTAAAGGCCTTTTTCTCGCTCTCGCCCCTTCCTCTGTCCCAAATTAAGCTAGCTCCTGAAGTTCTCTCAATTAGCTTTAACTCTTGCTCTTCTCGACCTCCCGAGTTTCTGTCGGTGGCGAGTGAGCATGTGCAGCCTTTTGGGCTTGATGCTTCCCCCTCCCCCCTCCTTATGGTCCCCAATCCGGACCGGAGCGAGGAGATTTCATCCACTCCCAGTTTAGGTCTCTCCCCTTCACTGGCCGTTCGTTCCCCCCTCTCGTCTCCTAGTCCCTTTCGCTTGATTCGTTCGAGTGCCCGTATTAGGGCGAAACGGTCAACTACTTTGTTAGCTACCTCCCTCTCACCCCCCTCATCGCCCCCTTCTTTAGGCTCTCTTTACCATCACCAGTTTGATGACCTGTCAGACCCAGAGATGTTATCTATCGCCAACACTCTGGGCTTTTCCCTTCCCTCCAATTATTCTATCCCTATCTCCCTTATCAGGGAGATTGAACGATCTCGAGTCCAGGAGCACAGCATTAATCATGATTAGTATCTCCTGGAATATTAGGGGTCTTAACTGCCCCGCCAAGCAAAGGGCCATTTTCGACATTATTGCTTCTTCACACTGTGACATCATTTCGATTCAGGAATCTAAAATTGAATCCCCCTCCCCCCGTCTCTATCGTTCTTTAGGTGGTTCTTCCATCACGAATTGGATCTCCCTCAACGCCATTGGTTCCAGAGGTGGGATCCTTGTTGGTTTCAAGGACACTGTCTTCTCTCTGATCTCAGTTCGCCGCCTTAATTTCTTTCTGATAGTTCAACTGCACTGGCATCTATTCGATTGTTCCTTCACTATCATCTCGGTTTACGGCCCGTCGACTCCTGATCGACGGCCCCTATTCTGGAATGAATTCCGTTCCCTTGACCAATTCGTTCAAGGCCTCGGTTTTATCTGTGGGGATTTCAACATTACTCGTTTTGCTTCGGAGAGATCGAACTCGTCCGCTCCTAACTTCCAATCATGCATCTTCAACGATTGCATTAGAGATCTCCAATTATCTGAGATTCCTATCAACGATAGGAATTTTACCTGGTCGAACCAGCGCCTTAATCCTTCCCTCGCCAAACTAGATAGGTTTCTAGTTACGCACCCCTGGTTTTCTAAGTTTCATAGTGCTTTCGCGAAAGCTCTCCCCAACCCATCGTCGGATCACGTGCCCTTAGCCCTCTACTCTAACTTTCATTTTCCCCATCATCATCTTTTTCGTTTCGAAAAACTCTGGCTTAATGATCAGGTTTTTATTAAGCTGGCTGAGGAATGCCTTGCTTCCATTTCTGGATCACGGGGTCTTGGCAACATCCTCCTTAAACTCCATGCCATCAAATTCGGCTGCAAGATTTGGTGCCGTGAACGTCAATCCAACACCAATTTTCTCAAAGATTTTCTTCTCGCCTCCATTCAGGCTTTGGACCTATTGGAAGAGCAAGCTCCTCTTTCTCAGTCTGCTCTTCTGGAGAGGCTCTCCTGCAAGAGAGATTATGCAGATATTCTCCTTCAAGATCACTCTAAGTGGGCTCAAAGAGCTAGGGTTTCCTGGTTGAAAGAAGGTGACGGTAATACCGCCTTCTTTCACCACTTTGCCTCTCATCGTAGGCGTTGTAACCACATCTCTTTGATTCTTGATCAGGGGGAGGAACTTCGTTCCGACCCTGATATTCACAATAGTTTCCTTTCATTCTATAAAAACCTTATCGGTTCCTCAAAACCGCGTTCGATCTCTCTTGACTGGCCGCAACTCTATGGCGCCCCATCTATTGACCTTTCCTCGCTTGAGGCTCCTTTCACGATGGAGGAGATCAAGGCGGCTGTTTTCACCTTAAAAAGCGATTCAGCTCCTGGCCCGGATGGTTTCCCGGCCTTTTTCTTTCAAAAATTCTGGCCCTGGCTCAAAACTGATCTTTTCGATCTCTTTCAAGATTTACATCAGGGATCCTTCTCCTTCGATCGCATCAATTATGCCCACATCATTCTGATTCTGAAGTTGGCTGGAGCCAATTCGGTGTTTGATTTTAGACCCATTAGCTTGATCAATACTTCGTTCAAAATCATCATGAAAGTGCTGGCCTCCAGGCTGAGTGCTGTCATCCCTCCTCTTATAGATCAGGCCCAATCCGGCTTTATCAAGGATCGTTTTATTCTTGACAGCATCGCTGCCGCCCAAGAAATCATTTCGCTCAGTCATCATCACAAATTAGAGGGGATTCTTCTTAAGCTCGACTTCCAAAAAGCTTATGACAACGTTCACTGGGACTTTCTTCTTGATATCTTGTTTCATCGTGGATTTGGTCCAAAATGGATTGGATGGATCAAATCCAGTTTGAACGCAGGTACCTCTTCCATTCTTATCAATGGTTCAGAGGGCCACAAATTTAAAATTAAGCGTGGTCTCCGCCAAGGAGATCCACTATCTTCTCTTCTCTTCACTCTGGTTGCTGACGTTTTCAGCAGGTTGCTTCGCAATGCTCGTTCTGCTCACGCTATCGAGGGT
The DNA here is from genome assembly GCA_017893485.1 of Hemerocallis citrina. Lineage (NCBI taxonomy): Eukaryota > Viridiplantae > Streptophyta > Magnoliopsida > Asparagales > Asphodelaceae > Hemerocallis > Hemerocallis citrina. The sequence goes on from CM030365.1 coordinate 203,740,123, forward strand.
ATTGGTCACTCCCAAAATTTCGACGGGATCCTCAATTTGCAATACGCTGATGACACTATTATTTTCTCGACACCGGAGCGCTCATCTTTACGCAACCTTAAACTCCTGCTGTATTGTTTTGAACAGGCCTCCGGGCTTTCCATTAATTTCAACAAGTCGTCGGTGTATTGGCTAGGCGGTAATGATAACCGTTATAGCGAGATCGCTCATTTTTTTAATTGCCGCATAGCCTCCTTCCCAATTTCGTATCTTGGTATCCCCCTCAGATGGGGTAAACTCCACAGATCTGATTGGTTTCCCATCATCGACAAAATAGAATCTAGGCTGAATGTCTGGACTGGCAAGTTACTTTCCCGAGGAGGGAGATTAATTCTTCTCAACTCAGTCCTCTCTGCTATCCCGCTCTATTTGATGTCCTTCTATTTTATCCCATCCTGGGTGCTCAAAATAATTGATCAAATTCGCAGCAATTTCTTTTGGTCGGGCAACGCTCTTTACAAACAGGGAACGCACCTTTGCAATTGGAACATTATCTGTTCTTCCAAAGCCAGCGGAGGCCTTGGTGTTTTGAACCTTCGTGATCATAACCTAGCCCTTTTAGGTAAATGGCTGTGGAGATTCCATAAATTCCCTTATCTTTCTTGGGTTCTTTGCATTAAAGAGGTGTATTTCCGCTCCACCCCTTGGTGGCAGTTTTGTTCCCCAATCCATCGTTTTGCTTCCCCGTTCTGGAAAGGCGTCTGGAAAGTTTCCCCTGCTTTCCAATCCGGCATTATTAGAATTTGTGCCAATGGATCAAGGACTAAATTCTGGACTGATCTCTGGCTAGGCAACACCTCTATTGCCTTTGCTTATCCCGCTCTCTTTAGTCTTGCTGCTACCCCGGAGGCATCCGTTGAGGACTCATTCATCTGGATTAATACATCGAGGGTTTGGTGTATCCCTTTTGTCTCCCACTTACCTCCCCATCTTGTTTTGGATCTGCAACAATTATTTGCCTCTCTTAATCTCTACGAGTGGAAACACTCGGAGGACATCGCTTGGCGTTGGAATGCATCTGGTAATTTCTCGGTGAAGTCGTTCTACAAGTTCCTCAATTTCCGAGGCGTTGTTTCCCCCACCGCGGATTTCATCTGGAAATCCTGCGCTCCCCTCAAGGTTAAAATTAATTCTTGGTTGGCCATTCACAACAAGCTCCTCACGGTCCAGGTTCTGAACGCTAGGAATTTGGCGTGGGGTCAACCCTGCGTCCTCTGTTTGGAGGCCCCTGAAAATGTGGACCACCTTTTCGTTGCTTGCCCTTTTATTAGGCCTCTTTGGAAATTAGTTTCTCTGGCCTGGACCAATCCATCGCTACCTCTCAATCTTCTATCTTGCTGGAGATCGCCAGCGTGTCTTCCCAAATATTGTAAGGGTTGGTTCCTTTCTGTCCACTTAATCATCTGGATCACTTGGATGGAAAGAAATCGACGGATTTTCTCACATAAAGCTGCCTCTATTTCCTCCCTCTTAGAGGATTTTATATTCCTGTTCAAATTTTGGACTTCTATTCTTAAGGATGATAAGCGTCAAGCTCATCACGATTACCGTTTAGATGAATCTCTATCTGTTCTTTCTAGTCTTAATGCTCTATAATTTTATTGCGCTTTAATTCCTGTACTTATTTTCTTTTTTCTTTACTGTGCATTCTCCTCCTTTGCGCTTACTGTGTGTTTTCGGAATTCATGGACTGTTTGTCTCACTTTCATTTCTGTTGTTCTTTGGCTATTGCAGGAGTGAGCGGTTTACTTTTGATGTGGTCTTGAGCTCTTCTGATGCTTTTTGTTTTTTGGCTGTGATCGGCTGAGTCCTTGACTCTGGATCTATATTTTGAGCCGGGTCTTGGTTGGACGCTCTTATTTTGCCTTGAACTGGTTATTGGCAGCGTCTTTGCTTAAATCTCTTTGTAATCTTTTGTTTTTTCTCTCTGGCTGTTGGCAGGTTGGTTTTGTCGGTTTTTTTGCTCTATGGAGGTGTGTGATTCCAAGTTAGGTGGGTGAGCACGAGATTGTAGTCTTGTTGCTTTCTATCTCTTTGACTTGTTATCATTTGTGGGCTGTTTAATCTGTGTCTTATTTGGATGCTCCCTGGAGGTTGTTGCTTTCCTCCTTTGTGAATTTGGTGCTCGATGACTGGTGCATTGTTATGTTGCTACCGTACTGATGTTTCGTTCTGTCATTTGGGTCCTACTGAGCTATATTAGTTCTTCTTAGCTTTTGTTTTTCTGTGATGTTGGTTAGTTTGATTTGTGTTATTCTTGCTCCTTGACTCTTCTGAGCTTTGTATGGGTTTCTCTGGCTTCAGTTCAGTGGCATTTTCTCGTCTTATTAGCGGCGAGGTTTTCAGTAAGCCCTTCAGGCATTTTAGCTCTGAGGATTTTTGGTGTGGTTTGTTTTTCAGCTTCATCGGTAGTCTCATTTTTGGCTTGGGGTGTTGCTTGTTACCTTTGCTGGGGTTCATTGATGGTCTGATGCGAGCTCTTGCGCTGCTTTCCTCTTGTCGCTGATTCAGACGAGCATTTGCAGCAGTTCCCTACCCCATCCTGTGCGCCGATTCGCCTAGTCCCGCCTAACCGCTCCTTTCGCTTGAGTCTCCTCTCAGTCCTGTCCTGTGATGCCAGTCTTGTTCCATCGGCTTGGAGCTCAGTTCCTCTACCGCTCCCCCTTCCTGGCCGACCATTTCGATTCCTGCTGCCTGCTTTGTATCTTGTTGTTAGCCGTCGTTTCCTGTTGTTTTAGTTTTAAGTCTTGTATTTTCTGTTGCTCCTGTTTTACTTCTTGTAAAACCTTCCATGTTGCCACTGTACAGTTTATTTTTGATATATATAATTTTTTGATCGGGCTGGAGTCGTTTGACTCTATCCGCTTACATAAAAAAAAAAGGGTGTGTTTTGCACACTCTTGTGCATGCACGTGTTACCCTAGTGTCCCCCACTTACAAGTTGTACATTAATTGTCCATTATTTGAGTCTACACTACAAGTTAGACTAAAATAAAGAATAATTAAATTACATGGGCTCACTAATAGGCCAAGAGACTATGGGCTCTACTAATTTGATTAATTAATTAACTAATGTGGGCTATAAAGAGACAAATTAAGCTTAGGATTAAATTAGGCTTTCTAAAAAGAATAAATGGGGATTACTAGTTTATGAAACATTTTTTTAGAGAAATGCGTGCATAAATTTTACGTGCACAACACGTAAAATCAAACTACTCCAAATATAAATAAAATTTGAAAAATCCAAAGTGTTACAATTTTTTAAATTCATTTTAAGCTCTTATTGTATTTTAAATCCTAAAACTCTATTTTCCCTAATGGATTCTACCCAGACCCTTTTTGCTTATTGGATCACACCCTATTCAAACTCGCATCCATTAACCCAATACCTATAACCCTACTATATAAACCCTATACCCTAAAACCTAACCCTAGAACCCTAGTTCTTGTTGAAACCTATTAACCGGCCGCCTCCTACCACTTCATCTTCTACCTCCCATTGCTCCGTCTTTCTCTCCCTGCATCCCGCTGTGCACCCACACCCCGTCTCCCGTGCTCCTCCCCCTCGTCCAATCATCCTCTTCAACCCATCCCCACTCTCCCTACTCCCGCTCACCTTGTTTCCCACCTCGACGACCCGACTGCAGCACCCAACAGCAGCAGCGTCGCACCCCCCTGCAGCGTCGCCCTCCCTTCTCCTGTCGCGATGCCTCTGCGACACAGCCACATGGTGCCAGCCTCCTCCCCCTGTGATGTGACCCCCTATCGTCGACAGAAGAGGCAACATCTTCCAACAGTCACGCCAGCCAGTGCACATCCCCCCTGTGTACTCCTCCGATGACAGCCGCAACGCCCTGCCAGTGCCGCCCACAGCCTCGTGCCTCCCACAGTCGCCGCCGATCTCCGCCACTACCTCTCTCTCCGTCACTGTAAGTGAATAAGGGGGGAAATTGGTTGATTGTATGTTAGCTGCCCGATCACCATCGTGATCGTGATCATCATCATCAAGCAACATCTAGCCGTTGATTCTTCTTCGATCTTGATCGCCATCAAGATCCGTATCGGTATCCGTTCCCGTTATTCTTCGTCGGATTCATCGTCTACACCCCAAGACAAGTATCTCCTTATACATTTCGTTTTCTAGTACAAGCTTTTCCTTGAAAATACTGCAAGTAGATTGTAAATGTGACTCATCTTTGTTTATCGTTGATAATCTCATGTTTCGCCTTATCTATCACATGATCTAAGAGTCACAACCCTTCATTGATGCACTTGTTCACAACTAGTATAATTTTGATACATTTCATGCAAAAAGTATCTTACATGGTTTCTGTTCCTTCTTGTCTTGCTGTTTCGACCCCGATAACACCAGAATCTGAAATTGAATCCTGAATATGAAATGTAGCCCCAAGTTTCTAGTTGCCAATAACATCCAGAATTTATGAATTTCGAGTTACGATTTAGGAGATATCACAGTTTTATTACTGCTGTGTCGGAAATCATAGATTCATAAAAATTGCTGCACCACTTTGGTTTACAATTATTTTAACTATGCTACCAGTAAGTAAATGACTTGAAATTTCTCATGCTGATACTGGACACCCTAGATAACATTCTCTAATTTTCTCAGAATTAATTAATAATGTTTCAACCCTGTTTCATATGTATAAACTCAGTTTTACCAATTCTGGCTGAACACAAATGCTGTATAGTTTGCTGTTTTGACATCAGTTGCTACAACTTTTATGTGTCTTAAATATATGCGTAACCGGGAAGGAGTCTAGTTTCTAGACCTTCTGACTGATCCATATTGCTATCTTGTAGCAACGAAAATCGTAGTTTTGGTGCAGCAATGTCATGCTGTCCAGATTTGGAATTCTTGTTGTTCTTGATATTTTGATTTGTTTTGACCTTCTAACATGTATCCTACCTAGCCTAGACTTGTTCCATGTTCTTGATTATGTTTACTTGACCTGTTTCGCACACTTTCATGCTTTTTTGATGAAAATAATAAATAATAAGCCGGAGTTTAAGGGAAAGACCATAGTAGTGGACAATATAGGTAATGTACTCGGAAGGGGGCCCGTGTTTCCCAGTACTTGGTTCATAAACTTGTTGTATCTTGATGGATTCATGAAGCCATTACTTGGCTCATGAACTTGTTGGATTCATGAACCCACTATGTGGTTCTTGAACTTGTTAGTGGATTCACGAACTTGTTTCGTGAACTTGTTACTTTATTTTCGGATTCATGAACCATGCTTGCTTGATACTTGATGCATGAGTACACCGCCCTATAAAATTCACCACTAGGTCTAAACATAACTGATTGTATGTAGCAACTATGTAGTAAAAGTATGGATGCATGAAGTACTACATAGATAGAATTAAACATTAGACTTAAGATTAACTTGTCACTTGTACATACTTGATACCCTACTTGATGCTCGTTACTTGAGACTTGTTACTTGAGACTAGTTACTTGTTACTTAATACTTGACACTTGAACGTGATACTTGTTACTTGATACTTGATACAATTACATGCTCACTTGTTACTTGTTTCACTACTAGTACTTGTTACCCAATCTTGTCACTTGAGTTGTCTTTCTTGCTAGCTAGTTTCTTGAATCTCACTACTTATTGCATCCCGATTATATTATGTTATACATTCTTGATTTCAAATCTTGTTCCATATTTCTTGCACTTGTTTTCATACCCTTGCTTGTACTACTTGCAGCCCTAACTCGCACTAAGGGCGTTTGTCTTGTTTTCTCTATTTTTTTCTTTTTATATTTATATATACAGACTTTGAAGACGAACTGCCTGCTGGAATTGGTAAGCAGACGTTCTAGGCTTTGTTTGGAGAAAAGTCTTGCTTTAAATATATATATAGTCTTGCTTTAAAATATAAATATATATATATATCAGTTATTTATTTCTTTTGCTACTTGAATCTTGTAACGGGCTTATAGTCCTGAGTTTTATCTTTTGATCCAGATTTGAAAACTATTTGGAATATTATTATTTTATTTCAATTGTTTTTGTTAATTAATAAATTATTCATGCATGCGTGGTTGTATATATCTTGTTATATTTCTTATTATGATGCTGAGTCGATCCTACAGTTTATAAATGATGAAAATCATTCGCTGGGCTTCGTTACGCGCCCGTATTCCGTATTTTTGGGAAGCGGAGCGTGACAGCACCCCCAAGGTCGGTTGACCGTCCTCTCCTCTGTTGAACCTTTACACTCGAAAAACTCTCAGCAAACTAGGTTGATTGACCGCACCCCCAGGTCGGTCGACCGCAACTTTCCAGGCTGCATTCTTTTACTTGCTGTTTGTCTTCACTTGCTTCTTTGTCTCATCCTCTTCTTCTCCAACTTCAAGTACTCAGTGCCTACGAGTATTTGAGGCCAAACCCTAACAATCTCCTACTTGGACCAAATACACCACGCTTCAAAGTAAAGAAACACAGTTAAATAAAATATTACAGACCTCATAAAGTTCAATCTAGATCACATCATTTAGACTAAAAATACATCAAAGTACAATAAGAAAACAATATAATGCATAAAGCAAGCACAACACCAAGCCGAATGATAGAAGTGCACAAGTCCAGTAGTACCCTTTCCTTCCCTATACTGACTACTCGGCAAACTCCGGTTGCATGCCATACATCTAGCCAAAACGACTCTAACCCTCCCTGATAATCTGCACCCCACAGCGAGCAGTAGAGGGGAAGACCCACCATGACCCATAGAGCTACTCTGCTCCCTCCAGATGTATTTTCTTTCTCGCCGCTGCTTGACCTGCCCAAGCAATAATTAAAACCATCGTTTTATGCAATAACAATTTAACTGTACAATTAATGTTACGAAAGCAAGTATCATTTCTATCTAGTCACAGGATCCACATACTTGCAGCCACAGTAATATCCCACATCATCCTATAATCTTTCCTAATGTCCCTCGATCTCCATTTCCCCCAGAGGTCATAAATAAAACTCGGTGTCGCCATGATACCAAATCCTAATCCCATAATTTCCTATAAAAGTCTCGCTTTAGGACAGAGTACGAAAATCTGTTCTACGTCCTCCTCACCATCGTTACATCTTGGGCATCGCACATCGATCGGGATATTACATTCTTAAGGTTCACTTTGGAGAGTTTCGCATTATTCAAGACAAGCCATAGGAAGGCCTTAACCTTATTTGGGACCTTAGACTTCCATATAGTGTTTGCCTCTGTGTTTTTTACGCCCCTATCAATTAAGAAGTTGTACATGAAACTAACAGAGAACATGCCATTAAGCTCCAAACTCCATAATCTCTCGTATTTTACCCCCCCTAATCAGCCTCCCCTCATCCTCCAAGTGTGCTTTGAGTTGTTGAAGTTGCACTTGGCATTCTTGGGATAAAACTCCATCGATCTTGAATCGCAGTGTTTCATTTTTTTCATATTTCCGTCACCATTGCGTCCTCCTCTGTTGACTCCAACGCCAGTTGTGGGAAAGGCGATTGCAGGGTATTCTCTCCTGTCCATTTGTCTTTTCAGAATCTGGTATTTTTCCTGTTACCAAGTCTGCACCAAATATTAGCGTGGAATGCATCTCCCACCTTAGCAATCCCTTTCCATTAAGATTATAAAATGTGTGCACCCGGGATCGAACATAGGCCCACAGAATCCAACCGCAAACCAAATGCATCCAACAACCACTAGGTCACTCTCAATTGGTATTGTTTGATTTTTGTTAGGAACAAAGAGATAGGGAGCCTGCCTGTTCAGTTGGGAACAATCGCAGGAACTGGAGTTACAAGCTCTCTCATTTAGAATTAGAAGTACATTCTGGCTTTGAAAAAGGGTCTTGTTTGTACAAACTCCTTGCTACCCTTTTCGCCACTTCCAGCCTGCAAGCTTCTCTCTTCTTCTTTTCTTTTATCTGATTCTATTTGATTATTCGCTATCTGTTACCGTGTGCCAGATTAATCCGGCTGAACTAATCTAATCATAACATCGCTTATGAATATTTTGTTCACACACAGTGGTACAGGGAGGGGTACTGAGGGAGGTATATATGTGCTTGAGCCAGAGCCAGGGAAGAAATGGAGGTGCTCAAGGGATGTGGTCGATGGCCAAAACTACTGTGCAAGCGACACGTGCACCGAGGCCACAACAATTCAAGAAAGCATGTGGAAATCCCGACCCCAACTCAGCAACTCCTGAGAGTAGTAGTGGTTGCAAAAACTGCTCCTCTTCCATTTTTAGATGAAAAGAGAGAAGCCCATTTCACTCTTCCTGGGTGATAATTCTTTCTCTTTCTTTCATGATCATAAAGATAGTAAGATGGTTTCTGATGTTCCGAGTCCGTGCCCCCGAGCGACAATCAGGTCCTCATGCGATTCTTTGATGACTTAGCCAAGATCGGAGCACGAACCTACTGCCACCAACATAAAGAATGCAACTCTTAACTCAATCCTGAAAACTCATTCTCCCACTTCTTTCTCAAACATTCAACATGGGATGTGTTAGGATTAGAGTTTATGAATTTTTTAGGGTTTGAGAAGAGAAAAAGAAGGGAAGAAGAAGACAGCCGGCTATTTTGGAAGAGGCACAAAAATGTTGATTGATTATTTCCCTTGACTCAAAGCTTACATATGTGAAGATACAAAGCCCAATGGGCCCAAAACAATTTGGGTCATAACATAACAATCTCCACCTTGAACCAAATTGCATCTAAAACAAACTAAAACATAAAGCAAATGCATAAAGCAAACATAACCTAAACAAAGGTAAACATAAAGATATATTAGCAACATGCTAGAAACAAAACTAGCTCAAACTAGCTAGAAACAAACCGACATCAAACTTGAACAAAGCTTGAACTTTGCAATTGGAAGAGGCTTTGTGAGCATATCGGCCGGATTCGATTCGGTACCAATCTTCTTCACGGCAACCTTGCCTTCCGATATCACATCTCGAACAAAATGGTATCGAATGTCAATGTGCTTCGTCTTCTCATGGTACATGCGGTCCTTAGTCAAATGAATCGCGCTTTGGTTGTCACAAAACACCGTAATAGGACCCTCAAGTGAAGACATCTCACCAACAAACGCCTTGAGCCAAATAGTCTCCTTAATAGCCTCAGTAATTGCCATATATTCGGCCTCGGTACTTGAGAGCGCAACGGTGGCTTGAAGTGTAGACTTCCAACTAATTGCACAATCTCCAAGGGTAAAAATATAACCGGTCAAGGAACGCCTCTTGTCCAAATCACCCGCGAAATCCGCATCCACAAAACCCGTTAGTTTCTTGCCATTACCAAACTCCAAACAAGCATCAATAGTACCACTCAAATAGCGGAAGATCTACTTCACCGCTTTCCAATGCCCTTTTCCTGGACAAGAGAGATATCTACTTACCACACTAACGGCTTGAGCAATGTCGGGTCGAGTACACACCATCAAGTACATAAGACTCCCGACCACTTGAATATGGAACCTTTTCCATATATTTCTTCTCATCATCGGATTTTGGGCTTAAAGCGGCCGAAAGCTTGAAATGCGCAGCAAGGTGTTGAAACAACTTTCGCTTTTTCCATGCCAAAACGGCATAGCACTTTCTCGGCAAAATTCTTTTGTGAAAGAAATAACTTTCTCTTGGACCTATCCCTTGTGATCTCCATTCCGAGAATCCTTTTGGCGGCCCCCAAGTCTTTTATCTCAAATGTCGAACTTAGTTGCTCTTTCAACCTCCTAACTTCTTTCAAGTTTGAGGATGCAATCAATATGTCATCCACATAGAGCAACAAGTAAATGAAATCCCCACCATCCAACTTCTTGAAATAAACACAACTATTATAATTGGAACGATAGAAATTAATACTCACCATGAATGAGTCGAACTTCTTATACCATTGCCACGGTGATTGCTTAAGGCCATAAAGGGACTTCTTCAAAAGACACACACAGTCCTTCTTTCCCGCAACCTCAAAACCCTCCGGTTGGCTCATGTAAATCTGCTCCTCCAAATCACCAGCAAGAAGGCAGTTTTCACATCCATTTTCTCCAATTCCAAATCCTTCATTGCCACCAAAGAGAGCAAAACTCGAATGGATGTGTGCTTAACTACGGGAGAGAACACATCATTGAAGTCCACATCTTGGACTTGACTATACCCTTTAGCCACTGGCCTTGCCTTGTATCGAAAAACCGCGGGATTTGAGCCATCAATATTTCTCTTAAACACCCACTTGCAACCTACAATCCTCTTACCACTCGGAGGCTTCACAAGAGACCAAGTCTCATTTTGTTGCAAAGATTGTAACTCTTCATTCATAGCAACAATCCAATTGGCCGCATCTTTAGAAGAAATGGCTTCCTTGTAGGAAGATGGCTCACAATACTCCACATCCTCTGCAATTGCCAAACAATAAGCAAAGTCGGAGTATCCATACCTTGTAGGTGGTCTTGTTTCTCTTCTAGCTCGGTCCCTTGCCAATGCATATGGTTGTGCCTCTTCTTGAGCTTCCTCCAAATTGACATTATCATGTGAGATCAAATCATCACCTTCTTGGACCGGCACCTCAAATTCCACCTTCTTCTCAACCGTCTCATTCTCCTTAATAGTCGGCTTAGGCGCAACATCGTTTGCCTTCAACATGGCCGACTCATTGAAAATGACATCTCTTGAAATAAGGAACTTGGATGATTCGGAACACCACAACTTGTATCCCTTCACATTTGTAGGATACCCAACAAAAATACACTTCTTCGATCTAGGCTCCAACTTTTCTTCATTCACATGTGCATAAGCGGGACAACCAAACACCCTCAAATTCGAATAATCGGCCGTCTTACCCGACCACACTTCTTCGGGTGTCTTCAACTCAATTGAAGTGGTAGGAGATCGATTTACCAAATAGCAAGATGTGTTAATGGCTTCTGCCCAAAAATCCTTACCCAAACCCGCATTTGAATGCATACTTCTAGACCTTTCAAGTAGTTTCCTATTCATCCTTTCTGCAACACCATTTTGTTGTGGAGTGTTGACCACCGTCTTGTGCCGAACGATCCCTTCGGCCTTGCAAAAATTATCAAACTCACGGTTGCAAAACTCCAAACTGTTATCGGTTCTCAATCTCTTAACTTTCCTTCCCGTTTGGTTCTCCATAAGTGACTTCCATTCTTTGAAGGTGCGAAACACATCACTTTTCTCTTTCAAGAAATAAACCCAAACCTTCCTTGAGAAATCATCAATGAAAGTAAGCATGTAACGAGAACTATTACCTTTGGAAGGCTCACAAGAAGGTCCCTAAAGATCCGAATGGATGTAGTCCAATGTTCCCTTGGTCGAATGAATGGCCGTGGAGAATCTCAACCTCTTATGCTTGCCAAATACACAATGCTCACAAAACTCCAAGTTGTCCATGCATTGGCCACACAACAAGCCTCTCTTGCTCAAAATGGTCATTCCTCGCTCGCTCATATGCCCCAATCTCATATGCCAGAGCCTAGTAGCATCCTCATCCGACATACCCGAACGTGCAATGGCGGCCGAGCCCGTAACCGTGGAACCTTGTAGGAAATAAAGAATTCCAATTCTCTTTACCTTCATGATTGTGAGAGCCCCCTTAGAGACTCTAAGGACTCTACCTTCACTTTGAAACTTACACCCCTTTTCTTCAAGAGACCCCAAAGAGATCAAATTCTTAGACAAATCGGGTATATGTCTCACACCCGTCAACCTTCAGACCTTTCCATCATGGAACTTAATTGTCACCGAACCGATTCTGGCAACCTTACACATATTGTTGTTCCCCATGAGAACCTTACCATCCGTAGGCTCATAAGTCTCAAATCAATCTCTATTCGGAGTCATGTGTTGCGAAGCACCCGTATCCATCACCCAACAATGTATATCATCAACATTAGTATCTATCACATAAAGAGTATCAACCGTGTCACATTCGGCCACATTGGCCTCCTCCGAAGAACCTTTACTATCCGCCTTTTGTTTATTTTTGAGCTTGAAACAATCAGCCTTATTGTGTCCCTTCTTCTTACAATAGTTGCACGTCAAATTCTTGTGCCTAGACTTCGAACGGGTCCTTGTATCTTTCGAGTTTCGGTCCTATGACCTACCTCGATCAACAACTAAACCAACACCTTGGCTCCCTTTCTCATTATTGGTCATTTCATTATCAATGTGCAACTTGGCTTGCAAATTGCTCTTAACATCCTCTAGAAAAATTTTATCTCTACTATAAATCAACATGTCTCTAAAAGCCTTGTATGATGCGGGTAATGAGCATAATAACAAAAGGGCTTGGTTCTCATCCTCCACCTTAACATCAATCTTACTTAAGTCATTCAAAATAGATGCAAACTCCGTAATATGGTTGGAAATTGATGTACCTTCAACCATGCGAAGAGTGTAAAAGCGCAATTTCAATCGCAGTCGATTGGTGAGGGACTTCTTCATGTAGATGTTCTCCAATTTCTCCCACAAAGCCTTAGCGGTCTTCTCCGATAGGACCTCTTGCAATGTCGAATCGCTCAAACACAATTGGATAATAGAGAGCGCTTTATCATCCATCTCTCTCTATTTCTTATCCGCCACCGTATCAATCAATTTTTCTCGACCAAAAATAACATCCTTAACGCCTTGGCTCGACAAAATTGCTGCCATACGCACTTGCCATAATGCAAAACTCGTCTTCCCATCATACTTCTCAATATCATATTTTCCCGACATATCCATTCAAATTTCTTCAACCCAATTCAACAAAACACCAAATTTTCCCCCAAAAAATTAAATTACTCAAATCACAAAATCAAACCTTCTCCTTCTTGATATCCTCCCTCCTCTGGTGTTCACGACGACGACGGATCTGGGTACTCGACGACGGATCTGGTTGGAAGTGGGAGAACAAGACGACTAGGGTGCTCGATGACGGATCTGCAGAGGAAGTGGCTCGAAGAGAGGAAGACAGCACCGGGAATCAGCAACGACGGCTCTGGGAATCAGCAACAACAGCAGAGGACGTCGTCGCGATGGCTAGAAGAAGGTGGAGGATCGCGTATGGATCTGTTCCGGCCTTCGCGCTGCTTCAGAGCAGGCAGAATTCGTTGATGGCGAAGATGAGGATGTCGGCGTCGGTGGCAAGATCGTCGAAGTGGAGCTAGGTGATGGTGGGGATTTGAGGCTGAAGTAAAGGGGTTGGAAGTGTGTGGGTTTTAGTGTTGGCTCTGATACCAATTTGTTAGGATTAGAGTTTACGGATTTTTTAGGGTTTGAGAAGAGGAAGAGAAGGGAAGAGAAAGACAGCCAGCTATTTTGGAAGAGGCACAAAAATGTTGATTGATTATTTCCTTTGATTCAAAGCTTACATATGTGAACATACAAAGCCCAATGGCTCCAAAACAATTTGGATCATAACATAACAGGATGGAGGTGAACAACAACCATAGGCACAGTCCGCTGTTTCCAATAGGTTCGGATGGGAAAACCACAGGGAGGCTCACTTGCCCAAGGGTTCCGTTCATCCTCGTCCAGCGCTGAGCTCATTTGCCCAATGCAGCTGTTTCTGAAACAGTATTGCTACTACTTAACTATAACTTCTCTTCTTAGGTTCAAAATTTTCTATGGCGAGCGTGAATTTGAAGTTTGATTTCTGTGCAAGTGGCGCTCTCTGTCCTGTTAAATATTTGTATTGACTTTGTTTCAGTGCTTCTTGATGAATTGTGGTGAAGACCCTATTTGTATTATTGTTACAAAATTGCTAGATGTAACAGTCAGCCTTTTGAGCATCACCACTAACATGCATCAAGTGTACTGTGTACGTAGTTAACATTAGCAGCTTCACAGGATCCTTATGGAGTATATCAGTACATGTATTAAGAATGATGGATTACTAAGGCTGCAAATGGGCAAGGAAAATCCTATTTTATATTATCTCGTATTCCAAAATGCGCCTACGTTGAATTCATACTTGACTTCCAGATAGAACTCACACTTGACTTCGGATGCCTTGAATTGTCCCTAATCAGAATTGTCAACCAAATTCGTATTCCAAAATGTGCCTACGTTGAATTCATACTTGACTTCCAGATAGAACTCATACTTGATTTCAGATGCGTTGAATTGTCCCTAATCAGAATTCTCAACCAAATTCTCCAACTTTCAGAGATAACTCATATTTGAATTCCGAGACAACCGGTCTACAGTCTGACAGCCCGCAGGTTATGGTTCCAAACCTTGCCATAACGGAACTTCCATCATGCAGATTGAAACATTTGAAGTACTGTTCTGTCCCTAAGATTGAAAAACTATAGTTTACACAGCATAACCTGAATATATTGGAAATGATATCATCGATGATTCCTGAAATTTTAATTGGCCTTCCAAGTCGCACAGAGATAACTCTATATAGTACACAACATTGCATTCAGAATTAACATGTTAAGTAGAAACAGAAACACCATAAGTAGCTGCTGTTGTTTCCTATTTTGATAGTTCACGGGGAGAAATCAAGAGTTTAACATGCAATAACAGTGGGAAAAAACAAAAAGACACAAAACCCAACTGTTAAGCTTGTGAAAGATTTGAGGATAGGATTGATAAAAAACAAACAATTCAATCAGCTTCTGAGACAGGCATAGCAGAACATAATCAACACCACAATGTTAAGTAGTTGTCATTGGCAATTTACAAAGAATCAGCCAGTGTAAGGCTGTCGTGCAATTTTACAGATAAAAAGCATATCACAGATAACATGGAACAGAAATGAAGAATGCCAGCCAATTGAATGATAAAAGACACTATCAACAAACAAGCTCAACAACTTGTCTAGTCGAACAAAAACAGACATAATGCTGATTTTTTAACATACAAGCTCCCTCAAACTAATTGTCAAAAATCAAAAATATAAAAGACAATACTAGTTCTCAAAAAAGAGTTCCAAACTGAAAAACAGGAGCCTATTACCCAGCTTTACTCTCAATCGCTTCTCCAAAAACCCAATTTAATCAAAAAGACTGAAGCCCATATCCTGCAACATTCAACAAAGGAAATGAATCAGACAACGGCATGGCCTCAATTGAAGATAAAATTCAATTTTGATATATAAATAATTTATCGCCAGAATGAACCTAAACTTAGGCACATATTTGGAATCAGATGGCATATGAAAACAGAAAATAACACTTACATCATCTGATTCTTCTTTCTCTTCAACTTTCTCTTCCTTCTTAGTCTCAGCAGCAGCAGCAGGTGCAGCACCGCCAGCAGTAGGTGCAGGAACAGCAATGGCACCTCCACCAGAAGGAACTGAGGCAAATTTCTCCCTTCCAGAAGCAATGAGCTCAGTTATATCCATGCCTTTGACTTCCGAAAGTAGTAATTCAATTCTATCATTCTCAGCATCAGCACCAACTATAACAAATAAAGAGCAATAGAAATTAATATACCATTTAGATTTGTTATCAATAATTTATTTGAAGTTTCTACAAATTACAACTAATTAAACTGCATTAATTTTAATCTTGGTATAAAAACTAGAGTGCCTTGAGACCAAAGGCCATAGTCAGCAATTTCAAACAGTGCCATTTCCTTGGAACAAGAGTTCCACACTTGCAAGACCTCAACGTTTATAAAAAGGAACCGAATAAATGACGGACAATTTGCCAGATGAAATCTAAATGCATCAATAACTTTGCACTTGTATAAACTACTGATTTGTTTTTTATTGTGCTTGTATACATCCAACGTGTTTCTTCTTGTGACTGACTTGTGCTTTGATGAATCCTACTAAGATTACATAAAATTTTCTCATGTGTTGATTTTTTCATGATGCTAATCAACCTCTTTTGTTGCTCACTCAAAATCAAAACTTCTCTCTCTCTCTTCCATCCATCCAAATCCTCACACATAGCTTCCAAAAATGATGACTTCAACCTCATTCTTTCATGAGATCAAGTTCAGTCTTCCAAAAAAATAAGATCAAGACCTCCCACCACATGCATGTATTGTACATCTACTTACAATGAAGGGGAACATAAACAAAACTCCTTTTGAGGTGAATTTTGAGGTGAAAGAAACAAAACCTTCTTCAAAGTAAGTAAAAAGGAGGCAGACCCAATTGAACTTGAGGAGAAATTGACATGAGCTAAGTTAGCCAAAAGATTTGGAGAAAGAAGAAAATGTGATGAAGACTACTATCCTTCTTTTCAAATGATAATTTGACAAAAGGGATCAAAACACAAGATTGTATATATACAAGTAGATAGCGAAACATTGGGGTGTTCTTCTGCATTTTAGCCAGAAATAAATACTGGCACAATTTGGATATAACAATCATAAAATAATACATAATAAATTTTAGGCAATTCAGAATGTACAAAGCAATTGTCCTACGACCCAACTTATTCAACTTTTCAAATAACCCAACTTATTTATTTTTTCAAATAATATCCAAGAAAGTGGTTTAAAATAGGTACATGGACTTAATGCTCACAGTTTTCATGCATATTATTCTTTTATCCAATTTTTGGCTATAAGAGACTCAATGACTAAGAGCATCCACATTTGTTAGCTAATTATCCATAAAATGCATTTTATAGCAAACGACGAGCAGCAGCATTTGCCATTTATGCATTTTTGGCCAAAAAGCAATAGTAGATTGCTATAAATGAGAGGGAATATGAGAATTATGCATAATATAAACAACGCAACTTCAATTTCCGTCGCTCGTAAAATAATATTATTTTAATGCTCAAACGGAACTTGAACTTCCGTCCCTACAGGAAAAAACAATTCTTCGGGATTAAAAAAGGCCCTCCCCCTTGGACGGAACTTCGTCCAGTTGGGGGGGCATAGTTTTTTTTTTATAACTAATAAACGGTTTTAAATATTAAAAAAACAGAAAAAAATTCAAAAAAACCGTGGGACGGATCTTCAAGCTCCGTCTCACTTTTAGAATTTTTTCTCTCTTCCGACACAACTTCAACTTCCGTCTAGTATTTTTTTACCTTAAATTGCTATAAAGTAGCATTGTACGCACTGCAGCAAAAGCTTAAAAAGCTATATCTAAATATGCATTTAGCCATTTTTTGACAATCACGACTGTGGATGCTCTAAGAGAGCGAACACAAAATGCTTATAAAAGCAACCAAACTTTTATTATAAATCCAAATCAATACAACATATCAACTGTAGCATTGTTATCTACAAATGCACCCATCTACAAATAGTTCAATCACATGCCAAAATCTTTATCACAAATAAAATAATGCCCAACAGACATAACTATATACTCATTGTGCATTAGAGATACAATCACCTAATACCCACTTAATATTTAAATACTTGGCAGACATAAAGATCCATTAATCTGTATTATATCCTAGGCAGTTAAAATCGGATTTTGGAACTAATCGGTCTAGGAGCGATTAGAGATTAATCGGTTAATCGGAAAATAATCGGGGATTAAATCGGAAAAAACATTATATATATAATTAAAAAAGATATATCCTCATTATGTAGCAACCCTAAATTCTAGCATAAAACTATTATGAAATTATCGAATAAGAACATTTAGTTATAGAGAAAAAGAATAGAGTACTTGGTTTGAGTTGAGTTTAGATTCTGGATGTGGGTCGGATCGGGTTTGCTTGTAGGTTCCATCAAACAAAAACAATCGGAGAGCAGCGCGAGCAGCAAAAGGAGGAGGTGCAGCAAATGCGTACAGGGTCAAGTATGTGACGGCGAGGGGAAGTGATGGCGGGTCGGGTTGGGGTTTGCTAGAGGAAAAAGAACAGAATCAGTTTGGGTTTGAGTTTGAAGAAAATCAGTTTGGGTTTGGGTTTGGGCGAGGAATAAGAGAGCGGCAACATATCGAGTTTGGGTTTATGCGAGGATCAAAAGGGATTTGAATTTTGGATTTAGATCTGAGTTTGTGCCGGATTAAGCCCAAATAATGGATACAAGCATGAAAATTAGAGGAGATTTAATCGATTAATCGGTCACTTAAAATTGGTCGATTAATCACTAATCGGCCGATTATACCCGATTAAATCGCTAACTCTTGAGATATTATAAATCGCTAAAAAAATAACCGCTTAGCCTCCGATTAGCAATTAATCGGGGATTAATCGGACATAATCGGGGATTTTAACTGCTTAGATTATATCCACTCCTATGCCATCTCCTAACACCATCACATATACACCCACACACATACCAACCACCCAAAAACTTGTTTATTTATGCTTTATAACACCTTAAACTCCCCTAACACCCAACCACATTGACACCAAACAATATTTGCTCAAACTCAATATTTTCATAATCATAATAACCACCACCTTCTCATTTCACCCAAAAACCAAGATAATCCAAGTACTATCCAGTACACAACACTTGCACCCAAAATGGGTATTTTCAAACCAAATAACACATCACATTGCATCAATTCCCTCTATGGCTTAAATCAATTTCATGTAAATATGAAAGCATCCATTTTTAAGTATCTAATTCTATCAATTCATCATAGTCTTCGTCTAAAAAGGTGAAAACTTTACATAACAAAAATTACCAAAAAATGGTTACAAAGTCGAACCTGATCCTAAGATGTCCTTGAGATCGCTAGCAGATGGGCTGGTGTTCCCGCCCAAAACCGCGAGCAAATAAGCAGCTACAACCTTCATTCTGCACAAACCAAACCAAATCAAATCAAACCAAACCCTAATTAGAGATCGATTAAAAATAGAGGAAGAGCAAATAATGGAGAAAGCTTCGACTTTTACATGGAATATTAGGGAGGGAAATGGGGGCGCCGGATCTAGGGCTTTGATTTCGGAGAAGTGAGGATGGAGGAAGTGGGTGTTTTGAGAGAAGAGTATATAGGGGGAGAGAGTGAGGTGGCGGATTCGATTTGGACTGTTGGATGAGGATGATCTGATGGCTGGTGAGAGCATCTCTAATCGTTTGCTAAATATGCATAATATGCATAATATGCATATTTGGCTAAAAAAAGCGCTGCAGTCGTTGGCCAAATATGCATATTATGTATAATTCGGACAGTAGATTGCTATAAATGAGAAATATCCATATATAAGAGACGGAGCTTCGAGTGCCGTCGCATCAAAAAAATTATTTTTTTAATGGTCGGACGGCACTTGAAGTGCCGTCGCAAAAAAAAAAAAAAAATTTTATTGGTCGGACGAAGTGCTGTCCCTTCAAAAAAAAATTTAATTTCGCAATTGAAAACCAAAGAAAACCCCCACTTCTCTCGGACGGCACTTGAAGTGCCATCTCACCCTCTCGGGGGTTTTTTTTTTTTGTGTAATTTTTGTATTTTTTTGTAATTTTTGTAATGTTTTTGTAATTTTTGTAATTTATTTTGTAATTTTATATAATTGTTTTGTAATTTTTTTTTGCACTTCGACTAATTTTTTTCCCTCGAACGACACTTCAAGTGCCGTCCCACCATTTTCAATTTTTTTTTCTCTCCGACGGAACTTCACATGCCGTCCCACCGTTTTTTAATGTTTTTTTAATTTTTTTCGCCTATGTCGTCTGTTATTATTTTAAATTAAAAAGCTAAAAATAAGCATTCAACGATTGCAGCAAAACGGCGATTGCTATATCCATTTATCCATATATGCATATTTTGACCATCAACGACCGTGGATGCTCCGAGTCATGAGGGAATTAAGTTAATTTAGGGTTTCACTAAACAGTTTAATAAAAGCCTTTAATAAAGAAAAGAAATTGCAAATGCAAAACTTTCAACAGTTTTTTGCAATTAAAAATAAAATAGTAATTTACGTGCATGCACGTCTTAATAAATACATGTCACGCCCGCTTCCCAAAATACCAAAAACGAGTACGTAACGTAGGCCCAGCGAATAATGTAAACACCATCCATAAGCTATACCAGACTAACTCAATAATAAAAACAACAAAATACAACCACGCAAGAAAAATAACCACATGAATCAAAGATAAAGTTCCAATAATAATGAAATAATCCAACAGTATAAATATCCAACATCTGAGATCAAAACAAACTACGGGTCATAAAGCCCAAAATAGAGTACAAATCATGATAATGTTCAAAAAATAAAATTAGCAACAAATAAAACTACGCCGCGGAGACTGGATCCATCTTTAGAAACGTTGCTCACCAATTCCTTCAGGAATAGATCCTTCGGCACCTATAAAATCTTGATCTAAAAAGAAAGAAAAGGGTGCCCTTAGAGCAAGTCATGGCGGCAAGTAGAGAAAACAAAAGATAAGGGAAAGCATGAATATCAAGGAATAAGGACATGGTCAAAGACAAAGAACAATGCAAAGAGCAAACAATATTATCAAAGTTCTACAGTAAATCACGCATGTAATGAGTGATGTCAGGATCAAGCGGGAAATACAGGTTATTAAGTATTTTATTAAATTATCTGGTGCATGTACTATTGTGTTCCATTCCACAGGTTCGGCGCAAACACACAGTGTACGCTTTAGACTGATGGTGAGCTCTTGGTTCGTGTACTCGGCCTAGTAATCAGTATTTCATGTTCAGAGACAGTAATTATCCGGCAGTGCTTTATGACCATCAGTACGGGTCGGTACAGATCAGGCAGTAGGGCCCGACCGAGTACAGTTTCTAATCATTCACTACCAAGTCTACCCATGATACCCCGGCTTTTATTAATTTATTTTCATCCTATGTGAGCATGTAAGAGGGTTACAA
This sequence comes from Hemerocallis citrina, assembly GCA_017893485.1. NCBI lineage: Eukaryota > Viridiplantae > Streptophyta > Magnoliopsida > Asparagales > Asphodelaceae > Hemerocallis > Hemerocallis citrina. The sequence goes on from CM030365.1 coordinate 203,760,914, forward strand.
TGTTGTATATTACTATGTGTGACTAATTCTAAGCATTACAGTCAAAGCATGAGGCAAACTCATCACATAAACACATTTCACAAAATCAGGACAGCATGACCTTGCTGTACTAAAATACAGATTAAATCCACTAAAAATTAGCAAATCTGAATCCATCGGAAGGCCTAGAAAGTAGACTTCCATACGGTTCCAGCAAATATAGTTAAGGCATATAAAAGATATAGGAACTAGGGTGAAAACTCTATTCTATTCAGGTTTTATGTTCAGGCAGCATGCAATAGGTTGTGTTCAACTAATTATTTCTGGTCAGAGAATAAAATCTATAAAAATTTTGGGTGATACCTATGCATGTCTAGGTCCAGCCTAAGTTATTTCAGATTTTTCTTTCACTTTTAACAGGGTCAAATAAAATATAGAACAGCAGGGTACGCATGAAATTATGAGTCTGAAATTTCTAACATGGCTATACTAAAATGTTAATATCTAGCAAATGACACAACGGAACTTAGATCCGTCAAAAGGATGTTAAACTAGACATCAGGGGCTAAAAATTCAGGTTTCTAAAGGAAATTCAAATTATGACATTAATATGGGTGAAAATCTAATACAAAATGAAGTAACTAGCAGTCCAGAAATTGTCTTAACATGAATAAGCAAATAAATAATTCATATGATCACATATAGCATGCAAATTGGTAATCAAGTGAATCCTAGGTGTCAACATGCAATTTCTAAGGTTTAAGATACAATTATCACAGACATGGTATCAGTTCATCAATTAAAACCAATCTAGCACATTCAATTCAACATGTCCAAGTTATCAAGTAGTCATATGCATGAATCTAGTTATTTAAGTGTACATATGCATGAAACAATGGAGACCTGGTTTTAGATCAAAGAGATAGCATGATGTTAAGAGTATGTCGGGTTAGCTCATGTAAACCCTTGATAATCTTAACGGAATTGTCAAAAGTAGTTTGATAACAAAATGGACGGATCTACTTGCAGGAGATCAAATAAACTTGAACAAAAGAATAAATTAGTTGAAGAGGAGACTTGCCTGTTATATTGCAGATAAAATTAATAAGAATAATGGGATCAGAATCATGGGCAAACTCCCAAAGACACGTGCGAAGACCGTACGAAGAACTCCAAGCAAACAAAGCAACAACAGCAAGTTAGCACCTGAACTCCACACCAGATCCGATCCAAACACACAACAGCGAATTTGATCCAAAGTGCCCAGAACACGGAACACCAAATCCCACTAATAGGATTTCGTCTTCAAACTTCCGATCGGAGAGAGAGAGAACAGCATGGCGAAGCGGCACGACAACTGCAACGGTTGGTGGCACGACGATGCGACCACGGCGAAGGCGACGGCACCACGGTCGGGTAGCGACGGTCGCGACGACAACTCCGACGAGCAAAAAGCTCTGGTTTTGCGGTAAAAAATAGAGGACGACGGCGCGCGACGATCTCGGGGACTCGATGGCGACGCTAGGGGGTCACTGTGGAGCGGCGACGAACGATGAGGGCAATGGGTGGTGCACGGAGATGGGTTAGGGCGATGGTGAGAGGTTACGGCAATGGTGAAGGCTTCAGTGGATGGGTTTCGATCGGTGATCGCGAGGATAATGGGGGACAACGACGGTGGAGACGGTGATGGTGGAAGTCAATCGGTGAAGCAACGGGGGTATAGGGTTTAAGGTTGCGGTTTGGGTTTGTGAAGAAACAAAGAAGAAAGAAAGTAGGGTGCGGGGAGAAAGAAACGGCGGAAGAGAGAGAAAAAAATAGGTTATTTAATTAGGGTATTTATAGGGATTAGGAATTAGGGTTTAGGTTAAGATTTTGTGGGTTCTGGGTTTCGGTTTTGGCTCCAAAAAGAGGCAAATAAATGCAGTGAGACGAGACAACAAAGGAGAACAAATCAAACTCAAAATAGAAAGAACAAAATTTGCAAAGAACAGAATCCAACCAAAAGAACACAGAACGATCAAGAGAGAACAAAAGAACCCAAGAAAAGACAAAATACACTATGACAAATGAATCCAAATACAATAATCAAAAGAAAACAAAGTACAATAAAATCTAAAAATAGGGCTTACAAATCCTACCTACCTTACAAGAAGAATTTCGTCCTCAAAATTCATACAAGAGGTGCATAGGGCAAACCCCGAAACAAACAAAGCAAAACAAAGCAAAACAAACACTACTCAAACAAATGAGGGAATCTCTCCCGAATCTCTTTCTCTAACTCCCAAGTAGACTCCCCTGGCGAGCGAGGATCCCAAGAAACTCGGACCAACTTGATGACTCTATTCTTTAGCACCTTCTCTCGACGGTCTAAGATAGAGACGGGTTGAATTTTGCAGGACAAATCTGGCCTCACAAACAAGTCTGAGTAGTCAACCACATGACTGTCATTTCTGATGTATTTCCTGAGCTGAGAAACATGGAATACATCATGGAAACCTGCTAAAGCTGGCAGTAACACGAGCCTGTAAGCTACCTTGCCCACACGTTCCACAATATCGAATGGACCGATGATCAAGGACTCAACTTGCCTCCACCGCCGAAACGGATAACACCTTTCCAAGGCGATACCTTGAGGAACACATGCTCGCCTGCCTCAAACTCTAGAGGTCTCCGACGACAATCAGCCCACCTCTTCTACCGATCCTGAGCATCCTGCAAATGCTTGCGGATCTAAGCCACAACATCAACTGTTTTCGTGATCAACTCAGGGCCTAAAAGCTTCATCTCGCCAATATCAACCCAACAGACTAATGATCTACACCTGCACCCATACAAAGCTTCGAATGGAGCAACCTTGAGACTCGCTTGGTAACTGTTATTATAAGAGAACTCGGCCAAGTGAAGATGATCCTTCTATGAACCTCCAAAATGAAGAACGCAGGATCTCAACATGTCTTCTAGAGTCTGAATCGTCCTTTCTGACTGCCAATCCGTCTGAGGATGGAATGTTGTACCGTAGCTCAGCTTGGGTACTAGTACCCAAGCTCTTCTGTAAACTCTCCCAAAACTAAGATCTGAACCTCTTATCTCTATCCGTTATGATGCTGACAGGAACTCCATGCAGACGAACAATCTCATGAACATACTGCTCGGCCAAACTCTCCGTGGACTGATCCACACGGAAAGGAATGAAGTGAGCACACTTCGTCAGCCGATCCACTATCACCCAGATAGCATTATGACCTTTAGGACTCCTCGGCAAAGCTGTCACAAAGTCCATCGTGATATTCTTCCACTTCCATTTAGGGATAGGAAGCGGTTGCAAAAGTCCTGCGCTCCTCTGATGCTCCGCCTTCACTTGCTGACAGATTAGGCACTGGGTGACGAATCGAGGCACAACCCGCTTCATACCATGCCACCAGAAATGTTGTTTCAAGTCCATGTACATCTTGGTACCACCAGGATGAATAGAATACAGGGACCGATGAGCTTCCTCGTGTAGCTTCTGCCTGACTTCTCCCCTAGGTACACACAACCTAGAGCCAAACCGAAGCGACCCATCAGTATGGACAACCAAATCGGACCTCAAACCAGCTTCAACCTTACTCCGAAACTCCTACAATTGCTAGTCACTCCTTTGAGCTGCCTTGATCTGCTCTACCAAGGACGACTGCAACTGCAACAACATAAGCTGCCGATCTGATCCGGAAAGCAACACATCTAACTCCAGCCTCCTCATGTCCTCCACTAGTTCCTTCTGCTGAGTGAGGAACATAGCAGCAGGCCTTCGACTCAAAGCATCCGGCACCGAATTTACTCTCCCGGGTGATACTGCAAATTGATGTCAAAGTCTGCCATCAATTCCAGCCATTTCCTCTGCCTCATGTTCAACTCCTTCTGTGTGAACACATACTTGAGGCTCTTGTGATCTATAAAAATCTTAACTCTATCCCCAAGCAAATAGTGCCTCCACAACTTCAAGGCAAAGATCACAGCTGCAAACTCCAGATCATGCGTAGGATAGTTCTTCTTATGAGGTCTCAACTGCCTCGATGCATAAGCGACAACCCTGTCTTGCTACATCAGCACTGCTCCCAGACCTCTCCCCGAAGCATCACAAAAGATCACAAAACCACCCAAACTGTCGGGTACAGTCAGCACAGGCGCTGACGTCAACCGATGCTTCAACTCGGCGAAAGCTTCGTCACAAGATTCATCCCAGACGAACTTCTGCTCCTTCCTGGTCAAACTAGTCAAGGGTCCAGCGATTTTGGAGAAATCTTGAATAAACTTCCGATAGTAACTAGCCAAACCAAGGAAACTCCGCACCTCAGGAACAGACTTCGGAATAGGCCAATCCTTGACCGCAGAAATCTTCGACGGATCCACAGAAACACCAGCACCAGAAATAATGTGGCCAAGAAAAGCAACCTGATCCAGCCATAACTCGCACGTATTGAGCTTCCCATACAGCTGGTTCTCCCTCAAAGTCTACAGAACCCCCCTCAGATGCTCGGCATGATCTGCCTAGTTCCACAAGTACACCAATATGTCATCGATGAAGACCACGACAAACTGATCCAAGAACGGCAAAAATGCATGGTTCATCAAACTCATGAACACAGCCAGTGCATCAGTCACTCCGACAGGCATCACCAAAAACTCGTAATGCCCATATCTCGTTCGGAAAGCCGTCTTCGGAACATCCTCTGACTTCACCCTGACTTGATGGTACCCGGAACGCAGATCCAACTTCGAGAACACCGAAGTACCTCCCAGTTGGCTGAACAAATCGTCAATCCTCGGTAATGGATACCAATTCTTGACAGTAACATTGTTCAACTCCCTGTAGTCCATGCAAAGCCTGCGGCTACCATCCTTCTTGCTGACAAACAGAACTGGGGCTCCCCATGGCGAAACACTAGGTCTGACAAAACCCTTATCAAGCAGTTCCTGAACTTGCACCTTCAGTTCCGCCAATTCAACTGGCGCCATACGATACTGACTCTTCGAAATAGGGGCCGTACCAGGCAGAACATCAATGCTGAACTCCACATCTCGGACTGGCGGCAGACCGGGCAATTTCTCAGGAAACGCATCAAGGAAGTCCCAAACAACTAAGGGTGCAACAATCCTATCAGAACCCAGCAACACAAGAGAAACAACCTTGGGGTCCATGGAGTTCTTGACACGCCCTGATGGTGTCTCACCCGCATGGAAAACAAATTCTGGTTGACTAGAAAGCCTAAAAGTCACCTTCTTCTCCTGGCAATCAATCACGGCATAGGAAACACCCAACCACTCCATGCCCAGAATGACATCGAAACCGGAGTTGGGAATCACAATCAAAGCCACTGAGAAGACCACACCACCAATCAGCAATGGACTCTGCTTGCAAACCCTAGATCAGACCAAACCATGCTGATCGACAAAGTGAGAAGAAATGAAAGAGTGGGTAGCACCCGAATCAAACAACACATGAGCTGGAAGAGAGAAGACTAAAATCACACCTAGAAGAAGATCAAATAAAGAATAAGGTGCTAGCAGGATATATACACGAATAATTGTACAAAGGAGGGAAAAGAAATAATAGCATGCAGAAAATTGAAATAAAGAAAAAGAAAGTACGACTACTGTGATATACCTGCAACCACTCCAACAGCAACTTCCGCTTCCACGACTGTCACGCCCTGCTTCCCAGAATACCGGAATGCGAGCCCGTGACGGAGACCCAGCGAATGATATAAGTACACCAACTCATATCATCCATAAGCTGTACCAGTCTTAACCCAACCATATAAAAAAAATGAATCACAACCACGCAGAAAACCTATTCACATAAATGAGAATGAAAATCAATAACCAAATCTGGAATATAAGGACTTACTAAATAGCTCGAGAGGCTCCTGCTCCAATTTTAGAAGAACTTCTTATCAATGCCTCCTAAAAATTCTCCTTGTGCACCTGTACTTGATCATCTAAAAAGAAAGAATAATTTGTCCTTAGAGCAAGTACGGACAGCAAGTAGTGAAAAGCAGAGAGTAAGGGAACAAGGTACATGAAGGAATATGAATCAAGATCAATTTACAAAAGCAATAATGGTATCAATAAACAATGGTCTTACGATCAAGTATATATGTGTCAACTTAGGTCTATTAGCATATTGTTTCCCCTATCTAGTGCACGTACTACTGTGTCCCATACCACAGGTTCGGTGCATGCAAAACAGTGTACGTTTTAGACTTCGTGGTGGGATCTACAGAGCGTGTACTCGGTGTATCACGATAACAAGATAACAAGATAACAAGTCATGACTCTACAAGTAATTCTCCACCTTCCATGTCAAGATTCCATGTAATAAGAGGGTCCTACCGAGTACATTTTCTGAGACTATCCACTACTAGGTCAACCCTTATTAATCCCGGCTTGTTTAGAATTTTTTTAAGTCATTCATGTCCATATAAGTGTGTATAAGAATGTCAAGGAAATGATACGAATGCAGCAACATGATGCATTGCACAATAATATACATGAAGTAGTAAATCTGAAACAGCCGACACAGTAATACTAAAATAGCGATAACTCATAGGCTACCATTCAGAATTCGAAGTTCCAGGATGTTATCAACAACTAGACACTTAGGACTACAATTTATATTCAGTAACTTTCTGCTAATTTTGACTGTAGCTAGGTTAACACCCTATTCTTTGCAGTTTAGCTGTTCTGGCAGCAACTAAATGTCAACATCTAATGGATGGAAACATGGTATAAAAACACTGTAAAAATCTACAAAAATTAGAGATGAACCCTAAGCATGTCTATATAGTTCCTGGATATTTTCATGGCATTCTCGTATTATTAACATGGTGTTTCACTAATAAATGTGTCGATATTGCATTAATTCTGCAGTCTGAAAAATGCAAACCAACAGAGACTAAAAATATGATATCTCACAGCTCGTGAATCGGAATCAGGATCCGTCACTTGGGTTGGAAACTAGACTCAGTGAGCTAAAACTCCCTTTTGTATTAGTTGAGTTAATTCTCAAGTTAACAGGGTCGAAACCTCTGTGCAAAACAGTTCAAGTAGCAAGAGTTCATAAAAGCTATCACATATATATTCATCAAAGTGGGTAATTAACATGCTATTGTATGATAAAATGCATTACACTAATATACAACAATTAGAATGTCCTTTACAGTGTACAAGTCAATTTATGATGTTATTGATCAAGTCACAATATCTCAATCAATCAATGTATTCAATCACCATTCATTTTCCTTATATGCAAATTCTAGTCATTTTATTTATGTCAAGTGTGTATGTAGGCTTGGATTTGGGTCAATGGATAAGGATACGATGTCAAGAGTACGTCGGGTTAGCTCGCGTAAATCCTCGATACTCCCAACAGAAAGGACACAAGGCAAATTTAAGATAATTGAAAGGAACTACTTGCGGGAGGTCAATAAGCTTGAACTAGAAAAATTAAATGAGTTCAAGTGGACTTGCCTTTTGTGGACAATTAGATTAGAATAACCAGAATAACGAGATCAGAATCCCGGGCGACAATCACGAACACGAAGCACTAACACGTGCGAGCCACGTGCCAGATACCAACAGCGAACCTAGTACACAACAGCAAAGCAACAGCTCCAACTCAAGACAGCAATCTCCCCTTACCAACCAAACACCAAAGACCGATAAATCCCCTACACTCCAAACAGCAAATACACAAACCAATCCCCTACTCCACAACAAACCAAGCAGCAACTCAATAACAAACTCCTCCTCATACAACAGCAAAACACAGTAACCGCATACAAATACACCACAACAATACCGGATTGAGATCCCCTACTCCATAAAACACCACACACAAAAAACAGACCAATCCCCTCTCTCTTTCACACAACAACAACACACCAAATTCCCCTCACTGTTCCTTCTTCTTCAACTCAACAGAGAGAGAAAGAGTGTTGGCGGAAGAGTGGTCGGCAATGGGTTAAGACGGCTGTGCCTGGTAGTTACTGATGGTTGGGTGGCAAGCTGGCGATAGGGCTGCATCGAGGCGGTGACAGCAATGGCAGGCAAGGTTGATGGAAGAGGTGCAGGCAGTTCGAGCAGCGGTAGTCGTCGCTGCGATTGCAGCGACGCGACTAGGTGGCGACGGTAGAGCGATGGTGGGAGGCGAGGCGACTCACGAGGTGGAGCGTAGGCGGTGGTCGCCAATAGAGTACGGGGAGGCAGCGGAGGAAGCTGAGCGGCGGCTCTGGAGGGAGATGACGAGGTCTCGACGGGGTTCGAGCGGGAGGAGGTACAGTCGACAACGGCGAAGCTCTGAGTTCGTCAATGGCGGAGCGAGTGGAATGGGTTCTTCGGGTGGTCGAGTGGGGAAGAGGCGACAGACGAGGAGACGAGCTTGAGTGCGGTTGTAGAGGAGAGCAGCACAATGTGGTGGCTCGATGATGGGGTTGGAAGAAGGAGACGAGCGGGGTGGCAGCTGGCTGGTGCGGTCGAGGGCGAGCTCGACGATGAGAATGGGGATGGGGGAGATGATCGATGTGAAGACTGGCGGGGAGTGCTCCGGTGTACCAGTGTGGGGTTTGGTCGAGGCCGCACTGGATTCGACGACAATGGAGGCTCGACGGGGATGACGATGAGGTGGCGGTGACTGAAGGGGAGAGGTGGGATCTCTGTTTCGGTTTGGGTTTGGGTGGTTGGCGAAACAGAGAGAGGGGAGATGAAGAGACGGGAGGGAAAGTTAACAAGGGAGAGAGTGTGGTTATAAAATAATAATAAAATAATGATTAAGGGGGGTAGTTGGAGATAGTGGGGGATGGGAGATACGGGGAATTGTGCAGAGTGGGGGAATGTGAACAATTTGTATACGGGTGAGTGTATGGGTTTGTAGGTTTGGATTTAGGGTTAGAATCCAATAGGAGATGGGCTAAATTTTTGGGCTTCAAACCAAATAATTAAATAATATAACATATATCAAAATTAATGAGCTTTAACCAAAAATAATAATAATAAGACTAATAATAACACATCTTAATAATAAAAATAATGATAACAATAAGATTAACAATAATAATAAAATAATAGTAACAAAAATAATATTAACTGTAATAATAATAATAACAACAATAATAACAATACGGATAATAATAATTAATATATGACGAAATACAATTTGGATTCAATACCTTCATGGAAATAGTTTGATAATAATAATAACAATAACAATAATAATAATACTAATAGAATTAACAATAATAATGATAATAAAGTGTATAAAGTAGAATTTGAGATTAATAAATTTATTAGAATCCAAACAGTAATAATATAACATATAAATAGTCTATTAATTATAAATAGAAAAATACATTGTTGTTCAGGGTAAATATAATTGTCTATTAGAAAAATACTTAGTAGAAGACCCAAAATCAGTTTAGCACAAAATAAGTTTATAAATAATCAAAATACGGAAAAATATTCAGAAATACATATTTACGAGAACAGGGGTTACAAAGAATGTCAGGTTATAAGCCTGACCATGACTACTAACCTGACCTCCTCTAGGAGCCACACACCTCTGATCAAAGACTTACCTCTGCGGAGGAAGAGGCGGCCTGCCCTGACCACGCAGCGGCGCTCCTAGCTAAGCAGCACCAGCAACCAGTGCAGAAACTCTGCTCCTCGGACAGTCACGAACCATATGCTCACTGCTCCCACAAACTAAGCATTGCCGGTTGGCCATCCTGCAGTCACGCTGTGAATGCCCAGTCTTATGGCAGTAGCCAAAAGTCTCAACATTCCTCGGGACAACAGGTGCGTACGGCTGTGCTCTTGCGGGAGGGGGCGGAACTGGCCTCCGAATAGGTCCTCCGAAAGGCTGAGCTGCAACGGGTGCGAAACAGTCCTCTGAAGAACACTAGATCTGCTAAGAGTCTGCTCTTGGATCCGAGCCGCATCTAGAACATCGGAATAAGCACGAAGCCACAGAGCAACCAAACGGTCATAGAGGTGAAAGCTCAAGCCCGACAGAAAACGACTAGCTCGAGCCTCATCAGTGGCAACGAGGGTATGGGCGAAGCGACTGAGCCGAGTAAACTTTGCAGCATACTCGTCTACGATACGGTTTCCCTGATTAAGATAATTTTCAAATTAATACCGTCACAAGTGAAGTAGGCAACAATAAATGACATTTAAGAACATTATCTAGCTGAGCTGAGTTAGGGAAACAAACTGTCGCTCCATCTCTGCCTTGGTGACAATGGGAAAGAACTTCGCCATGAAGCTCTCAGAGAAAGTGGCCTACTCAATGGGTCGCGGCATCCTCTCGAATTCAACCCGCTACCAGATATGAGCGAGATCCACCAGCTGGATGCGAACCACATCTACACGATCTGCCTCAGCAACACGAGCGGCAACCAGCTGTTGCTCCGTCTAGATAAGCCATTGCTTGGTTTCCAACGGCGACTCAGTTCCCGAAAACTTATCCGGGTGCAGCCTCATGAAATCCTCTACCGTACCAGGCCTAGGTGGCAAAGGCCCAGGTGTTGGTCCAATGACGTTCCCATTGGTTACCAAAGTGGCTCTCATCAGCTCATTGTGCTTCTACTGAAGAGCCATCATCTACTGAATCGTCTGGAGAATAGCAACATTGTCCGGCTACCCATCCCCCGAGCGAGAAGAAGAATTCCCACGAGCCATAGCCTGAAATACGATCAAAGATAGTCAGTACCCAGATCATATGTTGGTTATTATACAGGCATGTGATTATCGTGGCATGCAAATCACTGAGTTAACCCGGCTAGAGCCAAACTTGACTAATATACCAATCAAAGCCAACCCTCGTAAAGATAGTTATGTTTGATTGATATATTATTCAACCTGGGACTCTGATACCACTAAAAATCCTGTTACGCCCCTCTTCCAAAAATAAGGAACATGAGTACGTAACGTAGGCCCAGCGAATGATGTAAACACCATCCATAAGCTGTACCAGACTAACTCAGCAATAAGAACAACACAATACAACCACGCAAGAAAAATAACCACATGAATCAAAGATAAAGTTCCAGTAATAATGAAATAATCCAACAGTATAAATATCCAACATCTGAGATCAAAACAAACTACGGGTCATAAAGCCCAAAACAGAGTACAAATCATGATAATGTTCAAGAAATAAAATTAGCAACAAATAAAACTAAGCAGCGGAGACTGGATCCATCTTTAGAAACGTTGCTCACCAATTCCTTCAGGAATAGATCCTTCAGCACCTGTAAAATCTTGATCTAAAAAGAAAGAAAAGGGTGCCCTTAGAGCAAGTCGTGGGCGGCAAGTAGAGAAAACAAAGGATAAGGGAAAGCATTTATATCAAGGAATAAGGACATGGTCAAAGACAAAGAACAATGCAAAGAGCAGGCAATATTATCAAAGGTCTACAGTAAATCACGCATGTAATGAATGATGTCAGGATCAAGCGAGAGATGCAGGTTATTAAGTATTTTATTAATCTATCTAGTGCACGTACTGCTGCATCCCATTCCACAGATTCGGTGCAAACACTGTGCTTTAGACTGATGGTGAGCCCTCTGTGTACTCGGCCAAGTAATCAGTATTTCTTGTTCAGGGACAGTAATTATCGGGCAATGCTTTATGGCCATCAGTACGGGTCGGTACAGATCAGGCAGTAGGGCCCGACCGAGTACAGTTTCCGATCGTTCACTACCAAGTCTACCCATGATACCCCAGCTTTTTATTAATTTATTTTCATCCTATGTGAGCATGCAAGAGGGTGTCAATGTTGTATATTACTATATGTGACTAATTCTAAGCATTACAGTCAAAGCATGAGGCAAACTCATCATATAAACATATTTCACAAAATAAGGACAACATGACCTTGCTGTACTAAAATACAGATTACATCCACTACAAATTAGCAAATCTGAATCTGCCGGAAGGCCTAGAAAGTAGACTTCCACACGGTTCCAGGGAATATAGTTAAGGCATATAAAAGATATAGGAACTGGGGTTAAAACTCTATTCTATTCAGGTTTTATGTTCAGGCAGCATGCAATAGGTTGTGTTCAACTAATTATTTCAGGTCAGAGAACTCATTAATAAAATCTATAAAAATTCTGGGTGATACCTATGCATGTATAGGTCCAGCCTAATTTATTTTAGATTTTTCTTTCACTATTAACAGGGTCAAATAAAATTACGAACAGCAGGATACGCATGAAATTATGAGTCTGAAATTTCTAATATGGCTGTACTAAAATGTTAATATCTAGCAAATGACACAGCGGAACTTAGATTCGTCAATAGAATGTTAAACTAGACATCAGGGGCTAAAAGTTCATGTTTGTAAAGAAAATTCAAATTATGACATTAACGTGGGTGAAAATCTAATACAAAATGAAGTATCTAGCAGTCCAGAAATTGTGTTAACATGAATAGGCAAATAAATAATTCATATGATCACATATAGTATGCAAATTTGTAATCAAGTGAATCCTAGGTGTCAACATGCAATTTCTAAGGTTTAAGATACAATTATCACAGGCATGATATCAGTTCATCAATTAAAACTAATCTAGCACATTCAATTCAATATGTCCAAATTATCAAGTAGTCCTATGCATGAGTCTAGTTATTTAAGTGTACATATGCATGAAACAATGGGAACCTGATTTTAGATCAAAGAGATAGCACGATGTTAAAAGTATGTCGAGTTAGCTCGTGTAAACCCTCGATAATCTTAACGAAATTGTCAAGAGTAGTTTGATAACAAAATGGACGGATTTACTTGCAGGAGATCAAATAAACTTGAACAAAAGAAAAAATTAGTTCAAGAGGAAACTTGCATGTTATATTGCAGATACAATTAATAAGAATAACGGGATCAGAATCTCGGGCGAACTCCCAAAGACATGTGTGAAGACCGTGCGAAGAAGTCTAAGCAAACAAAGCAACAACAGCAACTCAGCACCTGAACTCCACACCGGACCTGATCCAAACACACAACAGCGAATTCGATCCAAAGTGCCCAGAACACGGAACACTAAATCCCACTAATAGGATTTCGTCTTCAACCTTCCGATCGGAGAGAGAGAACGGCGTGGCGAAGCGGTGCGACGACTGCAACGGCTGGCGGCACGAAGACGCGACCACGGCGAAGGCGACGGCACCACAGTCGGGTAGCGACGATGGCGACGACAACTCCAACGAGCAAAAATCTCTGGTTTTGCGATCGAAAACAGAGGACGATGGCGCGCGACGATCTCGGGGACTCGGCGATGATGCTAGGAGGTCTCAGTGGAGCAGCGACGGACGACGAGGGTAGTGGGGGGTGCACGGAGATAGGTTAGGGCGACAGTGAGAGGTTATGGCAATGGTGAAGGCTTCGTTGGATGGGTTTCGATCGGTGATGGCGAGGACAATGGGGGACGACGACGGTGGAGACGGTGATGGTGGAAGTCGATTGGTGAAGCAACGGGGGTGTAGGGTTTAAGGTTGTGGTTTGGGTTTGTGAAGAAACAGAGAAGAAAGAAAGTAGGGTGCGGGGAGAGAGAAATAGCGGAAAAGAGAGAAAAAAATAGGTTATTTAATTAGGGTATTTATAGGGATTAGGAATTAGGGTTTAGGTTAAGATTTTGTGGGTTCTGGGTTTCGGTTTTGGCTCCAAAAAGAGGCAAATAAATGCAATGAGGCGAGACGAACACAAAGGAGAACAAATCAAACTCAAAATAGAAAGATAAAAATTTGCAAAGATCCAACCAAAAGAACACAGATCGATCAAGAGAGAACAAAAGAACCCAAGAAAAGACAAAATACACTATAACAAATGAATCCAAATACAATAATCAAAAGAAAACAAAGTACAATAAAATTTGAAAATAGGGCTTACAATATATCTAATATAATATTATCTAATCTAATAATCTAATAATCTTTACTATTAGAATAATGCTTCAGCGACTGCAAATTCTACTACCAATGTCTTTATTATCTTAGGTGACACTCTAACACTCCTATTGGAGAATTCCCCAACTTACTCTCTCTTCCCCCATCTATTGGAGTATGCTACCTAAGGTTGTGAAGAAATATGTAGTAAAATTGGTAGTGAATGTAGCATTACTCCTAATTTTATAATGGGAGAGTTGGGGTTGTCATGCATTCAACCATCTAATCTCAACCATTCATTTTTATGTGGGAGTTATATTAACCATTCATTTACTCAACTATTGTTAGTTACCATAATACCCTCAAAGTTCAAATTTATTTACGACATAATTATTTATAAAAGTATCACTCATATAAAATAAAAGTTTATGCCACTAGGGGTAATTTGTAAAGAGTATGTGATGGGAAAATGGATGCCTCAGGTTCGAGGCCATATTACGTCTTATTATTTACTATATAAAATATAATAATTAGAACCTGTATTGCACATGCAAAAAACTAGTAATCTCTAATATTATAATGAGAGAGTTGAGGTTGTCATTTGTAAACAACTTGTAATTTGTAGACATGCATTCAACCATCTAATCTCAACCATTCATTTTTAAGTGGAAGTTATATTAACCATTCATTTACTCAATTGTTGTTAGTTACCATAATACCCTCAATGTTCAAATTTATTTACGATATAATTATTTACAGAAGTATCACTCATATAAAATAAAAGTTTATGCCACTAGGGGTAATTTGTAAAGAGTATGTGATAGAGATGTCTCAAGTTTGAGATCAGATTATGTCTTATTATTTACTATATATATATAATTAATTAGAACATGCATTGCACGTGCAGATTACTAGTAATCTTTAATATTATAATGGGAGAGTTGGGGTTGTCATTTGTAAACAACCTGTAATTTGTAGATATTCAACCATCTAATCTCAACCACTTCTTTTTAAGTAAAAGTTATATTAACCATCCATTTAGTCAAATGTTGTCAATTATCATAATACCCTTAAAGTTCAAATTCATTTATGACATAATTATTTACAAAAGTGTCACTCAAATAAAATAAAAGTTGGTACCACTATGGGTAATTGTAAAGAGTATGGTAAGAATTTGAGATTGGTAAAAAGAGTTTTCAGATTTAATACTAGACAACGTCATAGTCTTTACTTAAAATTAAAAAAAAACAAAAAAAAAATCTTAGAGTGTGCATCACACGTGTAGATTGCTAGTATTTTTTAAAAGTAAAAACTCCGACATTGTCTGACCTCGAACCTGATACCTCCTTTATATTAATCATACACGGGCAATGCACGAGTTTGTTTGTCTACAAATAACAATCCGTACTCTCCCATTATAATATTATTACTAGTAATCTGCACGTGTGATGCACGTTCTAATTAATTTTTTTATATATAGTAAATAATAAGATGTAATCTGTCCTTGAACCTGAGCCTTGCTTTACTCATCACATACTCTTTACAAATTACCCTAGTGGCACAAATTTTTATTTTATATGAGTGACACTTCTGTAAATAATTATGTCGTAAATAAATTTGAACTTTGAAAGTATAATGGTAACTAACAACAGTTGAGTAAATGAATGGTTAATATAACTCTCACTTAAAAATGAATGATTGAGATTAGATGGTTGAATGTCTACAAATTACATGTTGTCTACAAATGCAACCCCAACTCTCCCATTATAATATTATTATATTATATTAGAGATAATCAACTTGTTTATTTGAGGAAAACAGAGTTTTTTTGCAATATTTAACACCTGAAGAATATTGATGCCACATACATCGACATGCCATAAACTTTTTTGTAGTGAGATCAATGTCTCGATTGCTTCTGTTTTTTGTGTGGGAGCAATCAGATGTTGTGAATTCTTTTTGTAAACAATAAAAGATCCGACCTTTTAGTTTTCGCTGATGTTGATTGCTACAAATTGATCTTTGATTATGAAATCTAACGCTAGGAATGCTTGGATCTGATCTGAACGGTTGTGATCGCTCCGATTGACCTGCAAAAATCTGAAACACCGGGGTTGGACTCGACGATAGACCCTCTGACGCCCAAGTCAGAACACTTGAAGTTATGAAGTGTTTTTAAAGTGGAATTTGCAATTACTTTGTTTCTGAATAGGTCATGGGGTATTTATAGTCGCTTAAGGGGCCAGTTTCAAGATATTGATTTATCTTTACTTCTTAGTGTTTTGATAGAGTTGGTTATCATCATCTTCATGAAGAGATAAAGTCGGTTACTCTTCTTTTGATAAAGAGATAGAGTTAGTCGACTTTGTTCTTCATGAAGAGATAGAAGTAGTTATAGAGATAAAGTTATGACTCTTCTCTTAATCAAGAAATAAAGTTTTTAAAAGGAGTTCATTAAATATTACAAAAGTAAGCGTCAAATCATTAATTAGGACGTGAAAACAAAAGTAAGTGAGAAATCTAAAATGTAAAAGAATTGGAAAACAGTAGCAATAAATTGTAATTCACAAAGCAATGAAAACTTAGACCATAGTTGATGTACTCAATCTTAAAAATTTGTAAACACAAAATAGAGTAAAATCAATTATACTAGTTCAATTGTATGGAACATAAAGTGTAATTGTATAAACAAAATGTCATAAAAAAATATTTCTTTACCATTAGTTTCATTATATAAGTAAAAATTCTTGAAATATCAATTAGCAAATAGGTAGAAAATCTTGCCTCCTTAACATCAAGTTGCATGTTTGCCTTCACGACATCAGGTTGCAGGTTGCCGTCTGGATATTCGGTTGCACATTTTGCCTTCCCAACATCCAGTTGTTATATGCCTCCATTAACATCGAGTTGCATATTTTCTATCTCGACATTAGGTTACACTGAAATGGTGAAATGGAAGATGTAACCTTCCATATGCACAGGGATATGGGACGTTTAATTTAAGTATGCTGTTATGTTTTGAAATTCGTGATATAAAAATAGTAGAAAAGTAAGATATAGAGTTGAAAGTCACATAATGGAATATCAAAATAGATGTATAGATTATAAATATCAAACACAATAGTACAAAATAGTAGTAGTGAAAATAATTTATAAAAGTAGGGAGAAAAACAGAATGAAATACATGCATAAGTACAATGCAAATGTGAATGAGAAAATAAATATGCAGTGTAGCAAATTTACACAATAAATATATCATAAAAATATATAGTAACGTAGGAATTAAACAAGCCAAAATGTTGTTGAAGATCCATTGATGCCGATCGATGAACCAAGAGGGAAGAAAAGAATGGACAACTCCAGAATCAAAGTAATATTGGCACAAAAGAATAAAATTATACCCAGTAAGGAATCAATGAATGTGAATAAATGGAAGGGACGTAACAACTAAAATGAAGGAACTGAATATGAAGGGATCAAAAGAGGAATCAAATGAGAGGAGTATCCAGATTATATGTTGGTTATTACATATTCATGTGATTGACGTGGTGCGCATATTATTGAGTTATACTGGCTAGAGCCAAACTTGACTAATATATTAGCCAAACGTGACTAACACATTAGACAAACTTGAGCTCTGATACCACTAAAAACCTGTCACGCCCCGCTTCCCAAAATACAGGAATACGAGCCCATGACGAAGGCCCAGCGAATGATACTAACATCATTCATAAGCTGTACTAGTCTTAACTCAACGACATGAAAGAAATAATTACAACCACGCAGATAAATATAATCACATAAACAACAGCTGAGATAAAAACATGTAGTAGTCAACATAATAACCAACAACTGAAAAAATAAACAACAATTACGGGTCAACAAGCATGGGATATAAAGTTCAACAAAAGGAATAACAATGCGATAAAAGAATAACATGAGAGAAGATAATATATTTTAAAGCGACTCCTGCTCCAATCCTAGAAGAACTGCCCACCAATGCCTCCTGGCAAATCTCCTTGTGCACTTGTAGCTGGATCAACTAGAGTGGAAAAGAAAATGTCCTTAGAGCAAGTATGGACAGCAAGTAGTGAAAAGCAAAGAGTAAGGAAACATGGTACATCAAGGAATATGAAGCAAGATCAAAGTCCAAAAGTAATAACAATGCTAATATACAATGGTCAAGTACACAAGTATCAACTTAGGTTTATTAGAATTTTATTTTCCTATCTAGTGTACGTACTACTGCGTCCCATACCACAGGTTCGGTGCACGTAAAACAGTGTACGTTTTAGACATAATGGTGGGATCTACAGAGCGTGTACTCGGTGCAATGAGATAACATGATAACAAGATAACAAGTTCACAAGTATTTCTCCACCTTCCATGTCAATAGTACGAGTACACAAGAAGGGCCCTACCGAGTATATTTTCTGAGATTATCCACTACTAAGTCAACCCTTATTAACTCCGACTTGTTTAATATTTTATTATTTCATTCATGATCATGCAAGTGTGTATACGAGTATCAAGGCGACAATAAAAATGCAACAAATGATACATTACATGATAAAATACAAGTAATTGTAAATCTAAAAAGGAGTAGACACAACAGTACTAACACAGCAGTAACTTACAAACTATAACTTGGAATTCGATTCCACCAAAAGGGAAAGTAAACTAGACATCCGGGGCTACAATTTATATTCAATAAGTTTTTATTAATTCTGACTGTAACTAGGTTAATTATCCTAATCTTTACGAGTTAACTGTTCTGGTAGCAATTTATAGTCAAAGTTTAAGGGGTGAAAAATAAGCGTAAAATCAATATAAAAATCTACAAAAATTAGGAATAGATCCTAAGCATGTCTACTAAGTTTCTTGAGAGTTTCATGTCATTATACTACTGTTATCATGATGTTTCAACTGAAAGTTGTGTCGGTGTTTCAATAATTTGCCATCTGAAAAGTACAGACCAGCAGTGACTAAAACTGCGATATCTCATAGCTAACAGCTCGGAATCTAGATTCGTCATGTTTTCTGGAAACTAGATTCATTAGAATACAATTCTCTTTTATATGGTTTTAACTGATTCCTATTGTAACTGGGTCGAAACCTCAGTACAAAATAAAATAGGCAACAAGACATAACAAATGTCATCATATATATTTATCAAAGTGAATGATTAACATGTTCTTGTAATCATGAAATGCATTAACATCAAGGTACAACAAGTTGAGATGAAATTCTACTATATACAAGGCAAGATTATCATGTCACAATTCAATTCTTGAGATCTCAATTAATCAACATGTATTCATATCAATATATATTTCTCATATGCAAGTTCTGGTCAATTTGTTCCTGTCGTGTGTGCATGCGAGTTTAGGTTTGAATCAATGGTATTAGCACGAGTCAAGGATGCTTCGGGTTAGCTCGTGTAAATCCTAAATATCCCCAACGGAAGGTTATACAAAGCAATATTAAGATAATCGAAGTGGAACTACTTGTGGAGGAGATCAATAATCTTGAACTAGAAAAATAAATCGAGTTCAAGTGGACTTGCCTTTTGTGTGAGAGATTCGATTATGCAAAAAGAATAACGTGATCGGAATCC
Organism: Hemerocallis citrina; assembly: GCA_017893485.1. Lineage (NCBI taxonomy): Eukaryota > Viridiplantae > Streptophyta > Magnoliopsida > Asparagales > Asphodelaceae > Hemerocallis > Hemerocallis citrina. The sequence continues at coordinate 203,780,430 of CM030365.1, forward strand.
CGGGCGCACGATCCAAACACAGACGAGACACGTGCAAAACACCAAACGGCAAACTCTAAACAGCAAACACGTACACACAGCAGTTCCAACAGCAAGAGCAACACATGCACACTGGATCGGGGCAAAACAGCAAAACACGGGGTCGGATCCACTGAGCCAAAATAGCAAACAGCAAGTGTGGCTAATCACACTTCGTCTTCTTCCCTTCGACAGAGAGAGAGAAAGTGCGGGAGAGAGCTTCGACGACTCTGGGGCAGATGATGGCACTACGGCGGCCATGACGACAGACGGACGGCGATGACGTTGTGGTCGGGAAGCGACGGCAACGGCGAGACTCCGACGATGAGAGCGCGCTCTGTTTTCTGCTCGAAAACAGGGGAACGATGACTACTGAATGGGGCGACAAGGATGCTACAAGGGGACACCAGAGGGTGAAGGGGGTGAACGGTGAGGGATAGGGAGGAGCGGTAATGGCGGAGGAGAGGGAGGTCGTCAAAGGTTGAAGGTGGAGTTTCGGTGATAATGGCGGCTCAACGGGGCTGCTTCGGAGGTTGGGGATGGAGGCGATGATCGAGGTGGAGCGAGGCTCGATGGGGTGAAGGAGACGAGGGCGGCGTGGAGCAGGGACGGTGGCGCTCGGGGCTCGAGCAAGGAAGGAAGATGACGAGTCTCGTTAAGGAAGACGAAGTGTTTTGGGGTGTTCTGTTTTTTGTTGGGGAACGGAGGAGAAAGAGACGAGGAGAGAGGGAACGGGAATAGTGGAGAAAGAGAGTGGGGTTTTTTAATAAAATAATAAACAAAGTAGTGGGTAGTTAAGAGATACGGGGGATTGTCGGGGAGGAGATCTGGGTTAGTTGTTAGGGAGTATATGGGTTTGTGGGTTTGGGTAGACTAGGATTTTGGTTCAGGATCCAATAAGGAGATGGGTTTGGGTAGATAACAGTATGAGCTTGAAAATGAAATGGGCTAACAAAAGCTAACAAGGATAACATTAATAATAACAATAATACCAGAATAATAAATTGTAATAGAAGGCCCACAACAAGTCCAAAATTCAAAATACATTAAAATAGAAAAGAGAACATTACAAGATACAAGAAAAAACCGTACAACCGAAAATAGGGGTTACATTGTCCCGACCCGAGGGATGTGAAGGCGGCTAGGAGCTAGTCAACCTTCACACTTGTAGTGGATTTGGGCTTACCACATGCGTCTTTTAAGAGTCCCACCCCATAGGGCACTAATTTGGCATTTGTGCTCGAGAGGGAGCTCTCACCCCTAACTACTGTAGCCAACATGGCTCTCCCCAACAGGCTCAAGATGATCAATGCCCCATACTGGACCATCAAGCTGCACAATGGCTTTCTCGGGGATGGGGATAACTGCATGGAGGCGATTCGACACCTCCCGACCCTGAAGGACAGGGCTAGGATGGCTGTGGATGGGCCTGGCTCTTCTACCTTGAAGTTGGCTCGGGCCAACATGTCGGTAAGGGTTGTTGTTTTGGTTTGTTCATTTTCTAGCTTTCGTATGATCCTCCTAACTTCTGAAGTTCTTCGTGTTCTTTTTGTAGATCAACTGCCATCTTAGCAACCTGTTTAAACTGGTTGTGGAGGATGAGAAGCACTGGGGGGACGTTGACCGACAATGCCAATCTGGAGAAGGTGAAGGCCATGAAGGTCTGGGAGGCGGCCGAGATCCGAGAAGAGGCTCTTGGCGAGAGAGTTGCTCAGCTTGAGGCGAAGCTGAAGAGGAAGACGAAGAATGTGATCCAAGGCAAAGGAGGATGCGGTAGCTCATGTTAGAGTTTAGGTGAGGACCACATGTTTGCGAACATGAGGAAGTCCTATCGCAGAGTTATCTATGACGTTATTGAACGTGTCCCCCACTTGGACGGAAATGGGTACCATTTGGGCTTAGAGCATGGAGAGGAGCCGGTACCTCTCTACTGAGTTTGCTTTCTCTAACTTTATATCTTTACTTTATGCATTCATTTTATTATTTTTTTATTTTTGCACAATCGCCGTGTCTCGCCTCTTAACTGATTTCGATAATGGAGTAAATGGAATTGTATCAAGAACTATGTACAAAAAAATTAAAAAAATATCCTTAGGTTTCGAAGGAATTGCATGTATATGATCAAAGTCATAATCCATATCAGATCTTCTAATTTGTTAATGGAGGGTCAAACATGAGGGATTGAAGAATTACAGATGAAGGTACAAAGAAATTTCCTTGTGTGGACACAACATTGATATCACAAGAATTGAAGACCAAGTTGAAGCTAAATTTATTATTCCAGTGATCAAAAAGCTGTAAGCAGATGCCCATGTCGGCATTCTCACCATCATCCTTGCTAGCACTGGTACTGGTTGATGTGCTTCTGTTCTAATTAATAATTCATAACAAAAATTTTATGTCTTAGTTCACATTGTTTTTGGAATGACCTGCATGGATGAAGTGGAATATTTTTATAGGTGAAGCAAATGTTGGATTTTTTTTTTCAAAATGCCCACATTTTAAAAGTTTTTTTTACCAAACTGAGCCACTTTCAAAACTATTTACCAAACTGACATACTCGCTATCTCAGATAGCGAGTTTGGTGAAAACACCCTCGCTGTCTGAGATAGCGAGTGTAGCCCTAGTTGTTTCTCCACCACTTGAAGGAAAAACTCTAAGAAAAAATGCCAAACTCAGACTCGCTGGACAGCGAGCGTGGTTGTACCACCCTCGCTATTTGAGACAGCAAGTGTCGTTTGAGTATTTTTTCTGAAATCAAACTCGCTATCTTAGAATCTATTCACCTCTTCACTTCTCTCTCTCCTCCCAATTCCGAAACCCAAAATCCTAGCTCCCAAATTTGACATCTCACCCACAAATTCCTTCCAAAATCTCTTTTAATCCACTTCATCCCACACAACCCTCTCTCCTCCTACTATCAAAATTCTAAACCCATCATCCAATATCCCCAATATTTTTCAATTCGGGAAAGTGTAAAGAGGATTGCGGCGGAAGCAAGTCTTTCATCTCATCCTCATTCTCTACCTCCTAAAACACCCATCTATCGTACGGTAAGTCTTCATATGTTTGCAATTTGATTTTGGTTTAATTTTGATTGTGAGTTTGTTAGAACATAATGTTGAGAAATGGTTATTTGTGGGATGATTGGTGTAGTCGGAATTGGTAATTGGTGTTAAGAAATGTTAGAACGTAATGTTGAGAAATGGTGATTGGTGTAGTCGAAACTGATTGTCGAAGTGTGATTTGTGGGATGATTTAGCTTGTTCATTGAATTAGTTTGGAATGTAAATTGCTAGAACGTTAGTATGTAATGTTGATAAAGAACCGTTGTTGGAACTATGGGTTGTTGGATTGGATTTGTGGGATCAATAGATTGTTCATAAATATTCATTCTTCGTTGAATTCTTCATTGATAAATTATATGTGTAGGTTGTTTATAATGAGTTTCTCATAATGAGTTCTTCATTATTCATTGAATTCTTCATTGATTAATTTAATGTGTATGTTTTATTGGTGTTAAATTGTCGATAAGAAATTGTTATATTTTTTATTTAAAGTATTGAATTATACTAAACTGAAATACAATTGCACTTGTAGTGTACTATTCGCTATTACATATGACACGAAAGCGTGTTTTGAAGAAGAAACGAGTAGTAGACCCCTCAAGTAACCGAGGCGGGGGGCATGAACTTGTTACGGACGACCTCTAGTTAGTAGTGTTCGCGGTGGTGGATAAAGACATAAAAATTTAAGATGAATTTTTCTTTATTCGATTATTTTGATTTTGGTTCAATAAAATGATATATTGTTAAATTGAAGTTTATTGTTTTTTTTTGTGTAGGTCTTACCTAATCTGTCTTCTTTGCCAAATGAGCCGGACCTGTCTTCATCATCTTATGTTCCACCGGAGGGTCCCAGTTCTCTCGACCCAAGGCTCTTGACCTTGCAAGCACAACATCGTTCAAAAGTCATGTGAGAAGGACAATCAAAGGATTGTACTTTTTTGGGGGCATGCCACCTTACCCATGTTATAATATTTGTATCACAAGAAAGCCAACTTCGAGAAATTTATTTTCTTTGTTACAACTTTGGTTACAAAATATTTGCCATAAATCCAATTATGATTGAGAGGCACAAAAATCAGAGAAGAAGAAGAAGAATAAAACCAATAAAATTAAAGGAAAATGAAAAACAATAAAACCAAACCGATTTGTGTCGAGGCTTTCGTATCACACAATCTCCTTAAAACAGATTTTGCTTCGTCCAGGTGCTGGAACTTGCTTAGGCATCTGTCTCTGAGTATGCAACGACAAGAGAAGCTGATGCCGACACCACGTCATACTCTCGAACTGGACAACGTCTGAAATCTATATCCATATGTAACATCCTAAATTTTAAAATAATTAAATATTAAAATTTTTATTTGTTTTCACGTATTTCGCACGAGCAAATTTATGTATGTTTTTTAATCTTTAAAAATTAATCTAATGTCGTGCAAAAATATTTTCTTCTTTTAAAAGCCTCTTATAAAATCCTAGGTCTAATAATTTAATTCTAGCCCATATAAAATTAATTAATTAATTAATTAAAGTGCCCATGGATTTTAGCCCACCTAATTAGCCCACTAGTTAATTCTATTAGTAATTAATACAACTTGTAGTGTAGACTTGATCATGTAACAAATAAATAAACAATTAATAAATGTACAACTTAAACTAGTGTGCACATGGAGACACGTGCATTGCACATGCACATGCAATGGGGCTACAAGACTTGGCCGGCCTTGAACTTGGAGTGGGAGAGATGGAGAGAGTGGAGAAGTGGTTATGTGATGGTGGGTGGTTCTTCTAACTCTCAAATGCATCTAAACCCTCCATCCAAACTCACCTCAACCCTTCATTTGAGCTTGAGTTGTGTATAAATAGCCCCATTAGTCTTTCACTTCTCTTTGCACTTAGAATTTCAAAAGAGAAAAGATAAAATTGTGCAAGAGAAAAGATAGAGTTGTGTGAGAAAAGATTGAGTATTTGTGTGTTTGTGTGCTCTTGTACTTGGGTGGCCGGCTAGCACATCAAGGAGGAGGAAGGCTTGGTGGCACATCTAGGAAGGGAAGGCTCGAGTTTGTGTGGCACAAGCTAGGAGAAGAAGGAAGACGATCGTGCATTCAAGGAGTTCTTTAGGAGTTTTCTTTTTTGTCTTCAAAAAGGTGGGTGATTTCTCTATTTCTAGTGTAGATACCATGCTAGGGATTTTGATTTCATGAACATATTAAAGAAACTAACCAAAAATTGCCATTTGTTTGCTTAAAAAGACTAGTAGAGGAAAGAGGAAACTTGATCGTGATTAGTAGATTAAAAACTCATCATGGTGTTCTATTAACAAAATTCATATTAGAATATGTATCTTGATGAACCATGCTAGTGTGATAATCTTGTTAAAATGAATGGCTTAATTATAGATGAATAGATGTTGCTATATGTAGTTGTAGATTGAGATGAGTAATTATTGTTATGTTTAGTTGATAAATTGCGTAAATTGTGGTTATAAAATGTTATCATGATAAGAGAAAAAGATTGATAATTTTTGCAGTATTGAAAAGAGAATAAGAACATGTAGTTAGTGGATTTTATATTGGTAATTTTGAGATGGAATTATAGTACATTTTTAAAAGTCGATATGATACTCTTTGAATGTAAGTTGTAAAGAAGACCTATTTTAATGTTAAAATTAAGATTTTAATTACTGTTATACTGTTCTATTAAGAAAAATATTCTGGACAAATTTGATTTTGAAAGATATTAATGTATTGAAAAATTGAATTTTGTAAAAGCGATTTATAAACAGACAGTAGATACATAATTATTTCGACGCTTAACTATAACAGAAAGTGAGCTTGGGCTCACTGGCTTTCGGTGTGTGTTAAAAACGCTGCATACAGTGCAGAGGTCTTGGGTCCTCTCTTGAAGAGGCTCTGTTCTTTTTAAAATTCGATTTTTCTCAAAAGACAGCACAATCAGTATATAAAGAATTGAAGTCCTTACATATTGGTTAATCACTCTAGACTAGAGGTGGCCGATCATACTGAAATGAGCCAACCAAACGGTTTTCCAACCGAACCAATCGATTCGGTACCGAAAAATTCGGTTACCAAAAGTATGGTACGGTACAACCGTACCAAGTTCTAAAATCCGGTTCGGTTTCGGAATGAATATGGTTCGGTCGGTATTTTACCGTATCGTACCGAATAACCCTACCAAATAACAATCTAAAATATTGAGTCCTTTAAAATTGTAGGCTGAGTCCGAAAGCTGAGGCTTCTCCACAGGTTTATTGATGTGCAGTAATCGGTGTAAACAATGACAGATTTATGACTCTATGTAGTCGGTGTAAACAATGACAGATTTTGATTGGAGTTTCTGTTTTGTTTATCTGTTCATTTGGTTGTCTTTCAGTTGATTTTAAGACGTATCTCAAATGAATTAGTGAAAACATGTAAACTGAAACACGTTTATTCTTTTTATCTCCAGAAAATGAACTCATGGATGCATAGGGGCAGCTACGGCCTATGGACCCAATTCTGAGAACAACGTATGAATGAATGAAGGCTTACTACAGATGCAAGAAGATAATGAAATTTTGCAGATTAATCGACAACAAAGTGTGGATAACTGCAGGTTCTCATAAAAACAAAGTGTGGATAACTTCAGGTTCTCATGAAACATGCATAATGAAATTATGCAGATTCATTGACATAAAGATGAAACGATTGACTCCGACATTTACATTTCTGGATGCCATTTCCTAAAGCTAGCACTTCATATATACCATCCGTACATATAACCTGAGTATACTTTTATATATTTCGACTATAATATAGTATATGTTCATACACACCCCATAACTAGTAGATACATAGACCCAGTTCCTAATTTAGAATGGAGGTTGTATGTTATACATTCTAGAAGAGCATAACTGGAACAATTATGCAAAAAGGCAATCATCTATTGTTGGGTACTCCACCAAGTCATATAGATCTTCCCATTCGATTCCAATCCATCGTACCGGTTACTTTGAAATACGGTCAGTGATGTTGAATCATTATACTGAAAAAGCTCCATAGCATTAAACCCAATATTTTCAAAGCAACAGTTATTCTGAAGTGGGCAGAGAGCCAAGTCCTCAACATTTTTCATGTTTGCTGGACCATCAAATTCGCGTTTGGTTCCAGACACTTGAGGAGTCACAACTCCATGCTTGTCAATTTCATATTCTTTCTCAGAATTACTAAAGATGATAGATGGTTGGTTCTGACCTCTTCAATATGGTGTTCTGATCTTGATTATTATACACTGGGAGGATTCTTCAAATTGAAAAGAGTTCATGAAAATATGCAATTCTAGCTCTGTAACTAAATACTGCACTTATTAATCGAAGTTGGACATGCCTAAACCATCTCATTCGGTTCGATTTTATCCCTAACTATTGCAAGCGTGCTGCCTTTAGTTTCTGATCACGTAATCAGAAGCTTAATAACTTAAAATTGATTACTAAAGTTTCTTTTATTGATAATTAATAAGGTTAATTGTATATACCCTCCATCACACAACTTCTACTATTTGGTACTGATATTTGCTAAGGTATTTGTTGGGTCATATTTGGTATAACACCAATACCGAACCGTACCAACCGAAGTAGTTGGTATACCAAAGTTTTGGTTTACCGAACTTTTTGGTTGGTAACGGTTTGCATATTTTCAAACCGAACTAGTTTGGTATGGTAATGGTACAATGTCAAAAAGTCCGGTACCGTACCGAGCCCACCCCTACTCTAGACCAACTGGTCTTTGAGTGCGCTTTGGGTCTATTACTATTCATGGGCGGGGGGTTTTCTGTTGGTTCTGGGTTCGAATTCCCCGACCCACCTTTTCATTCCTTTTGATTTTTCTGAGTTTTTTTAGGTTTAAAATACAAATAAAAATTGGGGGAAAATTCTATTATTTTACAAATATTATCTAGACTTTATGAAAAATAATTCCATAACTTTTTATGTATTTTTGTGAAGATTAGATGTGGTTTTATATTAAAATGGATTGAAGAAAACTTGATGATATTTTTTTAAACATGTTTTTTTTTTATAATTGAAGAAAGAGGGAAAATGTGAATGTAAGAAACTATGTGGGAATTAAATTATGAGATGTAGTAAATTAAATATGAGATTTGATATTAAATTTGTGCAAGTGTGCATGGAAAATGAAACAAAAAGATTATGATGAAATGTGGAAATTTTTGTGAGTACAAAACACTCATTTTTGGAGAACATGAAAAAGAAGTTAAGAACTAGAGTGTAGCTAAGTCCTCATACCGGCATGAATGAATTCTTGAAAAAAAATAATAATGAATGTTGTAGAAAGAGACCGAGATTTGGGTCGTTGTTATAAATTGATTGATAAGTCTGGTGTATGGGTGATGCTAACTCTAGGGTGTTAATTTTTACTTATGATTCAATTATCTAAGAATTAGACACATAGTGAATATGTGATGAAAGTAAGAGAAAAACACAAGTATGAGGGCCTCGGATCTACGGTGTGAGAGTGTTCACAGGATGTCTACATGATACGTCATGTCAGGACGTGAATACATCTCCAGAATATCGGAACCGTGGTGACGCTTATGGGATGCTTGGTGACTACGTAGTGCCATCGTTCCATGGCGGAGGCGAATTGTCCATAGGATGCCTGCATAATGCGTCATGTCACGACGTGGGATTTTCTCCAGGATGTCTGGACATGGGCTCGTAACTCATAGAACATCTAGGATACTTACCGTAGTTACCGTAGTAGTTAAACTCATAGCGAGGAATCTAACCCTACAAGATGAAGAATGATTAAGGGCTTGCCCTCGGACCTATGTAGTATGGGATGCATAGAATCCGAATAAGTGCGCATTAGTGTCATTAAATATAAATAACTGCATTAAGGACTAAGTGTACATTCACACACGACATCAATAAGATAGTCCCTCTTAGTTTTGTTTGTGAACAAGTGTGTGCTTTCTAAGTAATAGAAATTGATGAATTATATCCTAGCGTCAGTTGTATGCAACTGGCGTGCCCACAGTTTCTATGCAGGATAAAATGAATGAATGGACTAAAGAGGAACACTGCTTAAAGAATTGTTTCAAGTGTTTCTTTATTCATGTAATATGTTGTAATTTGCTTCCGTTGTGTTGATGTAAACATTATTGTGTAAAAGGTTTTAAATTCCTTGTAAAATTGTACGAAGTGAAGTGTAAAGTTCTTGTGGAACTTCGAATTCGGACTTATTTGGAATTCGGGGTGTTACACCACATGACCGGAGAATGGAACAAGCACAGAACAGAGAGTTTGGGGAAGATAGGAGTTTCTTGTGTGTTGATTCAGGGAAGAGGGGCCTCTATTTATAGGGCCATGATGAGAATTTTAACGACAGACAATGTATTGAATGCATCCACTGTAACGGAAAACAAAAGCTTGAATGCACTACAGTAACGGCGAACAAAACTGTTATGTGAATAAATGGTAGAGAAAAAAATTCTGCAGTTATTTTAGCCGTTACAGATCAGAAAAAATAAATCTGTAGTAAAAAATTAGCTCTGCGCGAGTGGGTTCACGTCGGTCCGGCATTCGTGTTCACAGGATGTGCGGGCGCACATAAGTCCCATGTAATCCTGTCCGAGATTTGCACCCCCCCTGCGCGTGTGAGAGAGCCTCTTAACTTGCTATCTTACAATGAAAAGAAAGATGTTATTATATATCTTCTTCTAATTCCTTTGTTTTTTCCGATGTGGGACTAAAATCCATAAACTCATTTTCAGAGACGAAACCGCCTCACTTTGGGAGACAATTTCTCATTCACCCGATAATTGTTTTGAGCAAGTAAATATATGATTTTGATTTACTTACGAAGGAGAACACAAATCCATCAAGATCTCTCATTAATTCTAGAGGATCTTACTCAAAAAAGTTCTTAAAAACTGGTTCGTAAATGGTGTATAAAATACCCATTTTCTAACAGCCCATGCATCCACGTATTCATGAGTTGTTATGGAATTGTGGGTTATACAACATTGGTTTGATGAGTTCAATTAAAGCCTATCAACCTCTCCTAACCGCCATTCTCGAGAGATGGCATACAAAAATACACACTTTTCACTTGCCGGTAGGGGAGATGTCTATCACGTTACAGGACGTTGCGTTGATCACAAGTCTTCCATAAATGGACATGCCGTTACTAGGACGATGGACTTCGATCTAGAGTTTTTAATTGTAATACCCCGCAAAATAGCATATAGCTATTTTTGCATAGTAATCCGTGCACAGTTGAGTATTGCACATGATTACGTATTTTTTTGATAACTATCAGTTTTTAATTGAGAAATTACAGATATACGAGCTGTTCTGAACACCGATGAGATAGACTCGGGATATCTTCTCGATTAAACTGTAGATTGTCCCGATTATTTTGACCAGACAATTTTTAGGAGAAAATAATAATTTAGATTATTATTATTATTATTATTATTATTATATATATATATATATATATATATATATATATATATATATATATATATATATATATATATATATATATATATATATATTGGTTATTTAAAACCAAGGTAGTGCTTGAATTATTTTGGTGCATGATTATTGGATTGAATAACCATGCCTATTTATGCAGTAGGGTTAGGGTATGGTGACCTAGGGTTCCTTGACCTAACCTAGGGTTAGGAACCCTAACATCATGTGATCATGGCTTGGATCATGATGAAGATCCAATTGTGGAAACAATTCACCATGTGTGTTGACTTCTTGAAGGAATGAGAAACTTCCAAGAAGCTTCCACTTGTGTGTGTTGGCACTCATCTTACCCACACATCTCCATCTACTTCACCCTACTTCATCCTAGCCCTCCACCTCACCCCAAACCCTAACTCTCCATCTCCTATAAAACACCCCACTCCATTCTCTTCTCATCCCTTCTTCATCTTGTTTTGTTTTGATTCAAAAAAAAAGGAAAAGAAAGAGAGTGAAAGGTGAAGTATTTTTGGGAAAGAAGTTGTAGTAGAATAGAGTAGTAGGAGATTTGAGGAAGCTAAGTTCTTTGAGAGCAAGGAGCAAGGAAAAGGAAGCAAGCAAAAATTACAATGAGAAGTTCTCTTGCAACTTGAAGATGTGGGTGATTCTCTTAACTCTAAAAATTAGTCTTTTTTTTAGTATGTGACTTTTAGCATGTGGTAGTAGTTGGAGAAATTTTGATTATCATGTATGATTTGAGTAATAACATGTTTTCAGTAAACTACATTGTTTAAGTTTCCTTTATTGTTCGCTTGGAGATCGGATTGATGTTAGGGGTGATTCCCTATAATCCAACTCGTTCTAAGAGTAGCACTAGGCAGTGTTAACCAGGGTTGTCTCTTCTTGTCATTAAGGATACGTGTTGTTGTGCATATCTCGCACTATTGATTCCTGAAGCGTCGTGGTAAGAACGGGAGTTTCTTGTCGGATAGGGGGTTTTTAGACATTCGAGGCCGTCATGTTCTTATGTTGTGTGGACACGAACGGACCATGGGGCTGCTGTCCCATGGATCTTCGATACCATAGATATGCAGTTGTATATCTGTAAGTTCGTCACAGGCATTTGGTATGATTTGATTTGGGGCACTAGTGGCAACAAGACACCACTATATTTGTATTTAGTAGTAATAACTGCAGGATTCACCAGCCACGATTGTATATATCAGGAACAGGAAGAGTACAATAGTAGAATGCATTGCATAGCGAGGGTTCGAATCCCTGAAACTGGAGGAATGGCTTGATCTGAAGCACATGTAGTATGGAATGCATGCGTATCCAGAGTCTTGCTAACATTAGATTAAGTGCATCCGTATCTGTACTCTGTATTATGCATTAGACTACATGTCATGGCTTACACAAACACTAGGAGATTAGGATGCACGTTTCTCCTTCCATTTCGAGATGATTTGTGGGTGTGCAAGTTGGAGATCGTTGTTTTCTTATCAGCTTTGCATCAGTAGAATTACTGACGTGCCAACTCAATTAGGTACTAGATACCAGTTCGCGAGTGCAGGAGAACCCAAGACCAGCAGGGCATCCAAGTGGAGTGGCAGTGTACATGCCTACCGTTCGAGCAGATACAGAAATGATTAGAGTCGCGCAGCGGAAGACTCAAGCTGAGGGACAAAGGAAGCAAATTGACCATCCAGCGGAAGCTCGGCAGTAACCAGTCGATTACCAATCCGGATGACATCTGTTAGCTTCACGGGAAAAGTCTGGATATTTTTGTAAATAGTTGTAATGAGTTTATGTAATTTGTATTCCTTGTTCAAGAACAAGATAGTATTGTAACCAATGATGTAATAACTCTGATGACAATAAAAGTTTTTAAATTTCCGTGTTATTTAATGTGTTGAAATGCCTTTAAAGGAAAAGATTCTGGTTGTGTCACGGATGTCCAGTAACGGGGATCCGGGGCATTACATTAATCCTAGAATACCTCAGAGTTCAGGCAGATCCTAGGGCAATTATCAGGAATTCTCTTCGGTTAAAATGGTTGAAGTATAAATTCACCAATAAGTTGAATGATGATTCCAACGAATTTGAAGTCGAGTGCTATTGTAGGGCATACATAATGTCATTGTTTGGAAGTGTCATGTTCCTAAACTCGACTGATACCTCCGTGCCGCTAATGTACTTGCCTCTAATCGCAAATCTTCAAAAAGTTAGGATGTACAGTTGGGGTAGTGCAGCATTGGCTACACTATATAGGAGTTTGTGCTGCGCACCCGGTGCAGTTCAGATGAATGGGCCGATGCTTTTGCTACAAGTCTGGAGTTGGGAACATATACATGTTGGTAGACCTTGCATCAGTAAGCAATCATCAAAGTGGTTGCATGTTCCTGGGGACCCACACATGTTACCTCCACAAGTGTATACTGGTCTGGGCCCCTCACATGGAACGCTAACCCAAACTGCTGTTTGACAAACTATAAGGATGAGTTAGACACATTGAAAGATGATTGTGTCAAGTGAGAGTCGTATATAGAGGATCGTTTAGCGAGACTGGCACCTCTTTGCATGGCGAGTCGTGAGCTATGGTTGACAAGAGCACTTCTCATCAACTTCGGGACAATGGAATTCTATTTCGACGATAGAATACTTCAAAAATTTGGCCTCCTTCAGAGTATTCTGGTCGTTCAACCATATAATGCTGAATTGCATGCTATAATAGCTATGGGTCGAATGTTGAGTCACGATTGGGCCGCTTGTTTGTGAACCCACATCAACATGTGCAATGAGCACCGTTTGGATCAAGTTCTTGACAATATTACTCCATTTGATGACACCTTACATGGAACGTATATGATGTGGTATCGGAGAATGACTCATCTTTATATATCTTCGACATCCCAAAAGCCAACAAGTGTACAAGTACCGTTTTGGCGATGAGCCGCGGATCCAGCCGGTGACCATTTTGTTCTTTTGCCGATGTTCCAATCGAAGGCAACATTGATTCAAAATCTCATAAGTTTTATTTTATAGTTATTCATTTTACATATACTTCCCGACTTCATTGAACAACACAAAAAAATTGTATATGGTGAACTTTGTTACAACATGTTTTCGATTAATTTGTAGATGGCCCAAACATGGATTCAGGCAAAAGAATGCGCTCGTGTGTTAAAGAGAAATGTTGTTGAATCAGTGAAGGTGTTCTCTCGGAAAATGGTTCATTCATGTCAGGCACAAGCTGACCTTGTTGGTGAAGGAGCTAGACCGGATGCTATATTGTTAGGTCCGGTCCACCAAACATGCCGTCGTAAGAAAATGGCCACATGACCTCCATATCATCAGAGACAGTTAGAACAACGACGAGAAGAGGAGGAGCATGTCGATGAGCCACAAGGAGATGTAGCTGATGACATTTCCTGTAACCCCTATTGATCATTATTTGTATTTTTAATTATATTTAATAAAATTCATGATTTATTTATTTTATTTTTGGTTGTATTTATTTTCATTTCTTTTGTATGGTGTGTTGTGTTCCTCTCTTTTGTGATTCATTCTCTGTTTGATTCAGCTTTTTATTCTCTTTATTGATCTAGAATTTGTTCTTGATCTCATCTATTGTTTAAACCTATTTCATGGCTTATTTGTCTCTTATTGGATTCTTTTCTTCCTATTGGATACTATCCAATTCACCCAAACCCATATTGTCCCTATATAAACACCCTAATTGTACCCTAACCCTAATTACCAAACCCTAATCCTATCTCTCTTCCTCTCTAGCCATCACCCTCTCTCCCGACCTACCCCCCGACCTTCCCTCTGCCTTTTGCTGTCGTTATCTACTTTCGGCGTCGACCACCACCTCACCCCTTCCTCTTCCTCCCTTCCCTCTCCGCTGTGCACCCACCCCCCAGGCCGAGCCCCGCTGCCGTTGTCTTTTTCGAGCACCGCCGTGACACACCCCAGCCCTAGGCGTCACCATCGCGGCCGTCCCTTGTGTTGCCGTCATCTTCTCGGGTTGCTGCTGCCGGTACTGCTGTTGGTTACTGTTGTCCCTTGTGTGTGCGTGTGAAGTCACGTTCACCGCTCGTGGTTGTATTGGTGTGATTCTTGTCTCTTGTTCGTGCTTTCATTGTGTTTGCTGTTTGGGATCCGTTCCCGTTATTCTATTCTATCGTTTCTGTCGTCTTCGTAACAGGCAAGTAGCTTGTATGTGTTCTTTTTGTCATACAAGTTAATACCGTAAGTAATCTAGTATGAAAATATTTGTACTCTCATGATGATCCTATTTTATTAGGTTAACCTTTGACATCATCTCTTGATCATGAGTAGTTACAATAATTGACACCCATTGCATGAAAACAATTAGATTAGTGGACATCTTGACTGTATGTTGTTCGTGACACACCGTATGTTGTAGATGAATGTTGCATAGATGGTTGTTGGATGTATTATCTCATTATAGACTATCCATACACATGCTATGCTGATTTGAGTAACCCATATACCATGCTTCGTATGACATCTAGATTGGACCGTTTGTAGTTCAATTGTTTTATAAAATGCATAAAAGAACTTTTATTTGCTATTGTCCTATTTTTGTACAGTAAATTCAACCCGATTAACATTAGTAAAATAAAGAGGGATCCGAATTCCGATTTTTGATGCATGAGTTATTGCTGTATTACTACAGTTATATCGTATATTTTAGATTCTGAACTATATGTATTCTGTATGGAATTTTATTTTAAAACTGATATTAAAAGTATAAATTGAACTCTATATTTTGTTGAATATGTTTAGATATGACTGGAAGCAATCCCTAATTTTTGTGGAATTAATTAGTGACTTTTGTATCTCATTTCATGCTTTTGAAACCAATTTAAATATTCCAAACTGCATGATGTTCAGTAAAGAATTATATTTTCAACCTGATTCTATTTGTTTTTTATGAAAACTTTATGAACATAAATTGTAGAATGATTTGTCTATTTTATCACCCTTTTGACGGATCTGAATTTTGAATTATATTTTATGAATTATCTCTATTTTGGTACTGCTGTGTCTGAACTTTCAGAATTGAGATTTTGTTGCATTACTCTGTTTTCCCAATTTTGATGACTATACTATCTGTAATGTAAATTCATGATATTTTATATTTTGAAACTAGATATGTTAGAGAATCTTCCAGATTTTTCTCAGATTTAGTTATGATGGTTTTAAATTCTTTTCATGCTTACAAACAAGATTTTCCATTTTCTGGCTGAACATAATTTCTGTATTAAATGTTGTTTTCGACCCTGTTTATGTGGCTGATATGTGACTTATATATATGTGCTAGAATCGGCAGAGAGTCTAGTTTCTAGATTTTTTGATAGATCTAGATTTTCTATTCTGTAGCAATGGGAATCTCAGATTTGGTACAGTAGTGTCTTGCTGCCCACAATTGAAAATTTTCGTTGTTTTGACCATTATGAGTTGTTTTTATCAACCGTTGATCTTAGACTTATTTCCTGTTCTTTCCATGAATTTATCCTGTTTGTATTTGTTCATGCATGTTTTTTAATAATGAAAAGAAATCAAGCCGGGGTTTTTAAGGAAAAAGATCGAGTAGTGGACAATATAGAAATACATATTCAGAAGGGACTCGTTTCCTCACTGTTTACTATGGTACCTACTGTTTATCTCTAGATGCATGAGAGCATGATCCATGATACTGTTTGTTATTACTGTTATTGTTACTGTTTGTCTGAATATATTGCCCTATGTAAGTTCCACTACAAAATCTTAAGACGAAACTGTTGCTGCAGCAACCATGTGGTAAAATCTGGGATGCATGAAGTGCTACCTAGTTAGTAATGAACATTAGACATAAGAATAACTGTTACACTATCACATCCTGTTACGGTTACTGTGGACTTTACCGTTACTGTTGATTACTGCTACCGTTGACACATGGTTACTGTTGATCCTTACTGTTACAGTTATGTTTCTCCTGTTATCACTACACTACTTACTGTTATCTGTAGACTGTTATATTCGCTACCCTCTCCATGTTAGTATTACCTATTTAGTTTAGTTTTTCCCTTTATTTCCCTACTTGTATTGCTTGCTGCCCGGACTTGCCTCTAACGAGCATTATGTTTTCCTCTTTTCCTATTTTCCTTGTAATTATCATATGAGTAGATTTTGCTGATCAATTGCCTACTGGAGTTAGTGAGCAAAAGTTTTGAGCTGCGTAATTGGAATAATTTGCTTAAATGTTTGTGAACTATTTTATTTAATGAACTGTACTGAGATTTGTATTTAGGCTTATTGTCCCAGGATTATTGTTTTGGTTCGGATCTAGTATTTATTGGATATTTATTAATGATTCAATAAATACTGTTGAGTTATGATTGTTTATGCATGCTTGGTTGGAGTATACTGTTATATTTATTGTTGTAATGAGTCAAGCAGATCCGTACAGCTTATGGATGGTGAAAACTATCCGCTGGGCTTAGTCACGTACCGTATTTCATATTCTTTTGGGAAGCGGGGCGTGAAATTTCCCTTTCGGGATTAACTCATGCAAATCCAAAGCGTCTGAAACGGACGAGGAAACCTCCGAACTTGTTCACCCTGGATCCTTGAATTCCTATCTTTAATGTTTACTATATTTGCGTGTTATATTCTCTTGTATAAGTAGGCTTATGTGAGATAGCTTGACTTTTCCGTTGTATAATTTGGTTTGAATGTGAAGCACCACTCGTTTAGAGATATTGCATAGGAATATTATGGTGCACCACTCATTTTAGGTTGAGTTTATAGTTTGTTTCTATTTGTTTGTTTGTTTTTGGTGTTTTTTTGCTTTTGTTTGCCGATGTTTATTTTTGGATGTTTTATGTTTGATTGAGATTTGCTTTTGGTTTAATTATGTCTGTGATGATACAAGAGACGGTATAATTGAGAAACGATAAGTAGTTGATGATAATTAGATGACAAAGAGTATGGTTGTTGTTGAATGTTTCATTTGTATACAGGGAAATTAGAAGATGCTGTTTGTACTAAAAATTTTCATAACTAAACTCGCTATATGAGATAGCGAGTGTAGTTAAAAAATTCTCGCTATCTCAGATAGCGACTTCAGTTGTGATCAAATTCACAGAGACTTCTAAGTCTCTGGAAAAATCACAAACCACACAGTCACTATCTGGGATATTGAGTGTAGTTAAAAAATACTCGCTATCTCGGATAGCGAGTTCAGTTGTCATCAAATTTACAGAGACTTCAAAGTCTCTGGAAAAATCACAAACCACACAATCGCTATAAGTGATAGCAAGTGTAGTTCAAAAATGCTCGCTATCACAGATAGGGAGTTCAGTTGTGATCAAATTTATAGAGACTTCATAGTCTATGGAAAAACTCCACCGCACACCGTCGCTATCTGAGACAACGACTGTGGTACAAAGAAACTCACTATCTGAGATAGCGAGGGTGTAATTTGGAATTTTCTAGAAACTACATACTCCCTGGAAAAATCTCAACCCACACAGCCGCTATTTGCGAAATTGAACATTTTTTAAACTAAACTCGCTATTTGTGATAACGACTGTGTTGGTTGAGATTTTTCCAGAGACTTTGTAATCTCTGAAAAAAATCAAACCACACACTCTATCCCAAATAGCAATTTTCTTTGTACCACACTCGCTATCTTAGACAGCAACTGTGTGCAGTTTGATTTTTTTAGAGACTTTAAAGTCTCTGTAAATTTGATCACAACTGGACTCGCTATCTCAGATATCGAGTTTAGCTATGAAACTTTCCAGTACAAATAAGTTACACTAATTTCCCTGTATACATACAAGACATAATCAAACTTTGTGATATCTCAAACTCATCCAACCAACACAATCACCAAAATAATACATTACAAAGGTCCACTAACATCACATAAGTCCACTAATACATGAGTACATAACATGATTTTGAAACAAATGCCAAATTTACATAGTTCAACGGCTTTGAGAAGTTCCAACTGAGTTTTTTCGCCATCAATGTATATTGTGTTCTTTCAAACCACATTTTGAACAAGTCATCCACGTACCCGTGCTTGAACCATCTCTTATATCCATGTCATTGCGAATTCTCGTAGTCTTCAGCATGCCTTTCTTAGAACGTCAAAGTCTCGCATCAGTTATGAGTTATGGTCCACTATGAACATGCCAATATGCTAGATCTACTGTAAGATAAAAGGTGGGAGCCCATATTTGTGCAAAGGCACTACTGGAAGAAAATGTATCAACATAAAGCTTATAAGCAATTGCACGAAATGCACAAAGCCGCCAACACATGGGAACATGGAATATGATATAGCTGGAATTTCTTACATGTGAATGTTTTAGTACCCAAGTGAATACTGTGCAAGTTCCCACCCTTTCGATTCTCACCAATTGTTCATATAGTTGTTTTGACTGCAAAAACTCATGGTTGATGATGAAACATGACCACCGCACGCAAGTTTGCTTTCTCACGCCATATATCGGTCAAATCTTGAACTCTTTGAGCGAAGATCTTACCTTCGCTTTATAATCTAATTGACGACGGGTTGCAAAGTAAGAATTTAGCCGATAGAAGATCATTTCCACAATGGATGTTACGGGTAAACTACGGACTCCTTTAAAGACTGAGTTGAACACTTCTGATAAGTTCGTATTCATTATGCCATATCGTCGACCTCCATCTATAGAAAATGCCTATTTCTCAATTTGTTTCTCTTTCAACCAAGTAGCCGCCTCCACATTGACAGTTTCAAGCTCAACAAGTTTGCTATGGGACTTTTTGGGTTGGTTTTGACATGTTATAATTTTAGTTTTTTTTCTTCTTAGCCTTGCTATCAAATTTGGTGAAGAAATTTGTAGCATAATGACGCATACAATAACGATGATGTGCATGTCGCTCGATCCATGCCCCATTTTGCGTTTCCATGGTGGCCAAGATACTTGCATAACGATACGAGATAACACACAACCAAACCGATCATTGACAAAAAACCAAATGCTGCTAATGAACCATGTCCAATTATATACACTCTCTCCATCAACTACTGCAAGCTAGGTGAAATGACAATTAACAAACAACCATTGTATTTTCCATACAAGTGTGTTCCATCGACACTAATAACAGGTCTGCAAGTCTCGAACTCTTCAATCGAAGCACAAAATGACCAAAATACTCCCTTGAATGTTTCCTCGCTAGGACCAGACTCGTACTTATCCCATTTGATGAGTAAAAATTATACATGAATTAATTACTCTTTTTACGCATTAAAGTTGCGAGTTCTCGTTTATTTTTTTAAAATTTATCTTATTTCTACTTAATTTTATTTATTTTTTTATTTTGGTAGGAATGAGAACGATAAGTACAAAATGAAAGCATTTTTGGTGAAATCAAGGAAGAGTGCAAGGATAAAGATTTTTAAATTTTCAAATTGATTCTATGTGAAGATTTCTAGAAGATTCAAGCACTCAACTGCATGTGTTTACAAATTGGAACTTTGAAGAATCAATCAAAAATATTATGGCCAATTAGGGGGGTGGAATAAATTTTGTAATAAAAAAAACAAAAATAAAAAAGAAGAAAAAGAAGTACGACTTGACTTGTGAAGGGATATGATTAGTGGTTAATTAGTTGAAAATTCTATAAGATTAATTTTAATCTTTTTGAGTTTAAACTAATTAACTATTTTAAACTTAATCTAACCATAATTAAAAACCTACTATTTTCATATATAAAGTGGTGGTTGCATATTGAATCGAGGAGATTGGCGGCTTAGGATAGCAGTTGGAAGGAAAAAAAACAGAGAAAGAGAAGAAGTGGGTTGCAACTTTCCCAAGGAAGAAGAAAGAGAGAGAAGGAGTTATTGCACGGATTTCAATGAGAAGATTTCGAAACTTGATTTTGAGAGAAATTACGACTAATTCCCCAACAACTAGTTCTTTTTTCTCTCTTCTATTTATTATTATTATTATGCAATCCAATAAGATATTTGTTAGTTGCAAAATTGTCATGACTAAATTTATTTTTCTAGGGATTCGATGTAGCCTAGTTTTGATAACACAATTCTAATTTAATGTTATTTGATTCGTCTATTTTTTCATGGTTGTGTGTTTAATTTTTGTTCTTAATGCTTACAATTGTTTGGCCAACTATTATTTGATTTATTTGAATCATGGAGAGACCGAGATATAATTTATGATTTAGAATTATAGAATTAAACACCATTGATTGAGCGAAATTAGAGATGATTTACCGCGATTAATGTGGCTGTAAAGAAATTCATAGAACTTAATGAACCTTCACTTAATAAAATATGCATGGAAATATGACAAACTGTTAATTGGAGATATGTTTGGTGTTGTTCGAGAAAAAAACATTGAATAATTAGGGGATTTTGGTCTACTACTTGGAAAGTATAATTTCTAATTACATGGAATTATGAATTGTGTGGGATTAACTAGGTGAAATCGAAAGCCCTAGAACTAGCTTTGCTATTAATAAATAACAAAATTTCAGATTTTCATTATTCTTAATTAGATTAGCTTCTCCTTTACTTTAATTTACTTTACTTTCTATTTTTAGTAAAATTTCGATTTTCCAAATAGTATTTAATCTAGTGAATTGTGATACTCAATAAAATAATTAGTCCTTGTAGGTTCAACACTCTTTTCTTTTAAAACTATACTACTTGTTGCGATTTTGTACACTTGCAAAATATTCTATCACCAATATACAACGGTTCCTGGATTTGCTGCTTGTATTGCTGATAGAAGATAAGGCAACTTTGTGTATGCTTCTTCAAAGGAACCGAACAACATCTCAATAGCTTTGTGTTTTGCAGTCCAAACCTTCCTATACAAAATCTGATAATTGAATTGTAGCTTGACAATCTCAAATATGACCCGCAGTGTTAATCCTATCTCAGCCTTCACAACATTCAAAATGAGATTGCAGACAAGTTTAGCATCAACCTTACAGTGGTTTTGATTCAATGTGAGATTCAGACATGTATGCGGACTACTATTTTCTTCATCATGAAATTTGTCACACCTTTTGGAACAATTGCACGTAATTTCCATGGGCAACTGCCCTCACTTACGACTGGGGGAATTTGCACAATCTTCTCAAGGGTACGTTGCCTAGGTGCCAATTTACATTTCACGGTATATTAGGTAGGGGTAGAATTCAATGTGCAAATTCCCGATGTTT
Source organism: Hemerocallis citrina (assembly GCA_017893485.1). Taxonomy (NCBI): domain Eukaryota; kingdom Viridiplantae; phylum Streptophyta; class Magnoliopsida; order Asparagales; family Asphodelaceae; genus Hemerocallis; species Hemerocallis citrina. The sequence continues at coordinate 203,802,267 of CM030365.1, forward strand.
CTTGATGGAGTATAGCTTCACTGCCTGATGGATATGTTCTTTACTTTGAAACTCATGCCCAATGTACAATTCGTTTACATTGAATGAACCAGACGACTCTTGTGAAACTTGATATACTCTAGCACTTTATGACATCTCCTCGGTAACATTAACATTAACATCAGTATAACCATCATTAAAGTTCACATGATTATCATTCCCCTCATTTATATTAATATTTGCATATTCATCTTCTTCCACATCGTCATCATTTTCCAAACTCTCATTAACTTCATCGTCCATTTCTTCCTCTTCTCCATCATCTTCTAATAATTCATTATTAACGGTATCATTTTCAAATATTTCTAAAACACTGTCAATTTCAACATAATCATGAACCAAACTAGGTTGACATGACAACTCGAATTCTGTAGAATCTAGGCTATTTGTATTTGTCAATGTGCCTTCAGTGGGGATGGTGGGATTGCAGGTGATTCATGAACTGGGTTAGAAGTCATCTCATGTGTCGGCACTTCATGCACGAAGCTTGAACTAGGATTAACATGTGGCTGAACATTATTAATTTGGATTTGCTGAATATATAACTCTAATGCAGATCAACTATAATTGGGATCAAGTGTCCTACCAATCATGGACTTAGAGCGTTATCATTAGCTACGGACACTACCAAAAAATATTGACCTTCTCATTTTCCTGTAACTTTAGTCATGTTGATTTCTAACTTTAGTCATGTTGATCAGCTCCTGTAACTTTAGTCATGTTGATTTCTAACAGAAAAAGTGAAAAATTAGAAACATATAACCATAAAAATTTGTTTCTCAACCCACTCAGAGTATATGTAGTCATTGGAAGTTAAAATCTGTGTATTTGGTAAAATAGAAACAGGAAATTTGGAGAATAGTTGTAGCCATTTAAACCAAAAAAATGGGTTTTGATTAAAAGAAATAAGTCGGATAGGAGATGAATTTTCGTCCCGTTTATTTTTTTTAAATAAAAAAGTATCAGACGGGATAACATTTCCCATCCGATATCTATTTTAATTAAGAATCTTAATTTAATTTAATTTTAATTGTAATATAATTTTAATTATAACTTAAATTTTAATTTAATCCTAATATGGACCCATAATAAGTTTTATAGGCCTAATTCTATAATTTTTTCCTTTATAATTGGGAAGAAATCCATCAGACGGGAGAACAATTCCCATCCGAGATTTTTTTTTAATTAAAAAAATTCTGACGGAAAATCATATCCCATCCAATAGATTAAATAAAAAATAATTTTGGGACGAAAGATCATTTAACATCCAAGATATTTTTGGGGAGAAAATTTAGAACAGACGGAATATGATTTATCGATTGCCAAAATTTTCAAATTGCTATATCTCCTCTCAGATGTAGCCGGCTACTGTTCCCTAAAAAAAAAAAAATAAGCCAACGATTGTGGAAGAAATTTTGCCAAATTTTGCAAAATTTGGAAAGAAAAAAAAAGGCCAACGAATACAGATGCTCTTAAAAGCCAAATTTCGTAAAATTTGAGTGAAAAAGCACGCAGTCATTGGGCATATACCAAAATTTGGATATGAGAGGAACAATGGTTTCTATATTTGGAAAGCGAAATAGAAATTTGGAAATTATAGAAGACGACACTTGAAATTTTTTCCGTCAAAAATTTTTGCACTAAAATGTGTCGGATGAATTATAATAGTTTCGTTCAAATTTTGAGTTTATTTTAATTTAATTAAGATTTAATTTTTTGTAAGATTTAATTAATTTCCTAAATGGCCATAAGTGTCACACGTAATATTATATTTGGTCCGACACCACATCTCCACTTTTTGGTCCGACAATAGTTAAAAATAAAAATAAAAAAAATAAACGGAAGAATTAACATCTATCGTCCATATTTTTTTTAAAATAAAAAAATTCAAATTGTAAGTTGGACGACTACGACAACACCCCAAGTTTCCATTTCTAATTGCTAAATACCCAAATTTTGAATTGAGACTACTATAGACTAGTAATTTACACGTGTGTTGCACGTTTTAATAATTTCAAAAAATAAAAATAAAGACTCGAACGTAGGGAGGATTTGAACCGGAAACCTCCTTTATATTAGTTATGTACGTGCGTTGCACATGTTGGTAGAATGACAAAATGACAAATGACACTAAGGCCTTCTCCCATTATTATTATTATTATCATATTATTATTATTATACTAGTAATTTACACTTGCGATGCACGTCTTAATAAATATATATTTTTTAAAGTAAAAATTTCGATGTAGTCTGGCCTCAAACCTGAGACATCTTTTATATTAGTTATTCACGAACAATGCACATCTTAATATTTAAAAAATAAAAAATAAAAACTCAACGTAGTTAGAACTTGAACCTAAAACTTCCTTCATAATATTAGTTATGTACGTGCGTCATACGCGTTGATAGATTGACAAATGACACTAAGGCCTTCTCCTATTATAATATTAGAGATTATATATTATATTATATTATTACTAGTAATTTACACGTGTGATACACGTCTTAATAAATATATATTTTTTAAAGTAAAAAATTTCGACGTTTGACCTCGTACCTGATACATCTTTTATATTAGCTATGAACGGACAATGCACGTCTTAATATTTTTTTTAAAGAAAAATAAAAACTCGGACGTAGTCAGGACTCGAACCTGAAATCTCTTTCATATTAGTTATGTGCGTGCATCACACGCGTTGATACATTGACAAATGACACTAAGACATTCTCTCATTATAATATTAGAGATATTATATATATGTGTATATAAATATATAATAATAATAATAATAATAATAATAATAATTATTATTATTATTATTATTACTACTATTATTACTATTATTATTATTATTATTAGAGATGCTCTGAAGGCTCAACTCATTTATTTATTATCTACGCGTTTAAATAACCTGATATAAACTAAGGCACCAAATCTTATCTCCTCCTTTCTTAGCACTCTTATAGAGTTGGCACTCACCTCTGCAATTGGAAGATGATTTTCTCTTCCAAGGCCGCCGGAGGTTTAGGAGTTCTTGATCTCAGAAACCAAAATATTGCCCTACTTGGTAAATGGCTTTGGAGGATTTTGAAGGAAGATCATTTACCCTGGGCCCGTATTATTTCTCTTAATTGCTTCTCTCGGCAAAAGGTTTGGGAGTTCTTCCCCCGCCTTTCCCGTAAAGCTTCTCCCTTTTGGAAGGGGGTTTGGAAAGCGGCCGCCCCTTTTCGATGTGATATTCTCCATGAATGTTGTCATGGCGCCAATACCAAATTCTGGTCCGACCATTGGATCAGTAACTCCAAGCTTGAGTCGGCTTTCCCCTCCCTCCTCCGTTTGGCCTCCAACCCTTCTGCAACTGTGGCTGAATCTTTTATCGTTCACAATAATCAAAAGCTCTGGATCATTCCTTTCAGTAAAGCTTCTCCCTCTTCTCTTATCCCGGACTTCAATTGTCTTCTCTTACACCTCAACAACTATTCTTGGCTACCTAAAGATGATTTTAAATGGCGTTGGAACGGCTCTGGGAGCTATTCTGTAAAATATTTTTATAATTTCCTGAATTTTCGAGGTGTCAACTCTCCTTTTGCTAATTTTATCTGGGGTAGTTGCGTCCCGCTTGGAGTCAAAATCCTATCTTGGCTTGCACTCCACAATAAGCTCCTCACTATGGAGGTGCTTAATAAAATGAACCTAGCATGGGGTCAACTTTGCCCATTGTGTTCTTCTCAGTCTGAAGACGTGACCACCTATTCCTGCAATTTCATTCGTCCATTGTGGAAGGATTAGCGCACTGGCTTGGCAAATTCCATCTATCCCGTCCACTCTCTCATCCTGTTGGACCACCCTTTTAATCCATAAAAAAATTTTGATTTTCGTGGATCCTCTCCATCATGACTATCGTATGGGTTACTTGGTCTGAAAGGAATAAGTGTATCTTCACCCAAACCTTTTCGTCGATCGTATCTATTATTCACGAGTTTGTGTTTTTAGTAAAATTTTGGTCTTCAACTTTGAATCAGGATCAACTGCTTGCTTTGCACCTTTATTGTCTTGATGAAGCTTTGCTTTACTTACGTTCACATAACACTAGTTTGCCTTAATTTATTATCGTTTTTCTAATTCTTCATCTATCTTCTTCTTTGCAGATCTGAGGTGCTTGGCGGGTACTATTTATCTTTTGCTCTGGGCCTGTTAGCTTGGTAATTTTGTGATGCCTGCTCCACTGTGATCTGTTCTCGGCTTTTGGCTCTCCCGTAGCGATGGCTTACTGGTTGGGGTTTTTGTTTTTGGGTAGGCTCAACTTGGGTCTATCTTTCTTTTGGTAGTTCCGCTGTATATGGCTTCGGCAGCTTTCTTTCCTGCTTTTCCGATGTATAGACACTGGCTATCAGATGAACACATTATTATTCACAATTAGAAGCAATAATCTTATTGTAAATGCACATTTAAAAGCTCTATATGTGGTATTTAACTCTTATTTTCTCTTTTCCATAGGAAACAGCCTATAACAGCAAAACAAAGCAGATCCAGGATTTCAAGGATGATACACAGAATATTACAGAGCGTCAGTCGACTGAGTCTTCCACACAAGCGACTGAACAGAGAAATCAAGTTTACACAGAAGTTTCGGCACAGTCGACTTACTCCAACACCAGTCGACTGGGCTGATCAATTGAGAAATCCTCAGAAGTCTCGACACAGTCGACTGGTTCGAAGACAAGTCGACTGGTCTGCGGCGGAGTTAACAGATAAGATATTCGAAGATACACCCGCATCTAATTCCAAATCTATTTGAATCCAGATTTTATGCGAATTCTCCAACAAACCAAATCTAGAGACTGGGAATTAGCAAAAGGCGTGGTTAACAGATAAGGAAAGGAAGAAGAAACGAGAAAGAAATAAATCATCAAATCAATTAAAGAAGGACTTTCCTGAAAAAGTGCAAATCCTAATTCTCTGGCCGTATTCTATAAATATCAGAAAGAAAGCATTATTCAAAGAGCTTCTGATCATCATCTTCCACAAACACCCACCACCGAATCACAAGAGTTTCTGAGCGTTCAAGTCATCAACAGGGGCATTATTCTATCAGCATCAAGGAAGGAGATAGGAGATCAAGTATTCGAAGGCAGCCGACTGTGTGACAGCCAGTCGACCTCATTGCCGGACTTCATTAGTTTATTTCTTCTTCTTCTATTCTTTTATGTTGGTCATGTATTCGAACTTGTTGATTATAAATAAAAGTATTATTATGTGGAACTAATTTCATAGTTGGGTAGATTGAAGCCGTAGTTATGTAGTGCTATGTTCTTCTGAATTCTTCTATTTTACTTATTGATTGAATCTGATTGAAGTGATATAGATTGATGATAATCAAACTTGTTCTCGAAGCTCTGAGAGCAGTCGACTGAGGTGAGAGCCAGTCGACTGACATACAGAGCTTGAGAATATCAAGTTTGCATTACCATTTATCTGAATCTGTTGTATGAGCATATTGAGACGACCCGAATCTCGTGCCCGTAGATTGTAACAAGGGAATCCTTTGGGGTTCTTGGTTCAATTAACTTAAGGGATCTAGATCTGATACCAATTTCTAGAACCGTGAGTGTTTGTTCGTTTCCACGGATCTTATGTTTTCTTTAAGTACAACTTAGTAGATACCATGCTAAACACTTAATGAAAGAAACGAATTAGAGTAGATACCATGCCTAATTCTTGGCTTAGGGAAACAGTACTTTAAGGAGTAGATACCATGCCCTTGAAGGGAACAAACATGAGTAATAAGAAGAAGTTCAGAAGGTGACTTAGCATTACTGACTATTGGTGGAGATCTAAACCCAACTACTTCATAAATATTTGTGATTCAACACTTCTTAATTTAGTTTTAATCTTTTTATTTCTTTAGATCTTTAAAACAACTCTTTAGGATTCTTATTCTTTTTATTGATTAGTAAGTTAAAGTCTACAATCTCTGTGGGATCGACCCTTGCTATTGCTACGTTTTTCTAAACGATTCGTGCACTTGCGAGGTTTATAATTTGTGTCTAGTTTTATCTATTTATTTAGGTATCTAGAATCCAACAACAAGTTTTTGGCGCCGCTGCCGGGGATTGTCTAGTATTTTAACTTACAGATCAGTAGAAAGGTTTTATTTTCTTTCTTTTAATTTTATTAATCAGTACTTTTCTTTTAGGATAAAGGATTTTGGTGGATGCACGGAAGGAGATCACTTCGTCCAGAGCTACTACCTATTGACGCAGAAACAGAACGCACTTTGCACAGACTAGGTAAACTGTTTGCAGCGCACCAGTCGACTGTCCACACGAACCAGTCGACTGTCCAGAGACCCAGTTCACATACAACAATGGCTGAGGAAATGCCAAATCGAGTGCCAATGCAGGACAAGTTCACGCCTAAGAACATCGAGCAACCTTCCTACATTGCGTATCAACCTAATGTCATAGGGAACATGCATCTATCTCCTCAGTTACTTAGTATGGTTCCCCATTTTAGTGGCAGACCAGATGAAGAGCCTCATCTCCATTTACAAGATTTTTTCGATCTTTGCAGGACACAAAGCGTGCAAGGGCTTACCCCTGAACAAATCAGGTTAATTTTGTTTCCTTTTTCCTTAAAACTTAACGCTAAACTATGGTATAATTCTTTGGAACCAGGATCAATAAACTCATGGGAGCAATTGGCGACAAAGTTCTTAAAAGAATTCTTTCCAGTCCAAAAGACCAAACAACTGAAAAGGGAGATTCAACTCTTCCAACAAAAGGATGGAGACTTATTTTTCGAAGCATGGAAGGATTTCAAGAACAAACTTCTCAAGTGTCCTACACACAACATGCCTAAAGATGATCAGGTACAAGCTTTTTATGAAGGTTTAAACGATACTAACAAGGCAATTGTGGATTCAGCTTGCAACGGGATCTTAATGAGGAAAAGTGGTGAAGAGGCCATAGAACTATTTGAAGAACTCAGCGAGAATTCACAACAATTCTCAACAAGGAGGGGCCCTTCGAAAAAACAGGGAGTTTACGAAATTTCTAATAGCAATAACCTTCAATTAGAAATGGTAAACATGAATAAGAAAATTGATATGCTTGTTAATGCAATGTCGATGATGGGTGGAGTTAAAAATCAAACAAATAAAATTTGTGCAATTTGTTCTCATGTAGATCATACCACTGATACATGTCCCATGTCTTCTTTCACAGATCAGGAGCATACAAATTATGTTGGTCGAGGAGTGTTTCCACCAAAGAACAATCCATTCTCAAATACATATAACCCAGGATGGAGGAACCATCCAAACTTCTCCTGGAGCAATAATCAGAATAATCAAGGGACTCAATTCACGCAAGGACATGCACGGAATTCCCAAATGGGAAGTGGGTTTGATCGACCAGTCCAAGAACAGAAGAAGTTGGATTTTGAATCCACCGTTCTTCAGTTGCTCCAACAACAACATCAAACAAGCAACCAACAAGGGCAAGCAATTCAGAAATTGGAAACACAGATTGGCCAAATTGCTAAAGAATTAAGCGAACGAAAGGCAGGGGAACTTCCATCACAAACTATACCAAACCCTGGAGGCCAAGAACAGCTCAAGGCAGTCACAACATTAAGAAGTGGTAAGATAATTGACAACAAAGTTGGAACACACACAGAAGAGGCAGAAACACAACCATCAAAAATTGTGGGGTCCAACAAGGTAAGTGAAAAAGAAAGAACAATTTTGCCACCATTCCCTCAAAGGTTAGTCAAGCAAAAGAAAGAACAACATTTATTTGACATCTTTGAAACTCTCAGAAAGGTAGAAATTAATATCCCCCTACTTGATGCTATTAAACAAATTCCTTCTTATGCTAAATTTTTGAAAGAATGTTGCACTCACAAAAGAACATTTCAGGTTAGGGAGGATGTGGCTTTGACAGAAGAAGTGAGCGCTATCTTATTAAGAAAATTACTTCCTAAATTAAAAGACCCAGGTAGTTTTACTATTCCTTGCAGGATTGGTGAGCACTTCTTTGAGAAAACATTACTAGACTTGGGGGCAAGCATAAATCTTCTCCCATACACCATCTATGAAAAGCTAGGATTGGGGGAACTCCAACCAACATCCATCACATTGCAGTTGGCGGATCGCAGTATCAAACGACCTAGAGGTATTTTGGAAGATGTCCTAGTTCAGGTAAACGATTTTATTTTGCCTGCTGATTTTGTTGTGTTAGACATGGAGGACTCTTCAATGCCATCTTCTCTACCAATCATTTTAGGTAGGCCCTTTATGAGTATGGCTGATATAAAAATTTGTGTCAAAAAGGGTACTATAAGCATGAAAATAAATGGAGAGAAGGTTGAATTTAAAATGTTTGATACACTGAAATTTCCACATGATGATCATGAATGCTATAATGTTGATGTGGTGCAGGATATTGTTGATCAAACATTTCAGGTACATAGCGTTGAACCACTACAAGCCACAATTACACAATCTCTAACTTTATCTAATGATGAACATGAATACGATGACTGGGGGATTGCAGAGATAGTACATCACCTTGAAACTCCAAAGTCATACTTAGGTAAGTACGCACCTGCGTTTGAAAAATTGGTGACTGATGACATTTTTGTTTCTGCAGATAAGTCGACTGATGGACTATACAAGTCGACTGGTAGAAGGGACAAGTCGACTGGTGGACAGGATGAGTCGACTGCACCGAGACTTCCAGACATAGAGCTTAAGCAGTTGCCCGACCATTTGAAGCATGCATATTTGGGTGAGAACCAGACACTACTAGTGATAATTGCTGCAAACTTAAGTGTACAGGAAGAAGATAAGCTGCTGAGGGTATTACGAGAACACAAGAGTGCAATAGGATGGACCATTGCAGACATCAAAGGAATAAGTCCATCCAAATGCATGCACAGAATACTTCTTGAAGACAACGCAAAACCAAGCAGGGAGGCACAGAGAAGGCTTAACCCAAACATGAAGGAAGTGGTAAGAGCAGAGATTCTGAAGCTACTAGATGTTGGCATCATCTACCCCATCTCAGATAGCAAATGGGTAAGTCCTATACATGTAGTGCCTAAGAAAAGCGGAGTCACAGTGGTGAAGAATGAAGAAAATGAACTTATCCCAACAAGAGTGACTACAGGATGGAGGGTTTGCATTGATTACAGGAAACTGAATAACGAAACCAGGAAAGATCACTTCCCTCTTCCTTTTATTGATCAAATGTTAGAAAGATTAGCAGGATATAGTCATTATTGTTTTTTAGATGGTTATAGTGGCTATAATCAAATTGCTATTGCTCCAGAAGATCAAGAAAAAACCACTTTTACATGTTCTTTTGGTACTTTTGCATACAGGAGGATGCCCTTTGGATTGTGCAATGCACCAGCAACATTTCAAAGATGCATGATGAGTATATTTTCAGACATGGTGGAAAGGTTCATTGAGGTATTTATGGATGACTTTAGTGTTTTTGGATCTTGTTTTGATGAATGCCTTAACCATTTGCAACTTGTGCTTAAGAGATGTGAAGAATGCAATTTAGTGCTGAATTGGGAAAAGTGCCACTTCATGGTACAACAAGGTATTGTGTTGGGACATGTAGTATCAAAAAGAGGCATAGAGGTAGACAAAGCGAAAATCGATATAATATCAAAACTACCCCCTCCCACTACAGTTAAGGGTGTAAGGAGTTTTCTTGGACTTGCAGGGTTCTATAGAAGGTTTATAAAAGATTTTTCAAAAATCTCCAAACCCCTTTGTGATTTGTTGGCTAAGGATGTTGAGTTTGTATGGACAGAAGAGTGCACAAATGCTTTTATTACATTAAAAAATCTTCTCACTTCTGCACCTATTGTCATGGCACCAGATTGGAGCCACCCTTTTGAGCTAATGTGTGATGCAAGTGATTATGCTTTAGGGGCTGTGTTAGGTCAAAGGGTCAATAAGAAACCCCATGTTATTTACTATGCTTCTCGAACTCTAAATGATGCACAGCTAAATTATTCCACTACTGAAAAAGAAATGTTAGCTGTTATTTTTGCTGTAGAGAAGTTTAGATCATATTTAATTGGTTCTAAAGTTATTGTTTTCACTGACCATGCTGCTTTGAGATATTTGTTTGCTAAAAAGGATGCTAAGCCTAGGTTGATCAGATGGGTGCTGTTGCTTCAAGAATTCGATCTTGAGATTAGAGACAAAAAAGGAAGCGACAATGTTGTTGCAGATCACATGTCCAGGCTACTGCAGGAGGACGAAAGAACTGTGTCGTCCCTTAATGAAAATTTCCCAGATGAACATCTCTTTGAAATAAGCTTATCCTCGGGACAGTCGACTGGTAACAGGACCAGTCGACTGGTATCTCACTGTTCAAATTTTTCATGGTATGCTGACATTGTAAATTATCTCACTGCTCGTGTTTTCCCTCCAGGTATGACAAGTCAGGAAAGAAAGAGACTGGTGGCTATGTGCAGGCACTATTATTGGGATGATCCTTATTTGTTCAAATTTTGCCCTGATCAAATTATAAGAAGATGTGTGGCAGAAGTAGAGCAAATGAGTATTCTACAACATTGCCACCAATATGCATGTGGAGGACATTTTGGACCAAAAAGAACAGCACTCAAGGTATTACAATCTGGATTTTATTGGCCTAAAGTATTCAAAGATGCTTTTTCTTTTTGCAGGACTTGTGACAAATGCCAAAGGACAGGCAACATCTCTTCTAGAAATCAAATGCCACTGCAAAACATCCAAGTGATCGAGCTTTTTGATGTTTGGGGAATCGACTTCATGGGTCCCTTTCCTAACTCATTCGGTTATTTATATATACTTGTTGGTGTGGATTATGTGTCTAAATGGGTCGAGGCTGTCCCCTCAAGAACTAATGATCACAAAGTAGTTGACAAGTTTTTGCAGGAAAACATTTTCACTAGGTTTGGGACACCTCGAGCAATAATTAGTGATGGAGGGAGCCACTTCAATAACTTTTCATTTGCTTCTTTGATGAAGAAGTATGGTATTACACATAGAGTGGGCACTCCATATCATCCTCAAACTAGTGGGTAGGTAGAGATTAGCAACAGAGAAATCAAGAGCATTTTGGAAAAGACAGTCAACACAAGGAGGAAGGATTGGTCGTTGCGCTTGAATGATGCATTATGGGCCTACCGAACAGCATACAAAACACCCATTGGCATGTCACCATACCGTTTGGTATTTGGAAAAGCCTGTCATCTGCCAGTGGAGTTGGAACACAAAGCATATTGGGCTATTAAAAGGATCAATTTTGATATGAAACAGGCAGGCGACAAAAGAAGGTTGCAACTGAATGAGCTTGAAGAGTTGAGGCACGACGCATATGAAAATGCAAAGTTGTACAAGGAAAGGACCAAGTTGTACCATGACAAACAGCTAGCACGAAAGGAGTTTCATGAAGGACAGAGGGTATTGATATACAACTCAAGATTAAGACTTTTTCCAGGCAAGCTTATGTCAAGATGGTATGGGCCATACACTGTCACGAGAGTCTTCCCACATGGTGCTTTGGAGGTTCATAGCAAAGAGAAGAATCAAACATTTAAGGTGAACGGGCATAGAGCGAAGCCATACATAGAGATGAGCATAGAACCGCAAGAGGAAGATGTGAATCTTCAAACCATTCAATACATGGCATGACCTCATCAAGTAGCTGAAGACAGAAAACACAGCGCTTATTGGGAGGCAACCCAATTTTCAGGGGAGTATTTACACTTTCCCTCTATTTTCTTTTATTTCTTCATCTTTTATTTTCATCTTCTATTTTCAGTCTCTCCTTACTAGATGGTGACACATGCCTATTTTTAACTTTCCGAACATTGAGGACAATGTTCCATCTAAGTTTGGGGGTATTAGGGTTATTTATATTTAGAGTCTTTTTGAAATTTTTTTTGTTTAGGATAAACAATTTCTTATAAAGTAAGAAGAATGATACTTATTTACTTTAGAATTGTGGAGTTTCATAAATTCCCTACAAGATTATATGAGTCATGCAATTATACATAATAAACGAATGTGATGCTTTTTCTGGTGATCATTCCCTTTAAATCTAGTCCTAAATTGAGTTTAAGTAAATAGAGTGATAATATATATATATATATAATAGAATAAAGTCAATCTACTCCAATTTTTTGAGTTGCTTAGTAACTAGGGGTATTCATCACCAATGTTTACCTTTACGTCAAACGGCAACTTGAAATATGAGTATGCAAAGCACTTTAGAGTTTGTGACTTGCTGAGTAACCGGGTGGATTCATCACAAATGTTTTGCATTCGCGTAAAAAGGCAAGTGACAACTTTAAAGAAGAGACTATATGAAAAAAAAAAAAAAAAAAAAAAAAACTCTAGTTTGCTACTCGGTTTGTAGTAGAGAAAAGGGGATAATCACAGATTGAGTAGTCGCATACTATAACTACATTAATTGCATGACAAATATGATTGAGTCTGGGGATTATGACTAAACAATTGCACTAGAGAAAGTGGGTATGCGTAATTTTACTTCATCTGAAATTGTTTATAGTTTAATATGTTGATGCCCACATAATAAGAATTCTTGGTGGTTGAATACTATTATTTTCCCCTTGTTCATAATTTTAGTTTGCTTGAGGACAAGCAAAAATCTAAGTTTGGGGGTATTTGATGAACACATTATTATTCACATTTAAAAGCAATAATCTTATTGTAAATGCACATTTAAAAGCTCTATATGTGGTATTTAACTCTTATTTTCTCTTTTCCATAGGAAATAGCCTATAACAGCAAAACAAAGCAGATCCAGGATTTCAAGGATGATACACAGAATATTACAGAGCATCAGTCGACTGAGTCTTCCACACAAGCGACTGAACAGAGAAATCAAGTTTACACAGAAGTTTCGGCACAGTCGACTTACTCCAACACCAGTCGACTGGGCTGATCAATTGAGAAATCCTCAGAAGTCTCGACACAGTCGACTGGTTCGAAGACAAGTCGACTGGTCTGCGGCGGAGTTAACAGATAAGATATTCGAAGATACACCCGCATCTAATTCCAAATCTATTTGAATCCAGATTTTATGCGAATTCTCCAACAAACCAAATCTAGAGACTGGGAATTAGCAAAAGGCGTGGTTAACAGATAAGGAAAGGAAGAAGAAACGAGAAAGAAATAAATCATCAAATCAATTAAAGAAGGACTTTCCTGAAAAAGTGCAAATCCTAATTCTCTGGCCGTATTCTATAAATATCAGAAAGAAAGCATTATTCAAAGAGCTTCTGTCATCATCTTCCACAAACACCCACCACCGAATCACAAGAGTTTCTGAGCGTTCAAGTCATCAACAGGGGCATTATTCTATCAGCATCAAGGAAGGAGATAGGAGATCAAGTATTCGAAGGCAGCCGACTGTGTGACAGCCAGTCGACCTCATTGCCGGACTTCATTAGTTTATTTCTTCTTCTTCTATTCTTTTATGTTGGTCATGTATTCGAACTTGTTGATTATAAATAAAAGTATTATTATGTGGAACTAATTTCATAGTTGGGTAGATTGAAGCCGTAGTTATGTAGTGCTATGTTCTTCTGAATTCTTCTATTTTACTTATTGATTGAATCTGATTGAAGTGATATAGATTGATGATAATCAAACTTGTTCTCGAAGCTCTGAGAGCAGTCGACTGAGGTGAGAGCCAGTCGACTGACATACAGAGCTTGAGAATATCAAGTTTGCATTACCATTTATCTGAATCTGTTGTATGAGCATATTGAGACGACCCGAATCTCGTGCCCGTAGATTGTAACAAGGGAATCCTTTGGGGTTCTTGGTTCAATTAACTTAAGAGATCTAGATCTGATACCAATTTCTAGAACCGTGAGTGTTTGTTCGTTTCCACGGATCTTATGTTTTCTTTAAGTACAACTTAGTAGATACCATGCTAAACACTTAATGAAAGAAACGAATTAGAGTAGATACCATGCCTAATTCTTGGCTTAGGGAAACAGTACTTTAAGGAGTAGATACCATGCCCTTGAAGGGAACAAACATGAGTAATAAGAAGAAGTTCAGAAGGTGACTTAGCATTACTGACTATTGGTGGAGATCTAAACCCAACTACTTCATAAATATTTGTGATTCAACACTTCTTAATTTAGTTTTAATCTTTTTATTTCTTTAGATCTTTAAAACAACTCTTTAGGATTCTTATTCTTTTTATTGATTAGTAAGTTAAAGTCTACAATCTCTGTGGGATCGACCCTTGCTATTGCTACGTTTTTCTAAACGATTCGTGCACTTGCGAGGTTTATAATTTGTGTCTAGTTTTATCTATTTATTTAGGTATCTAGAATCCAACAACAAGTTTTTGGCGCCGCTGCCGGGGATTGTCTAGTATTTTAACTTACAGATCAGTAGAAAGGTTTTATTTTCTTTCTTTTAATTTTATTAATCAGTACTTTTCTTTTAGGATAAAGGATTTTGGTGGATGCACGGAAGGAGATCACTTCGTCCAGAGCTACTACCTATTGACGCAGAAACAGAACGCACTTTGCACAGACTAGGTAAACTGTTTGCAGCGCACCAGTCGACTGTCCACACGAACCAGTCGACTGTCCAGAGACCCAGTTCACATACAACAATGGCTGAGGAAATGCCAAATCGAGTGCCAATGCAGGACAAGTTCACGCCTAAGAACATCGAGCAACCTTCCTGCATTGCGTATCAACCTAATGTCACAGGGAACATGCATCTATCTTCTCAGTTACTTAGTATGGTTCCCCATTTTAGTGGCAGACCAGATGAAGAGCCTCATCTCCATTTACAAGATTTTTTCGATCTTTGCAGGACACAAAGCGTCCAAGGGCTTACTCCTGAACAAATCAGGTTAATTTTGTTTCCTTTTTCCTTAAAACTTAACGCTAAACTATGGTATAATTCTTTGGAACCAGGATCAATAAACTCATGGGAGCAATTGGCGACAAAGTTCTTAAAAGAATTCTTTCCAGCCCAAAAGACCAAACAACTGAAAAGGGAGATTCAACTCTTCCAACAAAAGGATGGAGACTTATTTTTCGAAGCATGGAAGGATTTCAAGAACAAACTTCTCAAGTGTCCTACACACAACATGCCTAAAGATGATCAGGTACAAGCTTTTTATGAAGGTTTAAACGATACTAACAAGGCAATTGTGGATTCAGCTTTTTATGAAGGTTTAAACGATACCTGCTGTGATCTTTTGATTCTCTGGTCAGGCACTATTTCTCCCCTTATCTTGTCTTGTTCAGTTACAGCGACTTTCGGGGCTTCAAATCTTCTTTGCTGACGTTCCCTTCCTCTTGGAGCGAGGATTTTTTGTCGCCCTTGCTCTGGTGTAGATCCTTTTGCTGGCTCTTGTTTGCTTGCGGCTGATCGAGGGGTTGGCCTGCTGGTGTCCTGCTGGCTCCTCGTCTTAGCGATCGTTTTATTTAGCGCATTTTGATTTGTATTGTGCTCCGGTCTGTATTTAGGGCTATAACCTTAATTGCCCGTGTACTTTTTTTCTTCCCTTTATTTTTTCTTCCCATGTTTACGATGATGTAAATTGGTTCGCGTTGTAGACTCTATTGTTTGTTTATATATTTATTAGGCTGGAATCGGTAGATTCTATCCTTGTTATTTTTTTGATGGAAACGGATAGAGTCTCTCGACTCCAGCCACATCAAAGCACATATATTAATATTGAAATAATGTACAGGGCAAAGTTTTACAAGAGGTAAAACCCGAAAAGAGCTCATAATTACAAACAATCAGAATCGCCCAGCAGAGAACACACGAAGATCAGGCCTAGAGGAAGAGCACCGGGGAGCGGATTGAAGGCAACCAAACCCTGCTGACACTGCTTGAAACCAACGGCGAAACCAATCCGAGATGCGCAATCAGACTAACAGCAGATGTGGAGTCCATTCCCGCAAGGGAAAGAAGGACACATACGAGGTAAAATTGACCATGGGCGAGTGTGCTCGAACTAGGCATCGGGGTGGACTGAAGCTCATTCAGGAATCCCTGATCATAGGCATTAAGCACCGGCAACCAGCATACAAGCTAAACAAAACTAAGAGTAACAACCACTAACAAACCACAACAGCCAGGGGAAAGAATCAACAACCACCAAAATATCCATACTCAGAAGAACAACCCAAACAAGCACAGGAAAGCAAACCAGAACATAATAGGGGAAATGCTATTAGATTAGCTAAAAGGAGATATAATTAGATTCGCCTAGTAAGCCGCAGATCATGGCAACAAGCGAACCATAACGTGATACATACACAGAGAAAGTATGACTACCAAAAAACCAGGCATCCTGGAATCAGTCAGAAGCTCTTAAAGCACATCAGCAAAGGGACATCAAAAACTACAACAAAACCAAAAGTAGCAAAGGGTAGGGGGAGATAAAGAGCTACAACCACCCAGTCAAAACACTGTACCACAAAAGAAAGGAAGTGATGCTATAACACAGCAAAATACTTCATAGTCAGGAATACCACCAAACGAGCTTCAAACCTGTAAGAGAAATTGAAATGAGAAACTGATCCATACTGAAAGATAAAGTAAGAACTAAGCAGTTAATCAGAAAAGAGAATTAAAGAATTAAAGCTTGCAGATTACTGAGACAGAGAAAAGAATCTTTCAATTTTTGGCGATCCAAGGGAGCCCTGCCTTTATAAGAAGGGCTAGCACTCCAGAGATCGAATAAAAACAAGAATCCGTCAATAATAGCCATGGGAGAGGAGCAACGGTGCTTAAACAAATGCTGGTTTCTTTCTTTCCAAATAATCCATATGATAATATGTATAGATAAATTCCAAGCATTATTGAACAAAGCATCCGATGGTTTAAGGGACCACACGCCGGCCAAAGTGGGGGGGGGGGGGGGGGGGTGGATCCCGTAGTCCACGCTAGAGCCCAAATCCTCCATAAAGGAAGAATGGTATGGCAGTGAACAAAAAGATGATTAGGATCCTCAAGTGCTGAGCACAAAGGGAGCAAAGTTGACTCCAAGCTAAATTCCTTCTATTGAGGACATCAACAGTGAGCAGTTTACCTTGGCTAGCAAGCCACGAGTTAATCTTCACTTTAAGGGGAGCGGCAGTTTCCCAAATACGGTTCGAAATCGGGGATCGGGAACCCCTGGAGTTAATGAAATTGTAGAAAGATTTAACCGTGAATGCGCCCGAGTCATTCCAGCGCCAAGCAATACCCTCTCTAGCTTTCCATTCGAAGTTATTGATGAGGGAGATGGGATCATTGAAAATCTCAGCATGGTGGGGAGATAAATCAATAGCAAAGGGAATGCACCAATGATGCAAGCCGTCAATGAGGGTGAAGGACTCTGCCACCGTAGCGAGGGGTCAGAGGCCAGATGAAACAAAGAGGGAAAACGAGAAGAGAGTTTGATGTTACCGATCCAAAGATCGGTCCAGAATTTTGCCCTAGACCCATCAGCACAGATGCGATAGATGCTACAGTGAAATGCTGCAGAAGCTTTCTAGACACCTTTCCAGAAAGGAGAAGCTCGACGATACACAGTCGAGGAGAAATCCCACCAACGATAATTACCATGGTGATAATCTTTGATGCACTGAATCCAAGGTAAGTTGTCACGGGCGTGGAGGTTCCACAGCCATTTACCTAGGAGGGCGATGTTGTGATCTCTGAGATCCAGCACACCAAGTCCCCCTTCCGATTTGGAAGAGCAAACCATTTTCCACTGACAAAGGTGGGAACCAGGTTTAAAAGAAGGAGATCCAGACCAGAAAAAATTGCTTCTGATTTGATCTAGCCTTTTGATAACCCAAGAGGGAATGAAAAAGAAGGACATATAATAAATTGGCATAGCAGATAAAACCGAGTTAACGAGAATAAGTCTCCCACCTCGTGAAAGAAGTTTTCCAGACCACACATTGAGTCTGGATTCCACTTTATCAATAAGAGGAAACCAATCCACTCTATGCAAATTTCCCCATCTAAGAGGAATGCCAAGGTAGGTGATAGGGAAGGACGCTGCGGGGCAGTTAAAAAAATTAGAGATCTCGGCCTGACGATTGGGTGAGCCACCCAACCATAGGACCGAGGATTTATGGAAGTTGATCGACAGCCCCGAGGCGGATTCAAAGCAGTAAAGAAGAAGTTTGAGATTTCTAAGAGAGTGGGCATTCGGTTTAATGAAAATAATAGTGTTATCTGTATATTGTAAATTAAGAACTCCCTCAAAGCGTGGGGAACGACCGAGACCCTCGATTATTAGGGAATTTCTAGCGTGCCTAAGTAATCTGCTAAAAACATCAGCTACAAGAGCGAAGAGCAGGGAAGAGAGAGGGTCTCCCTGACGAAGGCCTCATTTAATTTTGATCTTGTGACCCTCAGAACCGTTAATAAATAACGAGGAAGTGCCGGAGAACAAGCTCGATTTAACCCAAGAAATCCACTTGGGACCGAAACCACGGAATGAGAGAATGTCAAGGAGAAAATCCCAACTGACATTGTCATATGCTTTTTGAAAATCAAGTTTAAGAAGGATGCCTTCCATTTGAGACCTATGGCAATGAGAGATGATTTCTTGCGCAGAAGCGACACTATCAAGGATGAACCGGTCCTTGATAATGCCTGATTGCGCAAAGTCTATCAAGGGGGAAATGGTTTCGCTAAGTCTTGAGGAAAGCACTTTCATAACTATTTTGAAAGTGGTATTGATCAGACTAATAGGCCTGAAGTTAGACACTAAGTGTGCTCCCATAAGCTTGGGGATAAGCACAATATGAGCGTAATTGATACAATCAAAAGAGAAATTACCGGAATGGGGGTCTTGGAACATCTTAAATAAGTCATCCTTAAGCAATTCCCAAAATTTTTGGAAGAAGAAGGCGGGGAACCCATCGGGCCCTGGGGCTGAATCACTTTTAAGAGCAAAAACTGCTACTTTAATTTCTTCCATAGAAAAGGGGGCCTCGAGAGATGAAAGGTCGAAGGATTGATTACCATAAAGCTGGAACCAATCCAGCTCAACTGAGCGGGATTTGGACCGGCCAATAAGGTTCTTATAAAATGAATGAAATTCCCGATGAATATCCTCGTCACTAGTAAGATCCTCTCCCTGAGCTGAGATGGAGGAGATACGGTTGCAATGTTGCCTATGAGAAGCAAAGTTCTGAAAGAACGCCGTGTTGGCAACACCCTCCTTCATCCAACGAACCCTAGATCTTTGAGCCCATTTAATGTGATCTTGATAAAGAATATCGGAGTATTGTTGCTTGCAAGAGCAACGCTCCGATCTAAAGGATTCAGACAAAGAACCAGACTCTTCTAACTTGTCAATGGACTCTATGGATTGAAGGAGAAAAGATTTAAGGAAATTGGTGTTTCTCTGACGCTCTGCACGCCAGATTTTACAGCCATGTTTGATAGCGTGGAGTTTAAGAAGGATATTGCCCAATCCGGCGGAGCCGGTGATAGAGGCAAGGCATTCCTCCACCAGGGCGACAAAAAGCTGGTCTTGAAGCCAGAATTTTTCAAAGCGAAATTTGTGCTGACGGGTGAAAGGGAAGTTGGAGTAGAGAATGATAGGGACGTGATCCGACGAGGGGTTGGGAAGGGCCTGAGTGAAGGATTGCTGGAAACGAGAGATCCAGGACTGCGAGACCAAAAAACGATCGAGCTTAGCCAGGATCGGAGGATCACGCTGGTTGGACCAGGTGAATGATCTTCCAGAGATCGGAATATCAGTCAATTGCAAAGACCGAATACAGTCGTTAAAGAGGCAAGACTGGGAGTTGGAAATGGCAAGGTTAGATCTTTCTTAACAAAAACGGGTGACGTTGAAATCACCGCAGAAAACACAGAGGTCGGCGGACCAGTTTTGTAATGATAGAAATTCGTTCCAGAAAGCCGGTCTCCTCTCAGAAGAGGAAGGGCCATAGACTGAGATGATGGTGAGAGGACAATCAAAAGAGATCCAGAGCACCTGAACTATAAGGAAGAATTCAAGGCGCTGAACAGAGATAAGAGAAAAAATGGAATATCCTTGTTATTAATAAATAAATAAATTAAATTAAATTAAATTTAGAAAAAAAAAATCCTCGTGGCTGCTACTCTCTCTTCTTCCTCTTCTCTTCACCCTCGTCTCTCCTTCCTCTCATCCCCACCGTATAACCGCCGGCGCCGCCGCCGCCGCCACCTCCCGGTCTCGATCCGATGCGTGAGCACGAAGCCGACCACTTAGTCGTCGACGGTGAGCAACGGCAACGACTCGCTTGTGATCTGCCGCGTTCTCAACGGCATGTGGCAGACCGGCGGCGCTTCGGGGCGCATAGACCGTGACGCCGCCGTGTCAGGGACGTCGGAGAACCATCGCTGATCGGAGAAGAGCTATCGCAGGTCATGGAAGTGGAGGACTTAAGTCTGTAGTTGATGTATCAGTGTATCAGGGATTCACGCGCAGTGCACACTTATTTTCTATTTTTGAATGTTGTTGTTTTGAATTTTTAGGTGGGTAGTTGGCGGGAGAGCGGAAGTGCGCTATGCACGTGTTTCTTTTTGTAACAAACTGTAACCGTCTCTTCTCCAACCGCCTATATAAGGACATGTAAATTTTCCTAGAATAATCAATAAAAATCTAGAAATTTCTCCCCAATCTTCTTCTTCTTCAATCTCAGGACCTCTGATTCTTCTTCCATGGCGCGATCTAGGAACAATCGTAACCCGAACTCTGACAGTTTGGTATCAGAGCCGACCTTCACCGCAGGAAACTCACGAGATGTCGGAGGCACGTCGAAGGTGAGGGAGAAGATCCGAACAACGTCGATCAAAATGGAGAAGTTTGAGGCCAAGTTGTCAAGAATAGATGTGATTATATTGAGGTTACAGCAGCACTATCCACCACAGCCCGCTCCTCCTCTACCTCCGATCATTCATCCACAAATTCCGATCAAAGAGGTAATTAACCCTAATCTCATCTCTATTAATTCGAAAGGAGCTCCAATTAAGATGAAGTTTCCGAATTTTAAAGAGGTGAAGCTTCCGAGTTTTAAGGAAGGAGATCCAACGAATTGGATATGTGGAGTTGAACACTTCTTTGAATTTTATGAGGTTTCTGATTCAGAGAAAATGAAGTATGCTTGGTTGGGATTAAGTGGGAGCGCCGCCCTCTGGTATCATAGATTTATTAAACCCCGCATTCAAGAAATTTCTTGGTCAATATTTTTGGAAGAATTAATAACTCGATTTGGCTCTACTAAGTTGGAAGATTTTGACAGCGTTGGAGATGAAGTGTGTGTGGGGAATGGGAATGATGTTGCTGTTATGGTTGGGAAGAAGCGAGTTGTTAAAAAGGGTGGAAGTTTGCTGAATTTTGAAGCTGATGGATATACTGGTGAGGAGTCATCCATGGTGTTTGGTGAAATGCTCGAACCAACGGGTAGTGAGACAAGTCATGTTTCTGAGTTCGTTGAGGTAGATGTGAATATTCAGCTTAAACCTAATGCCAATTCTAAGGTGAAGGAGCAGGAGGGTAAATCTATCGCAGAAGCTGGGAAGGATAATGCAGTTGCAAAACAGAAGGCAAAACCTGCGGAGCAAATTAAAAATGATAAGTTAAAGGCTGATGCAGTGAATGACAGTGATGATGAGTACCACTGCATTGGTGTTGAAGTTTTTGCTCTTGTAAAAGTTGAAGATTATAGTGGAGAGAAGTCATTGAAGGTGTTTGAGGAAATGCTTGGACCAGATAATGGAGAGATAGACCCTGTTTTTGAGAAGGTTGAGGAAACAAGTTTGGCAGTAAAGAAAAGAAAACAGTGGTTTGTGAGCGGGGAGTCACTGGCTGCGAAGGCCCTTAATGCAATGGAGAAGGGACAATTGATCATTTTACCTGAAAGATTTGAGAATCTGCAATCTTTAACTAGGGCCATTAGCAATGCACGAGAAGGGTATGTTGTTGCGCCATCAAAATGTATATTTGCAATTATTGTTGCAAGCACATATGTCCTTGACTACATATCACCAACAGGCTCAGGTTCATCAAGTGATGGGTCTTTTGTTGCTAGTCCTTTGTATGAGGCTACAACATACAACATCGAAACAACTATATTTACAAAGATAAGTAGGCTGAGTTTTGATCCTGGTGGAAGCAAAGTTGCTACTGTTCAATGTCTTTCAGGGACTGGATTTCTTCATCTTGCTGCAACATTTATACAAAGATATTTTCCTGATGCTAAAGTTCTATGGGTTTCAATGGAGTTGAAACGGTGTGCAGATAAAGCTAGTATCATGAGCAAGAAGGAGATACAAGCTGTCTTCAAACTCCTTAATGATGTTTTGAAAGAGCAAGAGAGGATTGTCGCTGTGCTCAAGATGCAATTAAGAGAAGCTGTTGCAATAGAGGATTATTCAGATGCCCATAAGCTCAAGCTTTCAATTTTTGCTGCTGCAAAAAGTGATACCGTGGGCACTGTTTTATCTGATCATAATAGAGCCATAGAGGACGAGCGTTATGAGGATGCAGCTTTTCTTAGAGTCCACGCTGGTGTGGGATTGGTTGGAGGGTGGGCTGGCATTTCAAAAGATTCTGTTGATCCTCATGGTAGAATTATTCATATTAGTGCAGAACATAGGGAAAATGTGGCAAAAAGTTATTATTCCAGGCAGTTAATCTCAGCTAAGCCAGGGTTTCCTCTTTTTGAAATTTATTTCACCTTAAGGGATGGAGAATACAAGCAACATGCAGTTTATTTAAAGCGGAGCAGCGAAGTTTCTAGAGAATTCCCAAAGAAACTTATGAAAAAGTCAGATCCTAGTACTAATCTAAATAAGTCAAGCAGTTCTACTGAGGAAAAGAAAGATATATACTCTAGTGATATAAAAAATGGCGAAGAGGAGAAAGATGATGACATGGATGTTGCTGATGCACTGGCTGGCATCCAAAATCTTTTGCAAAATATGATTACTGGAGTCAAAGCCAAAGTCTTAAAAGTTGTTCCGCCTGGCAAGGTAGGCAGCGATATGGTTGCCAGAGTTGTTGAACAGATTATGGAGGATGGGAATGAAGGCACTGATGAAGAATTAGAAGGAGGGGACCAAGCTAAGATGGATCTGGACAAGACAAAAAACAAGGCTGAACTTGGAGCAAATACAAATGCTATGTTTAGAGTTGACATTGACGATGGAAGGTCCAAGGTGACTATTGAAGGGGGACAACAGAGATATTGTATTGTTCCAAGTGAATCAAATGAGTTTGTGGCAGATAAAGTTGCATATGCACCTTCTCAAGAACTCAACGTGACTGCTTGTGTGGGTGGTTCTTGAGTAGCAGATTTCAGGATACTGTGAAAATGCAAAGTATAATGATAGATTAGATATTGCTAGTAACATTCAGAAAATTGATGGTATTCTTGGATTATCGGCAGTTGGTGGTCAGTTCAATAAAGAGTTTGTAGAAGCCCTCACAAGCTCATCTTCTACCCGTCCTGCAATTTTCGCAATGTCAAATCCTACCAAAATGCTGAATGCACACCCGAGGAGGCATTTTCCATTCTGGGAGAAAATATTATATTTGCTAGTGGGAACCCATTCGATGATGGTGATCTTGGTGATGATAAGATTGGCCATTGCAATCAGGGGAATAGCATGAATCTCTTTCCAGGAATAGGCTTGGTACCCATTTATCTGGTGCACAAGCTGCAGCTGAGTGCCTTGCTGCATACATATTAGAAGAGCAAGAAGAAGATTTTGAAATAGAAATAGAAGCAATTGAGGAGACTGTTGGTGGAAATCTTTCAAAGTGGCTTAGGCAACTAAATGCTGTTCCACCGAGATTATACAGTGGAAACATAAAGGGAATCACTGCTGATACATTCAATCATGACAACCAAATATGGAATAAACGAGTGTCTAACTATAATGCTTATATTAAATTGGATCAAGAGGAAAGATTCAGAAATGTTATAGACATGATTGCTGGCATAGGAGGTTTTGCCGTTGCTATGTCTAAATATCCAGTTTGGGTTATGAATGGGGTTCCTGTCAAATTGGTGAACAACACTCTTGGGGTAATTTTTGAGTGTCGTCTTTTCGGAATGTACATGGACTGGTGTGAAGCATTTTGTACGTATGCTTGAATAGCTGCTTTGATTCATGCTAATGGCATACTCAGCATGTACCAGACAAGTTTCTTCCTTAATGTAGGAATGGATTGTGCTTCACGAGTGGATGTGGATGAACTACGTAGCAAATTTCCGAGCTTCGAACTTGGGACAAGTTCGTTCTTTAGGGGGGTGGAGTTGTCAGGGACGTCGGAGAACCATCGCTGATCGGAGAAGAGCTATCGCAGGTCATGGAAGTGGAGGACTTAAGTCTGTAGTTGATGTATCAGTGTATCAGGGATTCACGCACAGTGCACACTTATTTTCTATTTTTGAATGTTGTTGTTTTGAATTTTTAGGTGGGTAGTTGGCGGGAGAGCGGAAGTGCGCTATGCACGTGTTTCTTTTTGTAACAAACTGTAACCGTCTCTTCTCCAATCGCCTATATAAGGACTTGTAAATTTTCCTGGAATAATCAATAAAAATCTAGAAATTTCTCCCCAATCTTCTTCTTCTTCAATCTCAGGACCTCTGATTCTTCTTCCATGGTGCGATCTAGGAACAATCGTAACCCGAACTCTGACACGCCGTCAATGCCATGCTCCGATACGCTGATTCCGGTCTCTCCACTTTCGACATGGCCGATCACTGTAAATTTCCTTTTCCCCAATCTATCAATTTGGGAATCTTAAAGGACTTAATTTTCAGTAGTAGGAATTAGTTAAATTTATCAGAAATTACCGTAAAGTTTTTGTTAGGGACACCGGCAGTCCCACCGTCGCCAGAGTCGTCGGAGTGATCTGCAGACTAGTCGACACCATCGCCGTACGCCATTGGGGTCGACAGCCACCTTCTCTACTTGTGTCTGTTTGCTTGTTTGTGTTGTTTGTGTCTATTTGTTATTTTACGTGCATTGTGCACTTAATTGAATAGGTAGTAATAGTATGCTTTGCACGTGTCTTGTAATTGGGTTGTCCTATAAATCCCAACCTGTAATATGTTTTTACAATCATTGAATGAAATCAATCTAGTTCTTCCCCAATCTCTAATTTCTTCCCCAAATCTTCTCCTTCTCAACCCTAGTTCTTCCAACCTTCCCTCTAATGGCTATTTTCAGCACCGTCAGGAAGCTAATCCCTGACAAAGTGGTATCAGAGCCGGCCTTCACCGGTGACTACTCGCGAGACGTAGGTATGTCGACGGTGAGGAAGGGAATCCAATCCATGAATGAGGGGATGCGCGTGATGAATCTGCAATCGAAATTGATGGAGAAGCAACTCGATTCACTCCATGAAAGATTTGAGAAGTCGGCGACCAAAATGGAAGAGAGACTTGAGGCAATGTTAACAAGAATGGAGGTGATGTTGTTCTCAGTGCAGCAACCATTTTCTCATCAAAGTCAGCAATCAATCTCTCAATCCAAGAAAACCCTAGATTTCAACCCCAAAATCGAACCTCCAAAGACGACGACGGCCGCCGCCGCCGCGCCGTTGAGCGTCTCCGATCTGCGAGATCTAGCCGCAGCAGAAGTTACCAAGACTGGCTATGTGAAGATTGTCTCCGAACTACAAGCTTCTACATGTCATGTATCCAAGGTGACCATTCCAGAGCTTGAACAATCGACTCCTCATCTAAACCCATCGATTAAGGTATCAAATCCTAATTTCACTCCTTTCAATTCTAGAGTTTTGAGTGATAAGAGAATTCGAAGAAGTGAGAAGTCGGAGGAAGCTCAAAAGATTGATAATCTGGGAGATGGCGATGAAGACAATGACAGTGATGATGAGTACCACTGCAATTGGTGTTGGAGTTTTTGCTCTTGTAAAAGATACCATTGCAACAAATTGTTTGATTACGATTTGTGTTGTGATTGTTTTGCTAGCAATAGATTTGAAGTGGGATTGACTCCATTAGATTTCATCTTTATAGAAGATAATGGAAGAGCTAACAAATCGACTGTTGTAGATGAAGTAAATGTGATTGATGTTGTTTCTTGTGGAAAGAATGGGGATGGAGTAGTTTTTGATAGTTTGATGAATCTTGAAGTGGAAGATTATAGTGGAGAGAAGTCGTCGAATGTGTTTGATGAAATGCATGAACAAGAAAATGAGGAGAAACTTATGATTGAAGTTTCTACAATCTTCACTTCAATTCCTAATCATCTGCCAAGTGTTTGTGGTAATGTCTCAAAGGCATATGTTCCTTATCTTGAGCTCCGATTGAGTGTTCGACAGAAAGTCAAAATGACGAAGTTGAATGTTCTGATGTTGTATCTCGAGGCTATAATTGGCAGTGCCAAATTAGTGCTCAATGGATGGCCTCCACCTATGAAAGGAAAAGTTGTTGAATTAAATTTCCTACAACCCTTAGAGTTTGGTTCATTTGTGATAAGGATTAATAATTGTGAGCTTACAGATGTTATTTTCGATGTGTCTGGAGAAAAATTCCATGCTCAAAAGTTGGTGTTTGACAGAATGCAGATGAAAAATCTGGTGCATTGGACTGCTATTATGTGTGGGTTGGCCAATCAGGGGCATGGTGAGGAAGCTGTGCTGTACTCTGAGACAGTGAAGAAAGTGGGGGTAAAACCAAATGATATTACATTCACTGGGGTGCTTAATGCCTGTTCACATGCAGGTTTGGTTGTGGAAGCAGCGGAGAATGTTCATTTTACTGCTTCAGATTCCTCATCTAGCCCGGATAATGAGGATGATGAGGGCAATGGAGTCAAGGATGATGGGGACACTGGAAGTGAATCTGATGATGATAAATCCATGCTTGAAACCATTAGTTCTAGCTCTGATGGTGGTGGTAGAAACTCAGAAGATGATTCTGGTTCTCTTGAAATGATTGTTGTGAGAGAGGTTGAAGCAGGAGCTGAGGTCTATAATACTTATGGCATCATGGGGAATGCAGCACTTCTTCACAGATACGGCTTCACAGAACTTGATAACAAATTTGACATTGTCAACATTGATCTCAACTTAGTTCATAAATGGTGCGCTTCTTCATTCTCCAACCGCCATTATAAATCAAGGTTGTCCCTGTGGAGAAGACTAAATTTCTCTGGCTGTACCAGTCAAAACTCGGAATACTTTGAGATTTCCTTTGATGGTGAGCCACGAATGGAGCTCATACTCCTTCTGCACATAATTTTCCTAACAGAGGTTTCTTACCAGAAAATGAGTGGTACAATAGATTCTTTCAGTGAGTCTGACGATAATATTACAAACTTGATCAAATTGACCACTATTAGCAGCAGCAAGTTATGTGTTGAGACAGATGATATCAAGGAGCTGTTACTGACTTGTGATATTGGAGTTGCTCTTGTTTCTCTCGCTGATATGAGGGAGAGTCTCTACGGTTCAAAAACAATGGAGGATATGAAAAAGAAGGGATTTAAGCCAAATGATCTCTCTTATTCCCTCTTGATTCAATCTGATAGTGATGACTGTGAGAAACACTATGAAAGAAAGAAAGGCCACAAGAAGGTGACTCGTCGACCTGATCCTGAGGAAGATTTTGATAAGAGCAGCAAGAAGAGCACAAAGAAAATTTCAGACAAGCAAGCAAAAGGTAGTAATCGACGAGAAACTGTGAGTAGTTCAAATTCTGAAGATAGCTATTCTAGCAAGGAAATTTCTAGAAAACATGCTGAAGTGAAAAGGAAGAGGCATGATACTGATTCAGAATCAGATTTGGATAACACCGTGATCAATGGATTTTGCAAGCAAGGGCTAATGAATGAGGCATTGAGAGTTCTGTCAGAGATGATAGATGTAGGAATGCGGCCATGCTCTTTCACGTACAATACATTCATTGCTGGTTATGTGAGCATGGAAATGTGCAAAGAAGCAAATGATGTTATCGGCTATATGCTGGAGAATGATTGCAAGCCTAGTGAGCTCACTTTCACGACGATCGTTGATGGGCATTGTAGAATGAAGAGATTTGATGATGCCATGGAGTTTTAGAGATGATTTACGACATAGATTTTATGGTATTGAGCTTGGGGACAAGCTCATTTTTAAGGGGGGTGGAATTGTCAGGGACACCGGCAGTCCCACCGTCGCCAGAGTTGTCGAAGTGATCTGCAGACTGGTCGACACCATCGTCCTACGCCATTGGGGTCGACAGCCACCTTCTCTACTTGTGTCTGTTTGCTTGTTTGTGTTGTTTGTGTCTGTTTGTTATTTTACATGCATTGTGCACTTAATTGAATAGGTAGTAATAGTGTGCTTTGCACGTGTCTTGTAATTGGGTTGTCCTATAAATCCCAACCTGTAATATGTTTTTACAATCAATGAATGAAATCAATCTAGTTCTTCCCCAATCTCTAATTTCTTCCCCAAATCTTCTCCTTCTCAACCCTAGTTCTTCCAACCTTCCCTCTAATGACTACTTTTAGCACCGTCAGGAAACTAATCCCTGACAGTTTTGTACTTTTTTACTTTTATCTGCAATTTGTTATCCAATTTAGGGTTTGCAAGTTTTTGAGATGAAAAGGAGGGTATATTAGTTTTTGGCATGTTCAATTGCAATTCTCTGGTAGCGAAGGGTAGAAAATAAAATGCGGTTCATGGTATTTTACAATAAAAAGTAGTAAATTTTAGGGAAACAAGAAAAATGGAAAAAAAAAAAAAAGATATCACCTTCGAATATTTGAAATTTATTTCAAAGATGCATTAAAAATATAAGAGAAACCCCCGCTGTTCAGAGCATAGTTATATTTGAAAAAGATGAACTGACATGGTATTGTCAGGGCCGGCCCCCACCTTGAGGCAAGTAAGGCGGTTGCCTCAGACCCCCGATTTTTTTTTTAATTTTAGGGACTCCAAATTTATATTTCCCTTGTAAATATCTTGTAAATATAGACATATCTTGCGCGTAAAAAAATTATATTGTTATTAGGGCCCCTAAAAATAATTATTTAGGACTTTCGCCTCGGGCCCCGGGAACTCAAAGCCGGCCCTGGATATTGTCATGAGATAATGGAATTTGAAGATTCCTACAAAAATTTGGAATCGTTGCCAATATATGAAATTGTATAAATAGAAGAAAATGCTTTGTGTGTGTGGCAGATGGACCTGCCGTGGATTTGTATGGTATCTTCATCAATAGAGTTTGCAGAGAACGTTCACCGGAGATGCTTGAAGAGGTCAAGGGGTGAGATGCTATTTAAATTCTGTGTACTTGTCTTTTCCATCACACTCGCCCACACATGTATTTATATGTATTTACATATATACATATGTATGGTCCACTACTCTAAAACGACTGTTGACCGTAGATTGAATCAAGCAAATGTTTTTTGTACACCACTCCTCTATTTGCTCGGACAGCTTTTTAGTTTGTGTATGTTGCCTTGGTCAAGTTGGCGTAGATTAAAATTTGTTGGGTTGAAGGATTTATTCAACAATTTCTAAGTTTCTACTTGGTTTCTGTAAAATTTGGGCTTTCTACTAGCCTAAAACGCGCATGCATATTCCTAATGTTATTTTTAGGAGAAATTTGGTTTTCTACATTCAATCGAAAAGAGAAATTTCCATATACATGAACATTACATGCATATTGAATAAGTCCAATCATTTTTGGTTGGTGATATTTCCGCAGGCTATCAGCAAGAAGATGTAAATTCCATGTGAAAGCTAACACATAATCTCTAATATCTCTAATCTCTACTACTATAATGGGAGGAGGCCTTAGTGTAATTTGTCCATCTACCAACCCGTGCAATGCACATGCATAACTATTGTAAACGAGGTTTTAGATCAAATCCAGACTTCATCTGAATTTTTACTTTTAAAAAAACTATATTTATTAAGACGTGCATCTATCTCTAATCTCTAATAATGGGAGAGTTGGAGTTGTCATTTGTAAACATACCAACTTACATGTATAGTGTGTATATTAACTAATATGAAGGAGGTCTCAGGTTCGAGGCCAGACTATGTCTGAGTTTTTACTTTTAAAAAAAATATATGAAGACGTGCATTGCACGTGTAAATTACCAGTTTGAAGAACGGGAGAAATAAGTACTCCAACAGTCCAACTAGATTATCATATAAATTCGTGCAAACTTAATTTACCCTTAAAAAAGAAGAAGTAGAGGAAGATAAATTGATGAAGAAAAACTAATAATGTGATGTAAAATAAGTCAAATGACTGTTAATGTTATTTGTTAGTACTGATACCAATACTAAAATATATACTCATGATTGATTCCAATGCAGAGTTGTTGATGCTTTGTGGGACTACAGTTAGACTTATCAATCCAAGATCTTTTTCCACCTCTGTAATTGGTACTGATATGGTCGGTAGAATATTTCAATATTTTTCAGTACGTGTAAATTGCTATGTTTCCTTGAACCAGGTGGGATTACTCAAACTCTGGATATCTTGATGCCCTGAAGAACCTGAATGATCTGAAAGAGGAAGGTTAGATTAGCAAACTGTCATGTGATCTTATTTGAAATTTTACGTATCAAAGTCTAAATATTTATTTAAGTGCAAATATTTGTGTGTTGTTGTGATAAGACATGCCTCTTAACCTGACTGGATTCTTTTTCTGAAAAGCTTGCAGGTAAAATCAAGACTATAGCTTTTGACTAATTTTGATTCAGAACAATTACATACAATTATCGAAAATTGGATCCCAATTGTTAGCAATCAGGTGATGGATCTTTTTAACCTTTCCAATTTTCTTAATTTAGTCGATGATTGGTCTTGATTTTGATGCATTTAAATTGTGGTTATAGGTGCAACATTCTGTTGTAGATAGCCTCAGCAGAAAATGGCCAAACTTTGTCAGCTTACTGGAGTCAGTCTCTCTCTCCTCCCTCTCCCTCTCCCTCTCCCTCCCTCCCTCTTGTATTCTTAATTTTCTAGATTTGGTAATACAGGTATGGAACTGTGATGGGTGGTCTTCTCTCTGAGAAATTTCTCGATACCAATTTATCAATTCCGTTCGCTGGTCCTCCTCTAAATACCCCATCTTCGCAGAAGTATAAAAGGGTGAGGTTTCTTATGCAGAACATATCCATTTTCCTCTCAAACTCGTGTTTTATAGTTGAATAATTCTGCCTAACCAAATTATCATTGAATATTATCTTCAGATGGTTGATGCATGGGGAAGCTGGGGCCAATTTCAAGTTTTGCTTCAGATGCTGAACAGGGTTGCTTCTAAACATGGTGTCTCAATTCCTACTGTTGCTGTTTGGTACATTCTGAATCAGGTATGTTATGCCCGTTTATATTAGCTGCCGCTTGATCTTTTGAACAATTGGATTCCAAATTAGTTTGTTAAGTTAAATTTGATTTGAAAATTACAGCCATCAGTTACTGGATCGATGATAGGAGTTAGGCTTGGTCTTGCAGAGCATATTCAGGACACCCGTGCAATCTTCTCCCTTATTTTGGATGAAGAAGACATGAATAGCATCTCAGAAATATCAAAGAAAGCGATAGATCTGATGAAAGTAATTGGTGACTGTGGTGATTGAGTACCGAGCATAAAGCTGTGCGTAGTTAAACTTGATTCCCAAGAATTCTTGCATTGGATAGATAGATCCATTCAGGAGTTGATATTCACCAATAAATGTTTTCTTTGGAGACTAGTGTGAATTACGTCACAAGCTTCATATTGCAATGATCTCCATAATCTTCGTATGTAAAATTTGGAAAAAAATACGACAAATACCTAAATTAAGGGCTTTAAGCCTATAAGCAACAAAATCATATCAACTTTGTTATAGAGAGGTTGTACAGACAGGGCCGGCCCCACTCTATAGGCGGGTAAGGCGGCCGCCTTAGGCCCCTGCGGATTTTGCGATTTTAGAGGCTCCCAATTTTGAACTTTCATTGTAAATATAGGCACGTATTTTGCGCGAAAAAAAATTAAAATGTTATTAGGGGCCCCCAAAATAATTATTTGATCCTTTAAAAAAAATTTAAAAATTATTTGGGGCTACTCTGGAAGGTTTGATTGAAAATGAGGTTTTAAATTTGAGTGATTTAAAACAAATTCACATTTGAATGAATATAAAACCCGAAACCCGATTATCCAAACCCTCTTTTAAAACGAAACCCAACCACTTCCTTCTTTTTCCCGAAACCCAAACCCGAAGTCCCACTCCCACTCTCCCACTTGTCCCTTTAATCCTTCTTTTCCCCAAAAAATCCCGAACGAAACCCTAACGGCGCCTTCTTTGCTCCCAAACGGTGACGGTCACGCCACGCTTCTCAAAAATATGGAATACGAGCGCGTGACGAAGCCCAGCGAATGATTTTAACATCATCCATAAGCTATAGGATCGACTCAGCATCATAACAAGAATATAATAAGATATATATATATAACCAAGCATGCATGAATAATTTATTAAACAACAGAAAATAATTGAAAACAAATAATAATAATATCCAAGTAGTTTTCAAGTCTGGATCAAGATAAAACTCGGGAACATAAACCCGTTACAAGTTTTAAGTAGCCAGAAAATAAATAATACAAGAAAACAAATAATCTAAGCATGTCTTTTTTCCATTTGAAGTCTAAAATCTCTGCTCCCTAATCCCGCCAGGCAGCTCGTCTTCAAAATCTGTTTAATAATTATAAAAGGGGAAAAAATAGGGAAAACAAGAGAAAATGCCCTTAATGCAAGTTAGGGCCACAAATAGTAAAAACGAGTACAAAAAATATGGTACAAAATTTGGAATTAAGAATATAATAGGGATGCAACAGGTAGTGAGAATTCAAGAACTAACTAGCAAGGAGGATAACTCAAGAGATTAGGTTAGGTAACAAATGCTAATAGTAGATCAAGTGACTAGTGACATATAAGAGTATCCAACATCAAGTGACAAGTATCAAGTATAAGTGTCAAATAACAAGTCTCAAGTCTAATGTCAAGTAACAAGTCTCAAGTCTAGTGTCAAGTTGTCAAGTACAAGTATCAAATGATCAAGTATCAAGTATTATATTCAAGCATCAAGTCTCATGTATCATGCAGTCAAGTATCAAGTAAGCATGTATCAAGTTCAAGTTTCATGTTCAAGTCTTCAAGTATCAAGTAAATATGTATCGAGTTCAGGTTTTATGTATCAAGTCTTGTAGTTATAACTATCTAGGTAGCACTTCATGCATCTATCTTTTTACTATATGGTTGCTACAGATAATACAATTTCGTTTAGGTCTAGTAATGGATTTTATAGGGCGGCGTACTCAGGTATCAAGTATCAAGCAAGTCATGGTTCATGAATCGGAAAATAAATAACAAGTTCACGAAGCAAGTTCGCGAATCCACTAACAATTTCAAGAACCGCACAATGAGTTCATGAATCAAACAAGTTCATGAGCCAAGTAACTGGCTCCATGAATCGATCAAGATACAGCAAGTTCATGGACCAAGTATTGGGAAATATGGGTCCCCTTCCGAGTACACTTACCTATATTGTCCACTACCATGGTCTTTCCCTTAAACCTCGGCTTCTTACTTTTTATTAATTTTTATCAAGCAAGCATGCAAGTGTGCGAAACAAGTCAAGAAATCATAGTCATGGATATGGAACAAGTTTGAGATATTTATATAGCATATTCGAGGGTCAATACGAATAAAATTATCACGAACAACGAAAATCTCAAATCTGGACAGCACGACGTTGTTGTACCAAAAGTGTGATTCCCGTTGCTACGAGATAGCAAATGTGGATCCGTCAGGAGATCTAGAAACTAGACTCCTGTCTGGTTCCAATGCATATAGTTAAGGTACAAGAAAGTTGTGGTAACATATGTCAAAACAGCAAACTATACTGCTTCTATGTTCAGCCAGAATTCGTGAATCTAAGTTTATACATGTGAAACAGGGTTGAAACATTACTAATTAATTCTGAGAAAATTTGGGAAGGTTCTCTAGGGTGTCCAGCAACAGCATGTAAAATTTTAAATTAAACTCTTACTGTTAACATAGTTAGATAAATTGGCAAACTAAAGAAGTGCAGCAGTTTTGTGACTCCTGCCCGGTTCCAATGCATATAATTAAGGTACAAGAAAGTTGTGGTAACATATGTCAAAACAGCAAACTATACTGCTTCTATGTTCAGCCAGAATTCGTGAATCTAAGTTTATACATGTGAAATAGGGTTGAAACATTACTAATTAATTCTGAGAAAATTTGGAAAGGTTCTCTAGGGTGTCCAGCAACAGCATGTAAAATTTCAAATTAAACTCTTACTGTTAACATAGTTAGATAAATTGGCAAACTAAAGAAGTGCAGCAGTTTTGTGAATCTGCGGCTACGGACACAACTGCAGTAAAACTGCGATATCTCCTAGACCGTAACTCGGAATTCAAAAATTCCGGAGGCTATCAATATCTAGACATCTAGAGCTACATTTACTGTTCAGGGCTCAGGTTCAGTTTCTAACTTTAAAGGGGTCGAAACAGCAAATAAAATTCAGGACAGAAACATGTGTGAATGTCTTACATGTATAGGTTGCACGATAATTGGTTGTTAGGCGCCTAGATTTATGTGTGATACATATACGGGGTAATGGTTATCAAAATAGCAAGTAACATTTATTTCTCAACTCAAATGGGTGCAAGATCATCACATACAAGATACAGCACACATCTACAAATCTAGGGTTCTTAATTTCATATGTTCATGTGACCAGGGGATAAATTGAGTTCAAGTAGTTGTAATATAACAATGAAATTGTTGTGACTCTTAAGATTATGGAATTGATAAGGATTAATATTTGATCAACAACGACGATTCAAGGAGGAGTCACAACTTCTAACTATTTGAGGTATTTTCAAATTAAACGCTTGTACTAGAATAAAAATTTGTACAAGATGAATACTTGCCTTTAGGATGACGATTAGATCCGGTAATTTCAGAATAACGGGGTCGGAAATCCCGGGTGAAATCTCCCAAAAGCACGTGCGAACCACGTGCAAAGAATCAACAGCAACACAGTGAATCCCCACACCAGATCTCGCCCAAAACAACATACAGCGTTCGGATCTGCTGTGCACACAACGCAGGACAGCAACCGCGCCCAATGGGGATCTCCCTCACACCGGATCCGCCCCAAACACGGGACAGCGAGTCTGGATCTGCTGTGGCCGAACACAGAATAACGGTTTCGGCCAATCGCGATCCGTCTTCTTCCTCACTTTGGCAGCGAGCGGGAGAGAGAGTGGGGGGGACTGGCGGCGACTCAGAATAGTGCTGCGGCGATGGCGAAGACGACGAGCGGCGGCACTGCAGTCAGGAAGCGACGCAGTGACGGAGATTGGCGGCACGACTCGAGCTCTAGTTTTTGGGTTCGAAACAGGGGATGAGAGCGGGGTATGGCTTTGGGGAAGTTCCGGTTGACGATGGTGATCGGAGTGGAAAGGGGACGACGACGGGAGTGGCTAGAGGTGGTCGGAGTGCTAGGTAATGGTGGAGAGTTGAGTTCGAGGGTAATGGCGATGGCAATGGAGTGGGTTCAGGAGTTGGGTTCAACGAGAAGATGATGGTGGAGGGTTGCGAGGTGATCGGGGGGCAATGACGTGAGGCGACGCGGCGATGAGGGTGATCGGAGGTGATAAAGGGAGCGGCGACGGTGAAGGGATTGGGTTTCGATGAAATGGAGGAAGAAGGGTACGGGAGGAAGGAGAAGGTGTAGGCGGCGGTTTGATAAGGTTTAAACAGTAATGGGGATTAGGGTTAGGGTTAAGTGTTTAGGGTTAAATAGTAAGGGTTTGGGTTATTGGGTATTTGGGTAGCGGGTTTGAGGGGGGATCCAACTAGAGATTTGGTCAAAATTCATTAAAAATGGGGAAAAAGGGATAGATGGAATGAATAGTCCATTTCTACATGAAGAACGACACAAAAAGAGTAGAACGAACAATACAATTGAATTAGACATTGGCACAAAAAATTGAGTTGAAATCAAAGAATGTTTTATTCGAACTGGAGTAACATTTAGGGTCTCAACTTGAATACAAGAATACCAGAAATGAAAATACAGTAGAAAAAAATACAGATACGGAAAATAGGAGTTACAGTGACCGAATCCCATCTCAGCCTGATTCTTCTCTCCGGATCGGTAACCAATCGAAGGTAATAAATTTCAAAAAAGTCTATTTTTTCGTTCGAATTTGAAGGAATAATTTCAGTTTTATCTGCTGATTTTCTTGAAATCTATCGCATTCTAGGGTTTACGGTTTGTAATTTAGTTAAATGCACTTATCCTGATATTTAGGGTGAGTTTAGTTATAGATCGGGTGTGAATGGAGTGAATTCGGTAAAAGAGAGTGTTATGGAAGAATCAAGAGAGAGATTGGAGAAGAAATTGAGGCAAAGCCATTCGTCATTACCGGCAAAGCCATTCGTCAGGCACGGGCTTATATGTTGCTAGCCCTGCTTTACAGATTTAAATATAAATGATGAAAGCTCCTACATATAGTGAAAGATATACAGAATGTCGTACAATCTTTTAATATTCATGCCGTTAAAAAAGCAGGCAATTTACAGGTTAATAATCAAATAATAGTACACAAAATAATAGCTAATGTATAAAGTAACTTAATTGTCCTCATATATAAGATCAAATCTTGATGGTTGGTTGAGATCTTGGTCATTCAAATACAGATAGCTCTGCCTATCTGAGAAAGTTGATTTTATACACACAGGCGAAAATCCGGTATATGACTTGTTAGCCTTTGCCAATGTAATGTCAATAATGTACTTCAAGAGCTCATGCTTCAGAGCAAAAGGCTGTTCTGCAAATTCTGCGATTGGCATCCACTAAGTAAGAATAGCGAAAATGTTAGTTCCATGTTTCAGATGTATTGGGCTAGGAGAGTTTGGTCAGTGCAAATTCCAGGATAATACATTTTTGCATATATGTATGATGCTTATGTTTTCACTCTATTTTGCATATATGTATGATGCTTATGAGTAACTTGTTATTCAATGACATATTTTGCATAATTTGCTTTGAACAATATGCAAATTTTGCATATTTTGCTTTGGCAAAATTTTTTTATACATGATTTTTTTTTTTTAATGTATGGAGACAGGAGGCCCCATTTCGGAAGTCCCCCCCCCCTCCCCCCCCCCCCCCCGCGCGGAACTCAGGGCCGGCTCTGTGTACAGAATCATGGGATATTGCTACATTACCATCAAGTAGGTTATTGCTGAACAATGTAGACTACTGTAATTGCATAGTTTATGCAGTTGTTTTTTGTTGTCAAGCTGCATATTCTGTATACACCTTTAAATATTTAACAGCAAAATTTGTCAACCGGCTTTATGTATGCTGAAGACATGACCCAAAAAACTCAGCTGATTCCTTGGTATAAACTTGTTAATTTCTCCCCGAGTCCAGTTACTTGATGCTTAAACAAAAAGGTTTTTAACATGCATGTTCCCTAACAAGTATGTGAATATCACATATATTCCTCATAAATGTGTATTTTCATATTTACCCCTAACAATGTGTGTCCAACATCTTAGTTACCCTTAAGTGTAATCTACATTAAAAACATAAAAATGTATATAAAATTTACAATTCTATTTAATAGAATTTATGTAAAATGATTGAAATACTCTTCCTCCACTAGTCAAGCTTCTTCTTCTTACTTTTTTATAAACTCAATCGACTATAAAATCAACTGAAACACATCAACAATTCTCAATTCTTATTCAGTTTTCTTAATAAATGGACAAATTTACAGTATATCTTTGTAATTTCATCTTCTTTATCATGTTTTCTAGCCAAATTCGCCACTAATCTTATAAATTTTAAATACACGTAGTTTGAAGTAACTTTTAGGGGTAAATAAGAAATGAGATCATATTGTTAGGGGCATATATGAACATACACATTTTTGAAGGGTATATATGATATTAGCATATTTGTTTGGGGTATACGTGTTAAAAACCCTAAACAAAAATCTGCAAATGTGACACCAAACTTTCTCACGATCAACAAACGTGGCAAACAGGCTAACCGGGCCGGGGTTGAGGTCAAGTGCGGGTGGGCTTGAATGTAGTCCAATGTGGGCCCCTCCTTTTTTTTCTTTTCAATTTTAATATAAAGCAGAAAAAGAAAGAAAATATAGAACAAAATTGAAAGCCAACATAGAATTATGGGTAAAAATTATATATTATTTTTTGTCAATGAATTACAAAGTTACAAATTGAATCAAATAAACTTGTAATAATTTACACAAAAGTGACAGAATTTAAAATTATAAGTTAAGGGGATATTGAGAGTTCGAGATGGTCTAGGGCTAAATTGATGAGAAATTATTGGACTACTGTCGTGCAATTCTACTTGAAATAAACTTAGAATCTCATTGTCCTAAATTCTCGCACTCGTTCAATCTTCTTTAAAGTAGGTCTTCAATATTCATTCGTCACTACTTCATCTTCAAGAAAGAATAGAAAGGGTTGATTCATTGTGTGTCCAAAATGTTACCACATCTACTTTATTTTCACTTGCAGGTTGTTGATTATATCAGTTCAACTCATTATGTGCATTTGTCTTAGGTATTTTTCGATTTTATAAGATCTAAAACATCACTTGCAGCATTGAAAAATGCAAGATCCTTACATTTGGATATGGAAGAAGATGAAGAACTAACATGTTGTGTATTGAAAAATTTGATCATAACTATCTTACAGGTTATTCAATATGGATTCAAAATTAGCAATGAATGTAGCATGATTATAGTTTCTATTTCATCATGGAGAGTGTATGTATAAAAAATATTAATCAAATTATTTGTACCATCTAACTTAATCACGAGATTCATTACACCAACAATACAATACAACATAGGAATAAGATGAATATTTCAAAATTTTAAGATAAACAAAATGAATTATTGCTCCAATTAAAGGGTCACTTAGCGAATTTTTAATAGAAGTCATCATAGTCATCATTGTAAGTAAAATACCACTAGAGGTAGAGAGATAAGATTTAAAAATTTGCGAAGTTGCAGCATTAAAAGTAGGTGCTATCTCCAAATGCCGCTTAAGTGTATCCGTTCGGCACCCATTTTCACTTGTAGGCGGCTGCTTGACACTTGATACATTTCTTGTGTCCTCCCGGATTGGATTGAGATGGGATAAAAGTAAAATATTGGTGGACTTCAGAAATGGGTCCTCTATATTTACAGGTAGAAGAAGGATTTTCGGTGTTTTTTGTGTGTGTCTTCTACTATAATTTCATTTATGTGTCGAGAATACTGTCAAGATCAGAAATACTATCAAAATTTCTAAAACTATCTTTACTCTCTAATTGTGGTGGAATATAAGGAGTGCGACGAGATGTGGATTCTTGTTCACTTTGGCTACGGCCGCTATCATATTATCGTAATGATGCCATTATATTGGACTAATGTATGTACATAAAAAAATGAAGGAAAAAATATTTCAAAGAAAACAGTTGAAAGATATGAATGAAAATATATTAATTAAACTAATAAAAGGATATCGTAAAAATTGCAAGAGAATAATGAGATTTGAAAGTTGAATATTGAGAGAGTTAATCACTTCTACAACTTGTAAGACAATAACACTAGTTTGAGAGAGTTGAGTATCAATTTGGAATGAATATAATCTATATAGATGGCATTGTAAGTTTTGGTGTGACAAAAAATAAATGGAATTGGGTGAGTATTTATAGATTTTTTTAATTTTCGAATTTCCAATTTTACCTCCAAAAACTAACCAGTATATAGCTGTTAAGCTGTTATGAGGAGGTAAAATAGTAAGTCCCAAATTATTCCAGGATTAAAAAACATTAAAAAAAATAATCCCCATTGGCTGGCCTGGTCACCCCCAACGGTCAGCCCCCGGACCAGCCTGCACCAGGCTGGTCCATTTTAGGAATCGACAGCAGGTCGGGCTCACCGGCAGGCCGGGCCTCACCAAGCCAAATCCACCATATTATGGCGTGAAATGGACGAACCACTTATTCGTCGACAGGCTAGACCCAACACAGCCTGGTTGCTTGTGGTCCGGGTGGGTTACGGGCTAGGCGGGCCAGCTCCATGCAGCAGCAGCAGGCCAGCCCGGCCTACTTGCCACCTCTAAGTTTCAATGAGATAGCATACCCTCAGTTTGGTTGTCTATGTTTACAGACAAAATCACTTCATCCTTTTGATATCATACCCTGTAACTCAGAAGATTATTAGAGGCCTATACCAAATATGATGAAACACATTGCAAAAATAAGTAAGAACACTGAAATCATACAAGTTAGTTTACAACCAGCATATTTAGGCTTTTGTTATGCACAGGTGAAAATTTTCCAGAAAGATCAACTCAGAACAGAAGAACCTTGTCCCAACCATGACTTACTGTTACAAGACATCATGGCCCTCCCTGTAGCCCAAACTACCGTAAACTCCAAAACAGAGTTTGCTCGGCAAGGCTTGGAAAAGCTCTCCCAGGTATAGAGGACGGAATCTTGTGCAGTTTCAATACCATTATTCCACTCCAGTTTGCTATTCATAATCTACAAAACACAACTTTAGGGGGAAAACCATGATGCTAACAGAATTCAGAGTTCTATTCAATCTTTTATCCACTAGATGTTTAGCTCCATAACTTAAAAGCTCTCTGTTAGCTGCATAAGACACAAAACTGTATCAGAATAGCCCACAATATGAACTAAATTGCAGAAACGCTAATGAATTAACAACGATAACACTCAAATACCAGTGCATATGAATAGTTTTTGGTGAGATCATGATTGTAAATGAAATTTTATTGAAGCCTTATTTACATATGTTCCCATGAGAATGTGCAAAAAAACATACAAGGGACAGGTGAAATTGAAGAAGAATATGTTCAACATTTAGCTGCAAAATACTCCTGTTAGAAACTAGGTAGTAAACTAAGGTGAATGCTTCAAGATGTGAATGCCTCAACAATAAATGATACAAGATGGATAACTCACACTCAAATAAATGAGGAATTTCTCTCGTAATGTAATTCTCAGACTTGTCACTAGCTTTCACAGGGATTAATGCCTCTACCACCAACATCAAATCTTCGCCAACAGAACTGCACTTAGCAACAAAAAAAAGGATGCGGAGTTCTCTATAAGGTCTACAAATATAGTCTACCATCTGAAAAGTGGTACAAAGCTATAATCATATTTTGTAGAAAACTATTCCCTTTGGAAAGTGAATGCTTACACCCGTAAATTGGGTTGAAGTTATGTATACATTTAAGAATGACACAATTGGGTATAATAACATCTTATATCTTTCAGTGGTTGGAGATTTTAGGTA
Source organism: Hemerocallis citrina (assembly GCA_017893485.1). Taxonomy (NCBI): domain Eukaryota; kingdom Viridiplantae; phylum Streptophyta; class Magnoliopsida; order Asparagales; family Asphodelaceae; genus Hemerocallis; species Hemerocallis citrina. The sequence continues at coordinate 203,843,762 of CM030365.1, forward strand.
CAGCAACACTCATTATGATACAATGTGTTTAAATAACGGCCGTTACAACTGTTATACCGGCCGTTATAATATTTTACCTAGATTACCATTACTGAAATGAACTTTAGAAAACGGACCCGTTATGACCATTATAAGCCCCGTTATAGCTGCAATATCGCCCGTAATATGATATAACCGACATACTGATATCAACTCAATATTGGAATATAATAGTGATTTGGATTGTTTTGGGCTTAGATTCAAACCCATTGAAAACCCAAATCTAATTGATTCAAATCCGTATATTTGATAGTAAAAAAGAAAATAAGAAGGCAAAACATTATCGCCAATTGTTTTCTTCGGGATTTTTGCTCAAACCTAATTTTACAAAACCTCGATGCCGCTTTTTGTATTTGTCATCTTCTCCAATTGTCTTTTTTTTTATCGTTAAACGGGGGGTATAACCCTCCCCCCCCCCCCCCCCAATTTTATTAAAGAGAATTTAACTAAACAAACAACCAAAAATAAGGCTTATGAAGTTCAGATCCCAACAGGCTGGGTTCCGGATCTCATAACCCCAGCCAACAAACAAAAAAATACATCGAAATCTATTCCTATTGATCGGCCGCCCACGCCAGAGCAAATTTTTCGTGCCAATTTGGGCTCTCTTTTACTCTGTCCCTCACTTGTATACCGATTATCCTCTCTAACTATCGTACACTCTCCCTCGTCACCCCCAACAGTAACCCAAATGACAAGTGTAAGCACCATATGAGAGACACCGTAGGCACTCCACCAATCTGACAACTCCATGTCAAGATTGAGTCCTCGTTCTCATCCCCTCGTTTCACCCTCGATGACTCTCACCGCAACTTCGCAACGAGGGTAGGCGTCGCACCTGACCCCTGCGAGCCCTCTGACATGAAAGAAACCAAAGACACCCCTTACTTTGACCAACCATGGTCAAAGTAGAGCCCAAACTATAAACTTACCTGACAATAGTCGCCCACACCAATTAGGGTACATTTCATTGCTAATTGTAAGTTGGTTGTAATTTGGATATTAGGAAAACCTCCGTCAACAACATTGAGACCCCCCGTCGACGAGTCTGAGCCAGACCACCGACAACCAAATAGAAACCCCCCAATCGACGAGTCAGATCCAGACCATCATCGACCAAATTGTGACCCCCGTCGACCCCCGTCGACCACAATGAAACTCCCGTCGACGAGTCATAGCCATACCCCCGTCGACCAAATTGGAACCCCCTATCGACGAAATAGAACCAGACCTCGTTGCTGCCGACCCTAGCTCTGTCGAACACGATGACCTCGCCTTGCAGACCAACTCCACCGTCAACCAAAATTCCCGACAACTCAGCCTTCGAGCAGCGGGGCGACATGATTGACCCAAACCACCGTGGACTAAGATCCACTGTCGACCAAAACCCCCGTCGGCCACCACACCCCCGTTAGGCCCCTTATCGACAAGACAACCAGGTCTCCATCGCTGCCTTCGCCATCCTCGCACGTTCGCCGAAGTCGAAGTGTCGGCGTGAGGAGCACGTCGTTGGAGAGTAGCGGATAGAGAAGGTGGGTGAACGGCGAATGGGTAGGGGGCAGCGCAGCCCTAGCCGCCACCCCCTCCAAACTCAATTTGAAATTCAACACTCCCAAACCTAATTTTGAATTTCAAATCACACTTTTGAAATTCAACAAACCAATGAGCCTGACAGCCATGTCTCCACCCCCATGCCTCCTCGACAGCACTCGTCCCCCCACCGTTGTCACCGTTTACCTCCACTTCGCCAGCAACCAGCATCCATGAGATCCCCTTCCGACCCTCCATGCTGATGCCAGCCCCGGCAATAGCAACCACACCTTTCCAACCGCAGCCCCGATGCTGCAATCCTCGATGCCAGTCCAACGCTACCAACCCTGACACCAGCCCCGACGAGGGCGACCAATCGACAAAGGCCCCCAACGCGCCCGCCCCAACACCAGTCGCCAACCTCCGTCGTACAACCTCCCATCGCAGGGACTACCACCGTGCTCACCGGCAAGCATTCCCACTTCCAACGCCTCTCAGTAGCACCCCGTCCGCCCTCGACGCCAACCTTCGTCCCACCTTGGAGACACCCAGCCGAACCCTGGTCGGTGCCTGACAACCTCGCCATCGTTTCGGTGGCGGGGAAAAGGATTGGGGACGAAGGAGGAGGAATCCTCCCCCCTCCCCAAATCGGAGATCCCCTGGCTTGTTCTCTTTTCTTTTTTAGTTTTGGGGGAGCTTCTCACTCTAGAAATTCTAGAGAGAGAAACTCCTTTATTTATTTCCATCTTCTCCAATTGTCTTCTCTCTTTTCTTTAAGTCTTTTTTCTTATGTTATAACCTTTATATAGTATGTTTAATATTTAATATGTAGATAACTTTCTTTTATGTATTATATTGCAATTTCATGTAGGTGATTATATATTTTGGTTCTAACTGTTATATTGCTCATTGAGGCTATAGGTATTTGCGATAAATATAATATATAAATATAAAATATGTATAGGATATTTACAATTTTAAATCACATTTAGGATATATATCTTCCCATGTAATAGCAACCCGATATTTTTTAAATATCACCGATATATCGCCAATATCCGATATCCGATATGAATTTTTGCCATCCGATATGATACTAATATCCGATATTTAAAATCTTGGATACAGTGATACAAGGAGAGAATTAATTGGCTATATGTAATACACGATACTTCTAGGTATTGCAGCTACTGCTTCTGAACAAGGGTATTGGAGTAGTTTGGGTATACGAAGAACAACATATATAAGAATTGTCCAGATTCAGAATGTACAATACACAGTGAAGTTAACTAGGTACTAGTTACACAAGAAAGGTAAGATGAAGGTATTATTCAGTAGACCGGATGCAAGATTATTCTGTGTTCAGCATTTGACAGTTATGATGCCAAAATTTTAACCTTTGACACATTGCACTATTGTTAACTTGTACCTATATAAGAATACCAAAAGATATTCAGTTTTTACCTAGAACTATGTCAAAGAATTACAGAGTATCCAGCTTCACTTTCGATTTTTGTTTGTTGGCTGAGGTATACAGGGTTCTCTGTAAACTTTGAGGATTGAGACTTTATTTAGGCTCAAGGGTAACTACCATTATAAATGAACCAACTTAAGCTTCAAGTATTAAAGCTAGTGTCTTTCGTATTTCGAGCAGCATGGGCCAGAATGTTCATGCATGTTCAACCCTGTCTTATTAACTAACTAATCGGGTTAGATTTGCAAAATCAAACCTTACACCAATAGTGCAAAATAGTAGATAATTTGTAAAATATAATCAACTTGCATGAATGAATAGGACCCTGCTAGCTCACATTTAATGCAATATGGAGCAGATCTAGAACAGATTAAGCAAAATGGAAAAAAAATGCTAAAGAGATTTATACCTAAATAGATTCCATATAGTGTTATAAATCTCTACAGTTACCTAATATTTTGAAACCTATCTTAGAACATTGAATCTGTTTAAGAGTTTTGCTAGAGTTTTGCTAGAGTTTCTTGGTCCTAGAGAAGGTGGAAGAATTATGAGTCAATGTGTATTATTAAAAGTTAAGTGCAGCTTTATATTCTACAGAAGCTTCTAGACATCTACAATTCAAACTCATGCTGGACAGTTAATTTTGCAGAGGTTCTCTCCAGTGGAAAAAGGAAAGAAAAAGAAAATTCAGTGGAGAGAACAAAAACCGTAAGTTCACAACCCTCGTAAAAATAAATGATCTTCAAACAGAAAATATAAGCTAAGAAAACTGATCTATGTGATAAGAAAGAGAAATGCATAACCATATACACATAAACAGCAAAACAATGTAGATATGTTACTACCAAATTACCTGCACTAAAGTGCTAAATCTTCCCTTAATGCGATAGTATTCGCTCTTGACCATGTTTAAGGCCCTCATGCACCTAGGCAGAAGAAAAAAAAAGAAAGGATTGCAAAGGTAAGTATCCTGCAATATTCTATTTTCTCTTGAAGAAAGCTTTGATTGTGCCTTTAAACAAATAGGATGGGCAAATGAAACACAGGCATGAAAGCAAACATAGAAGTAATATATTGCATTGTGGCCAGCTGGGAGTTATTCAGAGAAGGAAAAGGATGTAAACATGATTGTTCAAAATAAACATGATGTATTCCCCAAGACTAGTTCAAGGTAATTGGAGAGTCATTTTACACATATCAGCTATAAAAATGTGAGCAATGATAGTTCTGCCCACAATCATCCTCATCCTCACACAGTCATGTGTGCATATATGTAGTATAGTGTTTGCCATTCCCCATATAAAGAATTGGAGACTAGTACTTATTCCTTCTTTATTATATCAATAAAGAATTTATTACACTTTCTGATTTAACCAGAATTCATAATGTTCGGACATTCAGATCTACCATCCGAGTTAATAGTGCTTGCTACATATATTGCTTTGTCTGGTCAAGGTCATCCCACTGTCTCAAAAGAAATAACTATAGATGAGATATTAAGTAGTGAGATAATTTGTATGGCATTGAAAGATTTTTATACAATGGCGGAAATGAACTGGTCTTACCCTTGTTTATCGTTTTCCTCACAAGACTGGCGAAAGTGGATGCAGGCCACCTTAATTTGATGTGCGCCAATGCTGATTTACAAAACCCATTCCAAAAAATAAAAATCATGATAATACTGAGTAAAAATAGAAATTTCAAAGAAATGACATACATATCAGGATATTCAGGAAGTCAGAAATGATAACTCAACTAAGGATTTCAGGGATAGGAGTCCCTAACAAGTCCCGCACTATGTGGAGTTTGCCTCAAATAATTCCTCATAGGGTTTCTCTCAAATACTAGTTTAAACATAGATGTCAAATCATCTTTATATCCTCAAAACCCCAATTTTTTGGTGGAACCCAATTTCAGAGGATACAATTCCTCAACACAAACAAAATGATTTACCTATTACAGGATATTGGTGATTTAATCTAATCATGTTTCCATTCCTTGTATTAGTTAACATTATTGTCTTGCATCCCTTCATCTCTCAGTTCAGTAAATCTGCTTCTCAAATATCTTCATCTACTCTTCCCTTGATATCTACTTGTCTCACTATTCCTTCATCTTTAGTTTTGGATAAATTTGATGGGAGTGTCCTATGGGAATTGCTTGGAGGATACTTGCTGGAGATTACTCATAAGAATATAAGATAGTCAACTTTAGTTAGGAATTACAAGAGGAGTACTCAAGGAAAAATTATAGCAAGTAATAAATAATAACCTATAAATAGACGTGTGAACTGTGAACCATCTTTTTCCTTGACCAACCAACTATGAAGCACCGATACGGGTACGGGCGATACGCGTACAGAGACACGGGTACGGGAGATACGACAATTTTCAAAAAAAAATATGATACGGGATACGGCGGGAATATGTCTGTGTGTGTGTGTGTGTATATAATAAAACACAAAAGAAAGCTATCAAGTGGCTCTCCTTCAATCCCCCGAAAATCAAAGGCCCAGATCTAACCTTACAAAACACATTTTTCCCTAAAAAAGTTTCCCCCAAAACTCAAATTCAAATCCCCCCACCTAAACCAACTCCTTTATTTATTTAATTATTTCTCTCTCTCTCTCTCTCTCTCTCTCTCTCTCTCTCTCTCTCTCCCTCTCTTAAAAAAAAATTAAAACTAAAAAACTAAAAAAATTAAAAATTTAAAAACTTTAAAAATAAATCAAAAAATCAAAAAATTATAAAAAATTATTAAAAAAAGTAAAAATTTTACAAAAATTAATTTTAAAATTTTAAAATTTTTAAAATTTTCAAAAATTTAAAATAAATTAATAAAAATAAAACTTTAAAAACTTTAAAAATAATTCAAAAAAATTTTAAAAAAAGTAAAATTTTAAAATTTTTTTGCAAAAAATTATAAAATTTTTTTGCAAAAAATTATAAAATTTTTTTGCAAAAAATTATAAAATTTTTTTGTAAAAAATTAAAATTTAAAAACTTCAACAATTTTTTATAAAAAAATTTCAAAAAAATTTAAAATTTTATAAAATTTAAATTTTTAAAATTTTAAAGAATTTAAAAATGAAAAATTTTAAAAATAAATAAATTTTCAAAACTTTTTTAAAATTTGAAATTTTGAAATTAAAAAAAAAGAAATTTTTTTTAAATTTTAAACATAAAATTTGATTTTTTTTTTAAATTTAAAAATTTTAAAAATTAAAAAAAATAAATAGAAAATCTCAAAACAAATCCAAATCAAAATCAAAATCCAATGTCAAACCCCAATCAAGAGGTCGTTGCCGAATCTGATCCGATGCTGATTCCGTATCGGTGACTCCCCTCCACCAAATCGAACGCGAATATCAAGTGACTCCGTATCGGCGACTCCCCTCCACCGAATCGAGAGCCTCTATATGCGATGCGACGACTCAAATTTCATCTCATTAACCAAATTCTCATTTTAATTTTTAATTTTGTGTGTGCAGGAGATTACTCAGTTTTTTACTGACTCGAATTTTGTGTGTGCATGAGATCTAAGTTCAGAGAGATGAATGTTTTATTTTTGGGTTTAAAATTTTTTAATTTGGTGATTTATTTGATGAGTTTTTTATTGGTTTTGATTTAAGGTGTACGCAAGTGAGAGATTGATTATTTGGTGGCCTCAATTTGGGCTTTCAAAGCATAGCAGGATAGATAAGCTGACCAGCAACCTAAAATAATTTGGCAAATATGCAACATTAATTTCTTTATTACAAGAGAAAATCTTATCGTGAAATGTTCACTTCACTGGTTATTAGAAACCATGTATAACATAATATATAAGAACTTTTAGTATATGTTTGGATATATAGGATTGGGATGACTGGAGTTTACCAGTGAATGGTGCAAACTCTCCACTCAAGAAAGACAACTAAAGTAAATTTGTTATTTATCCATTTTGAAATTTTTTTTATAAAGATGCAATAAGAAGACAAAGTGGAGATAAAATAAATGATTAGCTTGGTTTAGAGTTTTGAGAACTTCATGTATTTCATTTTGTTTGAAATAATAATAAGAGGTATTTCAATTGCAAACTGAGTCTCATACAAATAAATATTTAGATTATTGGTATTGTACATACCTTCACACCTGCACTTGCACTACCATTGTATTTAGACATGCTCATAGTAGTTATGAGATTAGAGTAAGCTCTATAAAGCCTATATGATAATGTCCTTGCATAACTATTACAAACATCTAAAAGTGATGTTGAAGTTAAAAAAAACTTTATGTAGTGTTTATAAGAAACTACATGCATTCCAGGTTAGTTTAAGATAATGATCAAGAAGGCAATGGTTGAGCTTAAAGGTAAATATACTGCTTCCTCATTTAATATGTTTACTACTTCAATTAATTTGATGAACCTCCAAAACTATTTTATATAATCAAACCAGGTACACCGTTCCGAAGACGTGCCGTAGGCACGGGCAAACCTAGTATTTATACGTAACTAAATCATATATCTTGTTAATAAGGAAATGATAAATATCTTTCATTGAACATAAATAAGATAATCCAGAAAGACTGCAATAATTGTTCATAAGCATAAGCAATAACATAAGTAAACAAAGCAAGTTTATAAGCAATATAACATTAGCAGACAAATCAAATAGTGTGATAAGTTTCAGCCGTATCAAATAGTTGAATAATAAAAAAATGTATGATATGGGAATGTACAGGATACCGGGACACAAGTATCGGATACGTAAAGGGTACGGGAACGACACCCTCCGTGAAGTATTCGTACTTTAGAGCCAACCAATCAATCCAAGAGATCCCTCATCTCACTACCTTTATTAGTTAACATTGTTGTCTTGCATCCCTTCATCTCACAGTTTAGTAAAATTGCTTCTCAAATATCTTCATCTTACTCTTCCCCTGATATCTACTTGTCTCACTATTCCTTCGTCTTTAGTTTTGGATAAATTTGATTTGAGTGTCCTATGAGAATTGTTTGGAGGATGCCTGCTAGAGATTACTCATAAGATAGTCAACTTTAGTTAGGAATTACAAGAGTACTCAAGGAAAAATTATAGCGAGTAATAAATAATAACCTATAAATAGACGTGTGAACTATGAACCATCTTTTGCCTTGACCAACCAATCAATCCAAGAGATCCCTCATCTCACTACCCAATCACATAAAACAAAGAAGAGCTTGAGCACCCTTACATCTCTACACTTTGTTTTCTCATGAAATCTCACAAACACATTTTCCCGTTTGATACAAAAATAAAATAAAATAAAATAAAATGCTTGCCATATTATCAAGCTACAGTTCTACTAGTACATCACTTAAAATTCATTCTCTTTTGATTATGGTGATATCAATCCATCTTCTACTACAGTATATATAAACAAAAAAGTAAAAGCCCTTTGTGACCATTTCCCTCTCCAGTGTCAACACCACCACATAATACATAGTACTTTTTATAACAAAGCATGTAAGCCACACACACAAGCAGGACTCTGAACATCCGGACTCTTGCTAGCAAAGAGGCTTGCAACTAAACACAGGTGGCACTTGCCAAGTGTTTTAAGTACTAGCGAGTTACTAACAGTTTGTTCCTTCCTTATCAGGTGTAACTCGCTAAGACATTAACACAAACACTTAAGCTACACACGGTTTGTTACTTATCCGAACAAAGTCACACATAAAAAGGGAATTAAAAATCGAACCTTGAGCTGCTCCCCTTGAGCTGGTGAACAAAAGAATCCACCTTTCCGAAATCAACAAGAGGGCGACCACTACAAATCCAAACAAAACCACAAATTAGAGCTCGATTCACCACTAAACCCCCAACCAAAAACCAACTTCTCACAAACTCACATCAACTGATCGAGTTCCGCAATTATCCTCTCCGAATCGTCGCAGAACAACTTGATAACTTCGGTGAGGAAGCCACCGCCGTCTTCCTCGAGCATCATGAGCTGGTTGAACTGGTCGTCCAACAAACCCTAGAAGAATCCCCCACCCCACCCCCCCAAAAAAAGCACGAATCTTGACGCATCAGTAACGTTCCAAAACCCTAAATCGAGAAGAGAGTAGACAGAGTGGGTTACCTCGGCGATCATGGACTTGGCCATGGCGTCGCGCTGCGCTTTGAGATTCGTGGAAGCCATGGCGATTTGGATTTCGAGAATGGGAATGCTTGACTGGATTTGGTTTGATTCGATTATTTGTGGTGATAGTTGTAACTAGAAGAAGGAAAGGAGAATCTTGGATTTGTTTAATTAATAAGTTCATGCACTTTGATTAAGTTTTTTTTTAAGTAAGTAGTTATTATATTATTTTTAGTTTTAGAAATAAATTATTATTATTATTAATTTTTTTAAAAAGGATAGATGATGCCCTCTGTCTTTCAATTTTGGATTCCTTCACTACTATGGGGAGTGATGAGTTGGAATGGAAGATGATGCTTGCTTATCTTGTTGGGATTTTTTATTTATAAATATAATATAATATAATATTTTAAAAAGTTTTAATTTGTATGCCTTTCAAATTGTGTCTAGGGCTGCAATCGAGCCGAGCCGAGCTGAGCTGAATACCTTCAGGCTCGAGCTCGGCTCGTTTACGAAACGAGCTCAATTTTGAGCTCAAGCTCGGCTCGAGCTTGGTTCGAGCCGAGCTTTGACAATATTCGAGCCGAATAGCTCGCGAACTTAGCCTAAAAAACATAAAAATAATAAAGCTCGAGCTCGGCTCGTTTACGAAACAAGCTCGGTTTTGAGCTCGAGCTCGGTTCGAGCCGAGCTTTGACCGAGCTCGAGCCGAATAGCTCTTGAATAGCTCGATTCGTTTGCAGCCCTAATTGTGTCCAGTGCTTGTTCTTGTGCATCTTTCGATTAAGAGTAATTGATCTTAGCTTCAGCACGAGCTTTAGTCGGCACTGGCAATATTTATTTCACTGGTCGACAAACAGATTAGTCTCTAATTTACGTACAAAGTTTCCTAGTATTTTTAGTTGTAATTGGGCAATAAATTGATTAAAAGTCATACAAATTGTGAGATTGGTAATGAATATTGTATTTTGGGGTATAACAAAAAATACTCATTTTCTAATTTTTTTTTAAAAAAAGCATTAATTTGATAACCGAACTGCAAAAATTCTTGTACTTTAATTCTTAACTAGTATTATCCTGTGCAAATTGCAGAGACTAAAATAATTTTATTGGAATTATAAAATTATATGAAACTTTAAAAAAGTGTGAGAAAATTAACTATTCAAGTGTGTGGTTTAGTGAAATTTATCCTAAAAAATACGCTCACAGTCCGGCCTTTGTATACATTCTGACTGACACCACTCATGCCTCGACCTGCCTCATCTCAACCCCCCCCCCCCTATTTTGAAATCTATGTTAACAGATTCAACTCCTCCATCTTTGCTAGCTTATTGAAAACAAGAATATCAAGAGACACATCTCTAAGAATTCTAACGAATTTCATAAAGTATCGAGTTCCATTAAAGAACTTAGTACAATTCAACGGTAGCTTAGCAAAATGCAATGCAAGTATCACAATCAAGTCTCTTTAACAAATTAAAGAACAAGAACTATTATTGTTTCTACACAAGAACTATACTATATTTCATATTGGAATGATAGAACAGTCAAATCAATTATAGTTAATTCTGAATCATCAAAATTGGAATGAAATATGAATCCATAAAAGAGTTATATCATCAAAATTGGAATGATATAACAATAGTTCTAAACATCGGAAACACATCGACAAGTTTTCATGCTTTCTTTTGGAATAATGAGATGATTCTAAGTAAATTATGAAAATACATAGCATCATCAAAATTGGAATGAAGTTATATATTAACAGAATTTACATAGAACTTTTCAAATTATCTAAAGCATGCCAACTGCCTAAAATTGATGCTTCAGTTTGAACTTCTCTATAGCTCCAATTGAATTCTAAATTTCAAAACAACTTGGATGTTAAAGCTTTTGACTCAATAGATTTTAACTCCATTTCCCCCACAGTTTTGATAATTAAATCAATTTCAAGTCTCTTAGCAAGAGCATTAGCCATACTTGTCACAATTGCACTTTATCTATGAGAAAGTTCAACTAGGCTTCTTTCAGCTTTAATATACTCCTCTTACTATTATAGAGTGAGTTATGAGTTATAGTGCATTATAGCTTGATAGTCGCATAACAGAATTAGAGAATTCACTTTAAACTTCTCAATGGATGATTAGCAATAAGTCATTCAATCCACTCGTCCTCTTCCCCTGCAGATGATAGCACATAGGGGTCTGATTTCTTGGATGAGAACGTAATGCCTGTTTGCCTTTTAATCTCCATAATTTTTTTCTGCTCTCCTAGTGTGAAGACATATTCACTAGTTGTCGACTTTCACTAAACTTTGAGTAGCACAAAGCAAACTCTTGAGTACCACTCAGGTGTCTCATTAGCCTCTTAAGGGCTCTCAAATGTGTATGGGATTATTAGTGAATCTGCAAATCATAGCTACCTCAAAGGCTATGTCTATTCTAGTGCAGATCTTTGTATACACGAGACTTTCAATTCTTTTAGAATGATCTACCTGTTTCATAGTTGCACCATTATAAGGTGTCAACATTTTATCATAATCATAAGGTATTTCAAAACACATTTTCAATAACTATATCCCCACTTCGAAACACATTATTGATTTATCGAGTTTGACTAAGGGTTATCCCTTGCCAACCAAAACTCACCCTTATACATAATATGGTGTCCACAACACTTAGGAGGTGTTTCAAGCTAAATTTATTTGGATAGCACAATTTTAACTCCATTTATAATAGAGATTTCACTTTCAATCAACAAGCATGTCAATAAAACCAAGTAAATAATAGCCATTATATTTGACACACCACAAAGTTAAAGGCACTGATCTGAATTACTTGATTCATATACTGGGCTCTTTGAGAAATTTTTCAAATTATTTATATGTTAACTATATTACATGTTTTAAAACATACGATGATTTTACTAAATTGTAAATCTTATTCACTAAACATATTAGTACAAAACTATTAGTACAAAACTATTGAGTATAAAACTTTTCAATATAAAATGTTCAGTACAGAACTTTTCAGCACAAAACTGTTTAAAATCTTTTATGAATAACAAAAATTTCAAAGGATGTAAGGGCAAGAAGAATCCTTATTGTAGCAATATGACAAACATGTGAGTAGACAACAAATCAGTCTACCCCATTTATCTTAGTCAATTCTTAGCTACTAGAAGTGCATTAAAATTGCTACTGAACAATCAAAATTAAATTTCTTCTACAAAACCCCACTTACTTACTATAGTTTTAGTCCATTTCGGCAGATCAACTAATTTAAAGTATTATTTTATGACACAAAATCATCTCATTGTCTGCTAAAGACTGTTCTTGGCTCATTTGTCATTCAAGTTTAAGTGTCAGTATGACTAGTTCTAGATTCCAACTGTAGCGCCCCAAATTTCTAATATGAGAGCTTAGAAAATAAGTGGCGAAATCCCAGCAATCCACTTCAATAGAACAATAAACACCAACAACACCACTAAAATTTTTCTTCTTTATTACAACAATTATTACAAATCACAGTGGAAGTCTAATCATCTCAACTCAAATTAATCTTTCATTTACAGCTCAATAACAACTCAAATATGTCTTTACAATTTTACACCAAACACTAATTAATTTAAATCATCTCAAAATGCCCGCTCAAGCTTCCAACCTCCAAACTAAGCGACCTGCAACATGTGAGGCTAGAGTTGAACCCTAACCCCCAAACTAAAGGGGTCAGCCATAAAAATGGTGTGAGTGGCAACTAATCAAGCAAATAACATAAAGGAACTGAAGTAACAATATCCAACAAATAATGATCAAACACTAAAGTATGAAGTAACAATAAAAGAGTAATGGGTGATATCAAATCCAAAAGCCAAGTGTGTAAAAACAGGAAATCCGAATGCATAAAAGTGATTCAAGAAAACATCATGACTACATGCTGACAACGATGACTACTAAGAGATGAAGATAAACTGTGATAATTTGCCCATGCTTGATCATTCCGGAGATTGATCCCACATCACAGGTATTTACCCTGGATAATTCAGGAGACCATCCCACATCTAAACATAGACTCGTCATCACAATAATACCCCAAAAGCGTCGCCTCGACTCCGATCATTCCGTAGGTCAATCCCACATCACAAGATAATTACTTGGATAATTCCGGAGAAATACCTCACATCTCAGGTTAACTACCTGGATAATTCCGGAGATAAATCACACATCACAAGTTAATTACTTGGATAATTCAGGAGATTAAAATCCTACATCAAAAGCCATACTGAGGTGCATAACTCATGTTCTCATTCGTCATGACACTACTAATGCCTGTCCTTATTAGTTTGAGTTACTGAACAAATCTCCTAGAGTAGTGTACCCTACCGGACTAAAAATCTGAATACTGAAAATGTGCCTCAGTGGGCCTCAACAAATAACTGAACAAATATCTCAACACCGGTATACTAGGGTCACATACTTCTAGAGACTCAAAAACAAATATCTGAACAAATTTCCACTAAACAAGTGGCTCAACAAAATATCTCAAAATCATGTTCTTAACTGAACATCTCAAAATCAAATACTGAACAAATGTCTTAAAATCAATTACTGAACAGAACATCTCAAAATCAAACACTAAACAAAATATCTCAAATCAGATACAAAGATCCTTCAGGACCAGTCGACTGCATAATGGACCAGTCGACTGTCCAGAGGACATATCCCAACATTTTACAAAAATAATCTAAGGCATGACCAGTCGACTTGACAAGTCATCAGTCGACTGCCCCGAAACAAATTCAAATAATCCTCATCAAAATAATCTAAGTACTTGAGTCGACTGAAGGGTCATAGGTCGACTGTCCCGAAAGGACTGAACAAAATCACAAACAGAGGATCAGTCGACTGACCTCAGTCTAGGTCGACTGTCCCGAACAAATCTCAAGACTCAAAAATACACAGTAGGCTCGTACCAGTCGACTACTTCGCAGGACAGTCGGCTGTCAGCTACAGATTCCCAACAATAGGTCTGAACACAAATCAAACTGGAGTTTTCTAAAGATTCAATGAACATAAAATCAATTGTATCCAGGCTAATAAACGACTCTCAATAATCACCATCAAGGATACATTTCTCAATCAATCAAATACTCAAATCTCATATCCTCATGATCTAAACTCTTAATCCTTTGATTAGGGTTTTTCTCGACAAAACTTCTTTCATAACTTAATCAAATCTGAACTACTACCATCAGATCTAGATGTTTATCATCTGATCATAACACCATCAATTCTTAACATATCTCCCAACAATACGATCTCACAATCAACATATCCTCAACAATTCTTAATATTTCTCTCATCATGATCCAAATAACAATAAGGGTTATCATCATCCATATCCAAATTAAAGATCCATACCCATACATACAACGAGACTAACAAAGTAATGGCATAATGGTCACGAACAAGCATAACAAAGGTCTCACGTCATTCATCAATCACAACAACAAAGCAAAGCAAAACAAAACAAAACAAACCACTCACTTTTGATTTGAGGAAAAGATCGACTAAAGCTTTCTCCTCGCTAGATCCAAAATCCTCCTTTGTTCTTCAAAATCCAAATCACCAAAAATCTGTATTCTTTCTCAATGACGGCTGAAAGAGAATTTCTCTTATATATGCCGGATAGAATATTAGGGTTATATTCCCTCCTTTGCAAAATACTCCTTTCCAAAATACATCTTGCATATATAATTCTATTCTTGAAAATTAAACCAAATATCATTTAAATTAGGATCTAATAGAAAAATATATTTCCAAACCTCAACAATTACTGATCGAAATGCCCAGCAAATGCATTTTGCACTTCAACCCTCAAAAATGTCACTTTTGCAAATAAGTCCTTCTTTTCTCAAAAATTGCAAATAGTACTAATTAATTTCAGAAAAATCTGGAAAAATACTAAATAATCTTCAAATAATAAATAATGATTTTTCATAAAGAAAACTAAATTTTTCAAACTTCTGAAAAGTCATTTGCACGTGTTTTGCACGTGTACAAAAGATAAATTTCTTAGAAAATATTTATTTAAATCCTCAAAAATTATTTAAATTCATTTTCGAATAATTAAAATAATATTTAAAAATACGGGGTTCTACACCAACAGTGAATCATTGACCATGTCTGTAGGACTAGATTATTTCATACATTTATCTTTGATGAAGACATCCTCAAAGAACTCTGCAAGTCCAGATTCTACTAACCCAAATTAGATAGATCTAAAACTGTCCATAGAACCACATTCTGCACTTTCTAAGTATACACAAATATTTGTTATAGGTAATACTGTAGGCCTTCTGGGATCATGTACTTTAACAAATGTATCATACCACATTTTTCACTTTGACAAAATTCTTTGTGTTTTTATACCATTAATCTACAAGGTGTAAGTAACTTAGAGTGTGGTAACAAATTAGAAATATGATTGATAATGTAACATCACTCATAATTACTCAAAGTCAAACTAACAGTCAATAACATAGAATTGAACATTTCACTGAGTGTTTAGTTCTAACTTTATCAATACTGTTTGACAATGGTAAATATAGTGCACTAGAGATTATGCCAAATGCAAATTACTCTAAAATTATTAAACATATTCACCACCTCCATCAACACTGAACCCTTGATTTTTAGCATTTAACTGGATTTTAATTCATCAAAATAGCGAGTGCTACATCCTCCATATATGTATGACAAACATTCAATAATCATCTACATAGGTGATTAAATACTTCTGGCCAATTATCGTCTCATCTAGTCACAAAGCTGCTGAGATCACAAATATCAGAATGTATTGACTCAAGAAGTTGTGTGCTCCTAGAGAGCATACTAAATAATTTTCTAGTGATCATAATCTAAGCACAACTTTCATATTTGTCATATTTAATGGAATGTCATTTAGTAGAGTTATGAGTTTTAACAAGAACAAACAATTTAATATATAGTTCTCAAATCCTAGCCAATTTGCTATGTTCAGGAACAATACACAATTAGAACTATTGTTATTAATTGTCTCATTTGTTAAACTCAACTTATATATGCGATTGACAATATATGCACATTATATGCGTTAAAACAAAATTACTCTATCACATTTTACAAAATTGTTTGCTTTCTCTAGTGATTCTAACAATGTCCACTTGTTCAAACAAATTGAGCTATATTTTTCTTTATTCGTTCTTCATCATCTTCGAAATGCTAAACGAGATAATGACCATTATTTTATAATTCAATTTTGCACACACAGTACAATGAACGAGAAAGAACAAAACGTAACTAATGGAGTCATATACTGCATTACAAAATGCTCTTATCTAAGTTATAGACATTTGTTACAGATCTTATGCATCATTTATTTATTTTTAATGAGAGAAGCAAATATATAATCTCACACAAACTACAGACAATGGATTTGTCAAAATATCTATACACATAGTATGATAAAACACTTAACAACTCTAAACATGCTAGTTTTCCGAAGCGAGAATAACTATGATCTAAAACTCTCAATCATATGATCAAACGCACAAAACGTTAACACATTCATCACATGAAAATACTAAGAAAGATTAGAATAGATCATACCGGCACTTCAAGTTAGAAGTGTTTTTCAAATTCGATGGAGAAGCCTGCGTAGTGCAGACTTATCATACCATGATGCAAATTCATCGTCTCCAATACACACAATTTGTAAGTAACTTTGAAGTTCCTACATTCATCAAATCGTTAAAGATTAGTCAATTAAACAAATTATTAGCACTATCTCATTCACAACAATTTAATTGGAGATTCAATTTTATAGTCATAACATACAGTTTAAGTTAT
The DNA here is from genome assembly GCA_017893485.1 of Hemerocallis citrina. NCBI lineage: Eukaryota > Viridiplantae > Streptophyta > Magnoliopsida > Asparagales > Asphodelaceae > Hemerocallis > Hemerocallis citrina. Next base: position 203,860,800 of record CM030365.1, read on the forward strand.
CAAAAATATAAATTTGGTCCTTAGCACATAGCCAAAACAGTTATTCAAACTTGTATTTAATTAACCAATGATTAACACGGTTTTAAAACTTTTGCACTTAGCAACAACAGATAATTAAAATATATATATGCAGGTAAAGAACTTATATTTAATTTTAGATCTGATCAAGTCCAAATATATTTGGATCTAGTCCAAACATCATCCCCATTGCTTGCACTATCTCCAGCAATTACATCCACATCATTTACTGAGCTTTTCACTTTCCAACTGTTAAATTCAGCTCTTCTGAATCCCTTTAATTTAGAAACCTTGTACGGACGATTATGTTTTTCCGTCGCAAAGGAATAAACAATAGATTCCAAACAATAGAGATCTTTTCTGAATAATTACTACTTATGTAATTTAGTAAAGAGAAAATAACTGAGTTTAGAATGGACCAAATCGGAAGAGCACACAGCAGTCAGTCAAGAGGAAAAATAGAACCCAATCTGATCCAATCAATGCCCCAAACAGAAAAATCTAAAACCAATCAAAAGACACTAGATCTGATCAAGTACTAGCACTGCAATGGATCATATCTTGGGCTCAAACAAAAAACGGCAACCAAGCCCCAACCAAGTGTCAGATCTGAGTTAACAGATCAGATCAGGTCTCGATCCCAAACGCAGAACACCAAAATCCACCCAATCAAACAACTGGATCTGGTCCTGATCCCTTTCCTTCTGTCTTTTGGTGCTCAGGAAGAGAGAGATGAAGTGGGTGGGCCAGCGACTGGCCGTGAGGTGGCATTGGTTGTGTCGACGTCGGTGACGCCAGCGGAGGTTCCGCCCAGCGACGGTGGCAACCTGCGTCGATGCCAACAATGACTGGCCTGAATGGAGGCGGCCTGCGTCGATGACTGGCAGCGAAGGCACTGGCGAGCGGCAGGTCGCAGTCGACGCTGGCGTGCGGCAGTGCGGTCGGTGCTGGCTGCTGTTGGATTCCGACGATCGATTAGGTATAATTCTCTTTCTTAATCTCAAAATTAATTATAATATCTTAAGATTGTTAGATTAATATGAGTAATTAGGGTTGCGGTTTATATCTCACAGCCGCTTAAGATATTATACCCTGCTTAGCAGTATTGGAATATCACAGAGCACTATCTCTAGACCAGCTTTTATATGAGATGTACTGGGTTTAGAGTGCTGGGCTTTATACCCACTCAACCCGGTCCAACAATTAAACAGATAACACGTGCTTTGCACGTGTTGCTCCATAGAACATTATACACAATAATATTCTATTATATTGAGAATATACCTATATATCCAACATTTCTAACCTCTTTGTTTGTTTTTGCTTGTTAAATGGTGATTGTAGTGACTGAAAAATGACATGCATGCTCTAGAATGAACTTAAATAACTCGTTTTGTGCTAAGAAACCCAAAACAAAAAATCCTACTAAAAAGCCTTACCGAATACAATACATTAATGTATTTTGTTTTGTTAAGTAAAAATGTGGTGTGCACGTGTTAAGGTAGGTGAGATTTTTTACTTTTGCTTTCATTTCTCAATTTCAAAATGGAGAAAGGAGAGAGGGGTAGACCTATTAGCTTAAGATATAGTATAATGTGAAGAACAAGTTCACTCTACAGTCCACGTCCAAAAGGGGACGGATTTGGTGGGGGAAAAAAATCTTCAGTTTAGAAGTACATCTAGTATGATTTCTATAAAATAATAAAAAAGCTGTAAGTATCATCAGAGTCGGGTGGTAATTAAGTCTTTTAGCTACGGTAAAATAAGTGTTTGCATTTACATAATACAACAATGTTTTTTTGATGTAAGCGGATAGAGTCAAAAGACTCCAGTCCGATCAAAAAATTTATTATAATACAACAATGTTAACAAAAATAAAAAACAAATGCAAGAAGCTTTTGAGTCTATTTGAAAATGTTGCTTTATAAATGTTCAAAATTTCTCCTCTTTTAGGAGATCGTAAAGTGAGTGCGGATCTCCTTTAACTCCAACGGACCTCTAGCCTTTTTGTTTTATATTATATATGCTATATATTATACTAATAGGTCTATCATCTCTCCCCTTACTCCATTTTGAAATATATGAAGGTGAACAAAAGTAGAAACTAATACGTGCTCAACATATAAAAAAATATATATATATAAAAGGTGAAATTCTCATTCTCTCCCACTTTCAAAACCCTTTCTCTCCACCAACCCCCACCTCTTCCCTTCCCAATCCGCACCCCTGCCGTAGCCAAATCGATTTTTTTTGTCCATCGCTTCTCTTCTACTCACATTTCCTTCAAATAAAAATTTCATCTTTTTCATCCAACACAAAATTTCTCCCGATTTATATTTTCCCCAAATTTCTAGGTTTATGTGACATGCGATACGATCTGGTTCAGTTCGACTTTTGTTGTTGAGTTTCTACGGTTTGCGATTTCGAATTGGAAGATGCAGAGCGAGAAATGACAGAGGGGGAGGAGTTGAGCCATAATTAGTTAATTATGACGGAAAATTAGGTTGGTGATTGATGCGAAGATGGCGGTAATCGGGGCAGGGTCGAGGTTGATGTTCTATCCGACGTGATGCATAATGTTATTAGGAAAAAGATTCAGGCTGAGTTTCCGTGGTGGGATGAGGTCGATCAGGTCTGTTCTTCAATTCTTTGTTTGTTTGTTTTAGGCTGAATTAGACCCCCCCCTGAAGTATACCTTGTCTGCAGAAAACCGCATTAAATTTTTTTTGCGAAAAAAACCCCCTGAAGTATGTTTTGCAAAAAAACCTACCCTGTTAGGGTTAGGGTTTTGAATTTTTTGGGACAAAAATGAGAAAAACATATGATGTTTTCTGAACTAACTTGCAAAGTTGAATGAAGTTATCTAATACAAATTGAAAAATTAGATGTGGTTTTTTAACAAAAACATCCCAAACCCTAACCCTAACGGAGTGAATTTTTTGCAACACATATTTCAGGAGGGTTTTTACGCAAAAAAAAAGTTTAATACGGTTTTATGCAGAAAGAGTATATTTTAGGTTTTTTTTTTCCTTTCAAATTTTGTATTTTTTTAATTATGGTTTGATTCAATTTTGTGCTAATTGAAATTTTTGTTAATATGTGCTAGAAGGGGTAGACCAATTTAACCATTTTATGTGCTAGATGGAGAGATATATACTATAAATTTGGGGTTTTCACAAATTGTCGGCAACAAGGAAAATTTAGGGATTAATATCTATGTATAGGATGTATTTGAGACAGTTTTCTCCAAAAAGAAAATGATGAAATTGTTAAGGGAGGATGTGAATCTTATGAAGTGATTCATGTGGGGGAAAAATTGTTTATGAGAAGTTTATTCTTTGTTTGCCTTTTTGTGTTATGCACGTGTAAATTGTTTTAGAGCATATACGTGGATAAATTTTCCAATTTGTTCTCTAAGGTCGGTGATGGGTTTTATTGGGGTGTGGTAATTGGTGGTTGTTAGAGGGGGGTTTTGTAAATTATTCGATTTTAAATTGGAATTTTTGTTTCATTTTCCTTTGTCTAGACTCCTTTGTTGTGTTTGATGTCGTGTAACCTTTTGTTAGCAAAAATACAAGGAATTTTTTTTCCACATAGGTTCCCAACAATTATTGAAGCTAGTAATAAGTTAATGCATAGAATTTGCAAAGAGACCAACTCATAGTTAAAGGACATAATTAGTTATCTTTCCCAACAAATTTTGTCGATTGAGCTCATCTTTATTACTTCGTACTTCAAACATTTTTGAAGCCGATGGACCAGTCCAATTCTATCTGTGTAAGACTATCCAACATGTACAAAAAATGTATTTTATTTATTTTTAACACTACATGTTTAATTTATGAGACAAGTAAACGTATGTGCTAAAAAAACTAGTTATATAGAAGAGAATGGTGAACACCATGACCCCGGTAGAGCAAGCATTCTGTGATTGTTAGAAAATTAGAGGTGACACTGTGATAGTTTATTATCAGCATTTAGGTGGCAAGTGGGCAGGGCCGGTCCTGAGATATTTGAGGTCCTGGACGAAAAATAAAATTAGGTCCAATTTGTGTATATAATTGAGATTTTAAGTTGTTCGTTACGAGATTGCTCTCTCCCCTAGTCCTCTTTCGGCATCTTCACTCTTCAAAACTTTTTACAAAGAAAAAAAAGGTGAGGGCCCAATTTTTTTATAAGTATAATGGAATAATTGTCTTATAATTAATATTATTCAGAATCTCCTTCTAATCATTTGGTGCTCATCTACATCTTTAAGAGAGTTCATGTAATGTAATGCTTAATTTCTCTTGAATCATAATCATGAATTTTTATAGAAAATGTTTGTGTATATGCTGTTGTTCTAAATAAACAAAATGCACCTACATCTCTTTTCCACTGCAATGCCCAGATTTTCACTTTAGTTTTCATTTCTTGTGTAGTGAATTCAACTCCTTTGAGAATGTCATTTTGTTTTAGTAAATTTACAAGTTCTAACAATGGCTGTACAAACTCTATGATCCATATTACCATCAACTACTCTAAGCTCTAATATATCTGTCTTTTCAGTAAACAAGAAATTGCCACTCTACCAATTACGCGAACATAACTGAGAGCATAAATGGAGAAGTTTAAGGCAACAATTACACATAAATAGAACATAACATAGAAAACCTGATACGTCAATCAGCTAACTAATTTGCTACAATATCACTCCAATAAAGTTAGGGAGACAATGGCATAATATGGATCAGTTTGCGCAAAAGTTTTTAGTCTCATTCAAACAAACAAATATTCTTTAGACTGACAGTGGAAATTGAATATTGAAGAAGACGAACGATCAAAGAAAATAATAATAATTGAAGAACTTACAGTGGAAATTGAAGATTGCCCTCCTATGAGATAGGAGTTGCTTTTATGAAGGATCTATTGAAGTTCTTTTGACTGAGAATATGTGATTAAAAGGAAATACTTAATGTAACAAGAGATAGTAGAGTGACAACGTTGGCAACGTGACTTCAACTCAACTGCTTGGAAAAATGCAAAAAAGAAATCATCAAATTGTAATCAGAACCACTTTTGATTATGCAATGGCCCTCAACCACAAGTACATCTTAAAACATAAAGTAATTTACAATGGAAATTGAAAATTGAAGAAGACGAACGATAAAAAAATAATGGAAGAAGATGAAGTCAAGCCGCAGAGAGAGAGAGAGAGAGGGAGAGAGAGAGAGAGAGAGAAAGAGTACTGTACAGACTGTTGGTGAAATGTGTAATGATTAATTGGAACTTGAAAATGTATTAATTAAAAGAGGAGACCTTTAAAATTCCTAGTTCAAATATTAATTATAAACCCATTATACTTACAATTTTTTGGGCCTCGCTCCTGAATTGGGCCCTGGGCCAGGGCCGACCCTGCAAGTGGGCTGGGTGGGCAGGGCACAAGCTCGCCAGGTTGGAGGAAAGAGTGGGCGGGATCGAGCGATTTTGGAGGCGACGGCGGGCTGGGCCGGATCGAGCTCGGATGTGAAATACCTCAGCCCGGACATGGACCATCGGCTCGGGTATTGGGAGCCGGGCCGGACGGGTTATTATTATTATTATTTAAATATAAAGCAATTTTTTTTTGAAAGAAAGTGTATAACAAAATTGAAATACAATATAGAATTATGGAGAAAAAAAATGAATGAAGTATTCCCTATCAGGGTGAAAAACTTTCCGCCACCACTTTTCCTGGAGGGCCAAGTTCATGTCCCTAAGATCAATAATGCCCAGACATCCGTGTATTTTCTTCATACACACCTTTTCCCAACGAACAAGGTGGTAGCTACCCTTATATGAATCCGCTCCTTTCCATAGGAATCTCTTCCAGACTCAATCAGTCCTATGAATGTTCCATCTTGGCATTTCAAAGAATGAGATATAATAGGTAGAGAAATTAGATATTACCGAGTTGATAAGGGTTACTCTCCTTCCTAGTGATAGGAACTTACCTTTCCAGCCCGCTAACTTGTTTTCTACTCGGTCAATGATCGAGAACCAGTCTGATTTCTTTAGTTTCCCTGGTCGAACTGGTGGTCCAAGATACTTTCAGGAAACTCCCAGTTTTATAGTTGAGGATGAGCACAAGTTCCATCGCTTCCTCCCCAGACATGACTATGGGTACAAGAGCACTCTTGTGGAAGTTGACCCGTAGACCAGAACAGCCTTTAAAATTGTATATCACCCCTTTAAAAGCAATCATTTTTGTGGGATTTCCATTTCCAAACAATAATGTATCATCCATATATTGGAGGATGGTGCACCCACTAGACACTGTGGCAATCCATCCTATTTGTGTGTAGTTATCCGTCAGTGTCTTAAGGGCGTCAACAATAATAGTACATGGAAGTGGGGACAATGGATCCCCTTGTCTTAGTCATCTTCTGCAGGAGAATGGTTGGCCTACTATCCTATTCATCAGGATTGCCTTCCTACTGGTGGTGAGGCAGTGATTGATCCACCTGTCACCAAAACATTTGCCTTTGAAAGCTTCCATAAGACACTCATAATCAACTGAGTTGTAGGCTTTATCAAAGTCGAGTTTGAGCTGACACATGGCATTGATGTATGGTTTCTTCCACTGCTACCACATAATCTAGCATACACCTACCCTTGATGAATCTGGTATGTTCCCGGCTAATCAATATGTCTATCACCCTCCTTAATCTGTTTGCGAGAATCTTGTTGATTATCTTGATGGAGTAGTTAAGGAGGCTGATGGGGTGATAATCTCATACTTGGTGCGAATCTTCTTTTTGGGGATCAGGACCACTTCGGCATAGTTGAATCTTCCCAGCCCGAGTCTATGGTTGTAAATGCTGGTAATACAGCGAGAATATCATCTTTGATTTCCTCCCAGAATGTGTGGTAGAATAGAATCAGGAACTCATCCGGTCCTGGCGCCTTTTCTTTTCCCATATGTGAGATAACCTCATTTCTCATATGTGAACAGATCTTCAATAGATTGCATTGTCTAAGCAAGGCCTTTGGAGTTCTCCTGCCAAAAGTTAGTTCTGAGTGGCACCCTAAATACACTTTTACACTCGAATATATTTTTGTAGTAGGACTGGAAGTCTGGAATGCATATTTAATCACCTCCACTTCTTTTATCATCCCATTCTCTATCTAGACCGAAAGAATCAGTTGGATCTACGTCGAGCACTGGCCACTCGGTGAAAGAATGATATATTCACATCTCCCTCTTTGAGCCACGAGATTCTTGATCTTTGTTGCCATTTGATTTCCGCTAACTTGGAATTTTGGCCTGCATCCTCTAAAGTGGATCCGGTTGTAGAGATATCTAATTGTGAAGTACCATCCTTTTTTGGCCCCCAAGCTTTTCTGTCTGGGTATTGCATACATTTCACCCCAAACTATATAATTTGGTGCTGCAATTCCTTCACTCCAGATTGGGACTCCTGACTGAGACTACCTCTAAAGGTGGGCCTCCATGTGCCTTTCTTCCACGACTTGGCAATCGTAATGTGTGGTTGTGATACTTGTTCGTAGAGATATGTGAACAATTCTTTGGGGGTGTGCACTCTGCACAATCTATCCCACAAGAATTGGTCAGACGTCCGTTTCATATGAATGACGTCACACATCTATTAAATAGATCATAGGCTCTGGGCCCAACGCCCAGAGCCTATGCTTCACATCCCTTTCCCTTGTAGGTAGGACTGCTTAACTCGTTTTAGTCAGACACGTAAAACTCAACTTGTTTTAGTCAAACACGTAAAATGTGGTTTTATCTCAGAGCATCCACAGTCGTTAGGAAAATTTGCATATTTTGCTTTTTTTTTCCTAAATTAAATAGACAAATATTCACATGGATATAGCAATATGCATATTATAAGAGACGAAACATCTGTAATTTTTAAATATTTTTTAAAATTTACGGACGAACCATTATGTTTTGTCCGTAATTTTTTATTATTTTTTAGGATCGGACGATGAATCCTGATTAAAAATAAAATAAAATTATATCTTAACCTCTTAATTAGTTAGTTAATTAGTTTAGTTAGTATTTTAATTAAACTTTTAGTTAAATAATTAGTTAATTAATTAAGTTTAGCTAATTAATAACATAATTAAAAACTTAATTAACAAATAAACCACTGGGACGAAATATTGTGGGATGGGACGAAACATCATGTTTCTTCTCATGTGGGTTCTACGTGAAAAAATATATATTTTTTTTATAAAAAAACCCTTTAAAAAATTTCAAAAAATCCAAAAAATATATATATATTTTTTCTACGGATGAAATATCACAAGATTGCTATATTTTATCTTTTTTCCACTACAGCGAAACACCGAAATGCTATTTCCAATTATGTATATATATGAATATACCTACAACGACTGTGATGCTCTTATGGTTCATCATTATCTACGTCATGTTCATTGAAATGGGGAGAAAAACCTGAATAAAAGCAAGAGATTTGTTGATTTTTTTATATTAATTATTCAACCATTTTATGTAATCCTTGGAAACTTTATGAAGAGGAACTCTTTCACTTTCAGTATGGATAAGTTGTTATTTCCATATAAAACTCACTCACAATGTGGAATCTTATTTCCAACAACTACTCCTATTTAGTATTCATTCAATATTAAGAAATATTTCAATAGATCTATTGCATTTGAAGTAAAATGATATTTCTGCTTCTCAATCACGGGTAATTTACACGTGCGATGCACGTTTTAATAATTTCAAAAAATAAAAATAAAAACTCTGATGTAGAGAGGATTTGAACTGAAAACTTTCTTTATATTAGTTATATACGTACGTTGCACATATTGGTAGAATGACAAAATGACAAATGACACTAAGGCCTTCTCCCATTATATCTACTAGTAATTTACACGTGCAATGCACATTTTAATAATTTCAAAAAATAAAAATAAAAATTATGACATAGGGAGGATTTGAACTGAAAACCTTCTTTATATTAATTATGTACGTGCATTGCACATGTTGGTAGAATGACAAAATGACAAATGACACTAAGGCCTTCTCCCATTATAATATAATATATATATATATATATATATATATATATATATATATATATATATATATATACATACTAGTAATTTACACGTACGATGCACGTTTTAATAATTTTAAAAAATAAAAATAAAAACTCCGACGTAGGGAGGATTTGAACCGAAAACCTCTTTTATATTAGTTATGTACGTGCGTTGCATATGTTGGTAGAATGTCAAAATGACAATTGACACTAAGGCCTTCTCCCATTATAATATTAGAGATTAGAGATTATATATATATATATATATATATATATATATTAGAGATTAGAGATTAGAGATCAGAGATTTTGATAGTTCAACTTTCAATAAAGTCGGGGTAATTTTCAACTAGGGGCAAAATAGTATTTTTCAAACTCAGGTTAATGTTTAACGAATTTTTTACCAAACTATCCCCCTTTTTGTAAGTATGTACGAAACTATCCATGTTTGAAAATTTAATATCAAAAACTCCCTATCGTTAACGGGGTTAACGAGTCTAGTAGTTTCCCTAGCGTTAACCTCGTTAGCGTGGGTTAGGAGATAACACTTTTACCCTTGAGTAAGAATTTGTAGAAAAAACTCATCCAACATAGACTCGTTAACCCCGTTAGCGGTAGTATTTAAACCACTCGCGTTAACGGAGTTAATGTTTGTAGTTGGGACAAATGAAAATAACTTAGTATAGGAATGCTAACCCCGTGAGCGCGCCTATTTATACCAGGTGCACTAACCGGGTTAGCGTGTGTCATTTGGGTGAGTTTTAAATAAGACACGCTGATAGGTAACATCATTATACTTTTAGTGTCTCTGTCTCCTCTTTCTCCCCCAATTTCAGAACCCAACTCCAAAACCCTAGCATCCAATTGTAGATCTTAGTCCAAAATTATGCTACAAAATCTTAGAGGGATATTCTTCTTCTTCTCTCACATTCATCTTCTTCTTCTCTGACACTCATATATCCTCCCAATTTGAAAACCCTAAATCCATGTTTGGGGTATTGTTAGTTTGGGGATTAACATAGCGGATTTTTTTTATATCAAGTGGCTCTCTTTCACTACCCCGTCTTCTTCAAGCTCGAAATTCCTCATCCTTTCTGATCATCCATTTGAAGGTATGATTTTTATATCATTTTATCGAATATATTTTGTATAGTAGATTTTGATTTTGATTTTTTAAAAATATGTATAGGTATGGATTATGATTTACCTATTTGGCTTTATTTTGGTGGTGAGATCATCCGTGACCCAAAAATAGATTGTTCTTATATGCCATTGATCCCGAAATAATTTGGGTACCTCGTACAATCATAACGGAAGAACTTGTAGAGAAGGTTTATAAGGTCACTAATTGGGATAGAGAATGATGGAAGATTAAAATTTTAGCCCGTTATGCAGCGGAAAAAGGTGATGGTCAATATTTTATGACTGTGCCCGTAGGAAACGAAAACTCTCTAAAGTCCATTATTGGTAGAACACTTGATCCGAATTTTAGTTGGTTTGCACTAGAGCTATATATTCAGCAAATCGAAAATATTAATGCCCAACCACATACTAACCCTTGTTCAAGCTCTACTCGTGAATTGCCGATCCGTAAGATCATTTTGAATCCAGTTCAAACATCCCAAGAAATCCTCCATCCTCACAAGAACACACCTTTCCAAACACTACATGCTCGGATCATACTGAATTTGAATTGGCAGGTCAACCAAATTTGGATAATGATTATGTTTCGAATACAAATTTTTTTGGGATATTTGAAAATGCTACCGTTAATAATGATTTATTTGATGATGAAGAAGAAGACGAAGAAATAGATGATGAAGCTGAAGCGGGATTACATAATGAAGATGAGGAAGAAGTAGACGAATATTTGAATATTAATATGAATGAGAGTATTGATGTCGATGTGAACTTTACTGATGGATTCAATAATGTCAACGCTCATGTACGAAGGAAATGGCACAAAGTGCGAGAGTAAATCATGGTCCACAAGAATTGTCCGGTTCATCTACCGTAGATGAGTTCTACATTGGGCAAGAGTTTCAAAGTAAAGATTCGATTCAACATGTGGTAAAGTTATACTCCATCAACAAACATCGGGAATTTATCACAATGAAATCTTCACCTACCATCTATGTTGTAAAATGTAAATTGGCTCCGAGAAAACGTTCACTTGAGGAGTTGGTGCAAATCCCACCGGTTCCAAGTGAGGGTGGTTGTCCGTGGCGATTACGAGCAATTGTTCCGAAGGGCCGAACAAATTTTTTGGTTAAAAAAATAGTAGGGCCGCATACTTGTGTGAATCTCGCATTGAGTCAAGACCATTACAAAGTTGACGCTAAACTTGTATACAGTTTGATTATGCATGTTGTGAAGGCTCAGATAGGAATTTCACCGCGTGCAATTATTGAGATGGTCAAACTTAAATTGAATTATCAGATATCATATAGGAAGGCTTGGATTGCAAAACAGAAATCTATTGAGAAGTTGTACGGATCATTTGAAGAGGCGTACACTAAGTTGCCTTTACTTCTATCAGCAATACAAGCAGCAAATACAGGAACTGTTGTCCATTGGGATAAGTATGAATCCGGTCCTAGCGTTGAAATATTCAGGGGTGTGTTTTGGGCATTTGGTGCTTCAATTGAAGGGTTTAAATCCTGCAGACCTATTATAAGTGTTGATGGAACACACCTGTATGGTAAATATAAGGGTTGTTTGTTAATAGCAGTCGCACTGGATGCAAATGATTGTTTATTTCCATTTGATTTCGCAGTAGTTGACGGAGAGAGTGTTTATATATGGACATGGTTTATGAGCTGTATTCGTTTTTATGTCACTGATCGGTTTGGTTTATGTGTTATATCTAATCGGCATGCAGGTATTTTGGCTAGCATGGAATCGCAGAATGGTGCATGGAACGAACCCAATGCTTATCATCGTTATTGTATGCGATATTTTGCTACCAATTTCTTTACCAAATTTGGTAACAAAGCAATGAGGACGAAAGTCAAAATTATAGCATGTCAAAACCAACCAAAAAAATTTCAAATCAAACTCGCGGAATTGGAAACAGCCAATGCGGAAGCGGCAAATTGGTTGAAAGAGAAAATAGTTACGAAATGGGCACTTTCTGAAGATGGAGGACGGCGATATGGGATAATGACTACCAACCTATCATAAGTTTTCAACTCGGTTTTGAAAAGTGTGCAAAGTTTACCAGTAACTGCTATTGTGGATATGATCTTTTACCGTCTTAATTCATACTTTGCGACACGGCATCAGTTAGCCAACAAGCTAATTACGGAGGGTAAAATTTTTGCACAAAGAGTACAGGATTTGATAGATCTTCGGCGTGAAAGAGCCAACATGCATGAGGTGATATTGTTTAGCCATCAACCTGGAGTTTTTGCAGTCAAAACAGGTATACGAAGAGTAGATAGGAATCAAAAGGGTGGTAACTTGCACACCGTTAACTTGGGCAATAAAACATGTACTTGTCAAAAATTTCAGTTATATCATATACCATGTTCTCATGTTCTAGAAGCTTGTGCATATCGCGCTATTGATTACAAATCGTATGTTGATACGTTTTACTCAACTATTTTGTTTGCACAAACATGGGCTCCCAATTTTCATCCTACACTAGATCCTGCATATTGGCCAATTAATACTGGAAACAAACTTGTACCTAAAGTGAGCCTTCGACGTTCTCGGAAAGGTCAGCCGAAGAGTACGAGAGTACGTAATGATATGGATGTACGAGATGAGTCTAGCAGGGCTTCGGGAATGACGTGTTCAAAATGTGGTTTAAGGGGTTACAATAAATGCCGATGTAGGAACAACTCAAGTCAGTCTACTCAAAGCCAACATTGAGCCGTTTAGAGTTTGTTAGTTGATTTTTTTTGATTATGTAATATTTAATTTGAAAGTTTGTAAGGAATCATGATTTTGAAGTTGTTGTCAACTTTGTATGATATATGTTAGTTTGAAAGTTAACGACTCCGCAGATGAGAAAATTCAATAATGCTGAAACTTGCTGGAAAATGAAGTTACTATGTCTCGTTAACTCAGTTAACGACCTTCTTAAAGCCAAGGCCGTCAACTCAGTTAACGACTGTGGAGATTCTTCACTTTCCAGAAAGTTGAAATTGTCTAGAAATTGAAGTTACTAAGACTCGTTAACTCAGTTAACGGCCTTGGTAAAACCAAGGCCGTCAACTCAGTTAACAACAGTGGAGATTCTTCACTTTCTAGAAAGTTGAAACTGTCTGGAAATTGAAGTTACTAAGACTCGTTAACTCAGTTGACGGCCTTGGTTTTACCAAGGCCGTCAACTGAGTTAACGACTGTGGAGATTCTTCATTTTCCAGAAAGTTGAAACTTTCTGGAAATTGAAGTTACTAACACAGTTAACTCAGTTAATGTTCCTCTCTATACTAGGCGCATTAACTGAGTTAACGTGTGTACCAATCTTCGCAAATAGACTAGTAAAAACCTGAAGCTGATACCTCAATACACAAAACTCCAATCTCCAATTTCAAACATACAGAATCTCCAAACACATACAGCATAAATTTCAGACATACTCATACTCCAATCTCAAATGAGCTCAAATTTCACACATACAGCTCAAATTTCACACATACTCAATCTCCAAACACATACAGCTTAAATTTCAAATGAGTTCAAATTTCACTGAGTTACTTTTCACTGAGTTCAAATTTCAAATGAGCTCAATCTCCAAACACATACTCAATCTCAAATGAGCTCAAATTTCACAGAGTTTAGCCAAACACAAAAATTCTGCTGCCTTCAACCAGACAAACACAAATTCTGGTGCCCTCAAAACTCAAATCTGAGTCCATGAGTTCAGCCAAACACAAAAATTCCAACCATAATCAAAATTCTGAGTTCAAGAGCTCCAACCATACACATTTTACCCAACATTCAGCCAAAACATTAACATACAAATTTTACCCAACATTCAAAACTTCCAACTATACACAAATTCAGCCAAAACATTAACATTTTACCAAGCCGACTCAAATCTTAAACATAAACATAAATTTACTTACGAGGGGGTGAAAAGATTTGGACGTTTCCTTGCTCGTTTAGGACATGTTGGGGAAGCTTGAGTTAATCGAAGAGAGGAATATTATCTTCGTCTATTTCTTCTTCTTCCTTTTCTTGGATTTCATTGATCGGTGGAGACGGGTCCCTTCGTCTTCGTTGTCTTTCTTCGTGTATAATTGGACGTGGTCGAGATTTTGTAGCCGTTGTCTTCCGCCGACCTGTTTGATGCACGGGACCGGACACGATTGCATCAATTCTGGTGCCTTCGCATACGAGATCTGCTTATACTCGACATGACTCAAGAATTTTACGCGCGAATACCTTCAACGGTTCGGCTACGTTACTTTTCAATACTTTCGCACATTCTTTTGCTTGAATCAATGTTTGAGCCATCTACACAAAAACAAAATGAACGTGATAATAAATTGAATAATTAATCGTAGTAATAAATTCAATGTAAGTATGAACAAGCAACTTACAACACTACAAATCAATGGTGCCTTCGGTTGAAACATTAGCAGATTAATAGAGTACGTGTCTGCGGGATTGGCGACATGTCTGCATGTTGGTACTTCGACCCCAGCTGGGAATTGACTTGTTGGGGAAATGTAGAGGCGGGTCATTCTCCTATACCACGTCATGTAAGCGAAATGGGTCGACGCTTCGAATGGTGGAATATTCTCAATTACATGATCGAGACGATGATTCCAAATATCCACGCGTGCATGTAATGAAGCTGACCAATCGTAAGCTGCTTGTCGACCCATACCAGTGACACTGTGTAGATCGGCATTGTACGGTTGATGGACTAGTATATTCTGATGCAACCCAAATTGACGAAGTACTCTATCTGGAAAATAGGCCTCAGCTGTGCCAAAGTGAATAAGCGGTGCTTTTGTCAACCATAGTTGAGGAGCCGACATACAAACTGGAGGTAATCTTGCTATACGTTCCTCGGTATACGGTTGCCACTTAACATAATCATCTTGCAAGTGGTCAAGCTCGTCCCGGTAATACGATAGGCACCTATTTAGGCTCGCCTTCCACGTCAACGAACCCGTCCAATACACACCTTGAGGTGGCCTCATGTTCACGTCCTCGGGAAGGTTCGACCACTTTGGTGACTGCTTCGCCACAACGGGACGGCCAGTGTGCAGTCATTCCCAACTCCACACCTGGAGCATCAACATTGGACCATTCATTTGCTTGGCACCAAGAGAGCAATTGCACAATGCGCGATACAAGGTGGGCAACTGCACCAAGATCGACTATTAGTGGTAGGTACATTAACAGAACGGAATCTCTGGAGGAGTTTGGGAACATTACACCTCCGAACAGTGTCATTATGTATGCCCGACAGTAACAATGTACCTGCAACTCCGTGGAGGCATTACTCAACAAAGCGGAGAATTTTTCCTTTAACCATTTCAGCCTCAACGATTTGCCTACAAGGGCTGATCGATCCACCTCTACACCGAGATACTCATGGATAATGAACTCAGGCTCAATGTCCATTGTGCCAGTTACGGCCTCTCCATCAATTGGTAGACCCGTTTTTACAACAACATCTTGTAGTGTCACTATCGTCTCGCCGATCGGCAAGTGAAAACTATGCGTCTCGGGGCGCCATCTCTCGAGAAGAGCTGTTAATGAGGGTCGGTCCGCCTTAATGGAGCTCATCAATCCTATGCCGTATAGGCCACATTGCTGTAATATCTCATGTATAAGGGGATGCATCTTTAATGTGCCGTGACCCCTAAAATTACACTCTGAAAAGTTTCCTTCCCGTTGATCCATGCTGGCTTTGTAGAGTCAGAAGCTTTGGGTCGATCGGACCAGGAACCACCGGAGGAACATATGAAGAAGAAGATGGTCCTGGCTGACTAGATGGAGAGGAAGGGCCAGGTTGATTTGGAGGAGGAGGCAGGCCCATTTGAGTTGCCGGAAAAGAAGAAGTACCGGCCTCAACCTATACCAAAAAAAATTGAAATTCAATATATATATATATATATTTATAATTTTCTTGATGTTAAAATTAAACGTACGAAATTAATGTCAAATCATCTTACATTGGTTCGTCTCTGTCCACCAAGGTGCGTTCTTTTTGGAGGTTGTCTGTGACATGTTTGTGGACCTTTCCGGGTAGTTGGAGGTCTACTACTACTCCCTTCTTCGGGATTACCCATTGTTTGTGCCATATCCTATAGCAAATTGAATTCTACCTGTTAACAAATTTAACGTAAAATCGCTATAAATTACTTATACAAAGTCCCTTCCTTCTACACTCCTATTACTCATAATTTAACTTAACACTGTCTAACTTCCAACATTGAAATATCATACATTATTACTCAAAATGTAAAAATTTCTAATTTCAAACAATTAATTTCGAATAGAGTACAACTTCTACACCCAACCTATCAGAAGCCTAAACCCAAAATCACACCATTGCAAATCAAACCCTAGACCCAAAATCACACCATTACAAAACACACCATTGCAAATCACACCATTTCGAATAGAGTACAACTTCCAGCAATTAATTTCTAATTTCCAACATTGCAAATCAAACCCTAGACCCAAAATCACAAAAATTATATAGCATAAATAACGAAGACTTACCAATGATTGTAAGGTGGAATTAAGAAGTTGACGATAAGCACCACGAGCCTCTCCTTTTGACAATTTGGGGGAAACCCTTTATGGGTTAAATAGGAGATTTTTTGGGGAAACTGTATACTCAGATGAGTGTTTTAGGATTGAAGAAGAGATTCGATCGAAAATTTCGAGAGATTAGGATGCTTAGAGAGCGGAATCGAAGACTAGGGTTTCGGGGTTTGGGTTAAAATCACTGGATTTAGAAAATCAGAGATAGGAAAAGTGAGATGATAGTGAGATAGCGTGCTTTAATTAATAAAATCCCAAACGACACGTGTTAATCCGGTTAACGCGCCTAGTATAAAGAGGCACACTAATTGAGTTAAGGTGTGTGAGTATCTCAAACTTCCAGAAAGTTTCAACTTTCTGGAAAATTTGAAATCTCAACAGTCGTTAACTTAGTTAACGGCCTTAGTAAAAAGTGGCACGTTAACTGAGTTAACGTGTGTGAGTATCTCAAATTTCCAACACATTACTTGGAGTCTTTTGCCTACATCCTTATTGTCCACCTATCACGCTAATCCCGTTGAGCGTGTGGTTTAAACAGGCACGCTAACGGAGTTAGCGTGTCTATATATTGGTGATTTTTTTGCAAACACCCTGCTTAGGGGAAGTGTTATCCCCTAACCCACGCTAACGGGGTTAACGCTAGGGAAACTACTAGACTCGTTAACCCCGTTAGCGATAGGGAGTTTTTGGTATTAAATTTTCAAACAGGGACAATTTCGTACATACTTACAAAAAGGGGGATAGTTTGGTAAAAAATTCATGTTTAACTAGGGTTAAAATGATTGAAAGTAACAACAACAGTTTTTTGGAATATCCTTACCGTGTGAGTAAGTTATATATATCGAATTACTGGATTACCTACTCGCCATAAGATATATATATTTTCAGAGTATTTTTTTTTCTTTTCTTAAAAATGAATAAAAAATAAAAAATAATGAAATATATATATAAACTTTGGTTATCTAAACTTTGGTTAAGATAATTTTGGTTATCTAAACTTTATTTTCAAACATGGCCTATTTTTTTTTAAGGAGTATTTTAGTCTACTTAGGTCAAGACTTGACAGAAAAAAGATAAAATCAGTAATGATATATCCAAAAATCAAATTGCATATATTAATTCAACTTTGTGATTTCAATGTACTTTGATGTAGATATAAATATACAATCAGAAATATACAAACATAAAGCATGTAATGTATAAAGAACAAACACATAGCTGAATGGATGTAGGTACGTAGGTATTAATAACCTAAACCGAAGCAAATCTCTTAGGAAAGTTATGGACAAAAGCTACTTCACAACTAAAGCAAAATTAAGATAATTAAGATAAGGTGGACACATATATATATATTTTACATGCAAAACCTTCAAAGGAGACGGGATAAAAATCACGGGCAAGGGTAGTAGGATTTCACTATCGAGAGTATGGATTACAGTATATTCTGTCTAAATATAAGGAGAGAACAATTTCACTCTCTATTATAGTAGGAGAAACAACTTCTCACAAATTTGAGGAAAATACAAAGTAGAAAAACTACCTCTAAAGAGATACAATATTATTTCTCTTGAGAAAACTCTTGTAATACTCTGTTTTCTCTTAATGACTCTTTCTTCTTCTCCTCACTTTTGCATCTTCACTATTCCCTGAAGCTCCCAATTTATAGGGAATGAGAGATTCACCATCGTCACCTTCCTCCACATTTTTTCTTTTCTTTTGTCAACATTGCGACTCCGAATTCGGTATTGAATTCGGCGCCCACCATCTTCTTTCAAAGGGGTTAGTGTGGTGGGGTCCGTATGGTGGGCCCCCACTACTGCCAACATTCTCCTACTTGGAGACTTGATTGCCAAATACGGTGCCCATCCTCTTCTTTCAAAGGGGTCGGTGTGGTGGGGTCCGTATGGTTGGCCCCTAGTTGCTGCCAACATTCTCCCGCCGGGAGACTTGATTGAGGTTTAATTATGTCTCCACACAATCATTTTAACCTTGTCATTCCTATGCTGCTTAGTTACTGCCAGACCACATGAGGATCTGCACCATTCAAACTTGTCAGTATTGATCGGCTTGGTCATAACATCTGTTAGATTCTCATCAGTGTGAATCTTGTGCATATCCACACTTTCCTCCTCCACTACTTCTCGAAAGAAATGGTACCGAACTCTTATGTGCTTTTTCCATGAATAAAAGGATGGATTCCTTATGATGTGCAAGACACTCTGACTGTCACAAAACAGAACAATCTTCTCCTGCTTGTGCCTGAGCTCCTCCAATAACCTTTGAACTCAGATTGCTTTCTTGCAAGCTTGTGTAGCTGCCACGTATTCTGCTTCCGTTGTAGATATAGTCACAACAGTCTACAGTTTCAAAACCCAGCTTACAGCTCCTCCTGCAAGTGTAAACACAGCCCATAGTGGATTTACTTTTGTCGAGATTCCCTGCAAAATCTGAGTCTACATTACCCCTGACAGTTAATTCTGATTCTCTGTAACATAATTCAGCATATGAGGTTCCTCTGATGCATCTTGGAATCATTCTTTAATGTACTCCAATGATCTCAACTAGGATTCTCCATATATCGACTAACCTCTCCCACTGCTTGTGCAATGTCTGGTTGTGTACATATCATAGCGAACATCAAACTTCTCACTCATGATGCATACGGTACTCGATACAACTCCTTCCTCTCTGCTTCATTGCTAGGACACATCTTGGAGGATAACTTGAGATTAATAGGAAGTTGAATAGAAATTGGCTTATAATCTTGCATGTTGAAGAGCCGCAATATCTTATTGAAATAGTTCTTCTGGGAAAGCCAAATCTTCATGTTATTTCTGTCTCAGTGAATCTGCATCCCTAGAATCTTGTTTGCTGGTCCCAAGTTCTTCATGTCAAACTCTATAGCCAACTGTGCCTTCAATCTTTGTTGGGGCCTGCTACCAACATGTCATCCACATACAAAAGTAGGATAATGTAGTGATCATTACCATCAAACCTTTTGTAGTACGTACAATGGATTGAATTGAGTATGTTGTATCTAAAGCTAATCATGAAGGAATCAAATCTTTTGTACCAACACTTTGGTGCCTTTTTGAGACCGTACAAAGATTTGTTCAACCTACAAATCAAGTTCTCCATGTCTATTTCAGCAAAACCTACTGGTTGGAGCATATAAATTTCTTTTTCAAGGTCTCCATGAAGAAAAGTAGTTTTTACATCTAGCTGCTCCAGATGTAGGTCAAACGTAGCATATATTGCTAAGACTACTCCGACTATTGTGAGTCAAACCACATGTGAAAATATCTCATTAAAGTCCAAAGATTTTTTCTAAGCATATCCTTTCACCACTAATTTTGCACAATACTGCTCCACTTGGTCATTATTAATATGCTTGATCTTGTAGACCCATTTGTTGCCGATGAACTTTCTTCCTTGTGGTAGCGTAACAAGATCATATGTCATGTTCTTGAGTAGAGCTTCAATTTCTTCCTACATTGATGTCATCCACAGGGATACATCCGAGCCTTTGATTGCCTCCTGGAAAGATGATGGCTCTCCATCCTCTGTTAAAAGGCTGCATGCAACATTGCTCTCTGTAACATACTCCGAGTGCCAAGCTGGTTGTCTTCTCTCAAAAGTTAACTGACGAACTTCTGGAGCCTCGGACTCGACTCGTGCTCTTGTGCTGCTTCAGAAGAAACCGAATCTTCATCTGACTTATCGTCCACCTGAACTGTAATAGTCTTTGGATTCTCCTTTGAAGTGCTATCCTCTTCATTCTCTTGCAGTTTATCTTGCTCAAATTTGACATCTCTGCTGATGATAGCCTTGTGGGCAGTGAGATCCCACAAGTGATACCCCGTAACACCATCATCATATCCTAAAAAGATACACTTTCTGGATTTTGGTTCTAGCTTTGTTCTTTCTTGGGCATTGTACGTCATGTATACGGGACATCCAAACCAATGTAAAGTAGAGTAATTTTTCGGCTTGCCAGTCCATATCTCCATGGGTGTCTTCAGCTCAATTGTCGTTGATGGCGACCGATTTATAACATAACATGTGGTTTTGGCTGCTTCTGCCCAAAAAGATTTGAGTTGACCTACATTCCGCAATATAGCTCTCATCCTTTCTGCAAGAGTCATGTTCGTCTGTAATGCCCCGAATTCCAAACACAGGCAATTCGTAGCAAATACCAGATCTTTTTTTTCAACTTCGTACAAATTTATAAAGAATTTTAAACTTTTTATTTACAACATCTTCTTCATAGCAACACAACAGAATTAAATAAATATAGTACAATCTACAATAATGAAAATTCTTCAATCTTGTAACAGCTCATCATAGTGACTTCAAGTCCATGCCAAGTCCAATCATGCAACTGAGAAACTGTGGTCACATCAGTTTCATACAACTGACGCAATGCTATAATACAGCGATTCTTCTACTTTAATAAACACAAACTTGAATGCAACAGGAAAATTGACTACCCTCGTAGTGTCAGTGTATGATAGGACTTAATGCCTAATGCAGATATTTATACTACGATGACACTAATGCATACTTATTCGGATTCTATGCATTCCATACTATATAGGTCCGAGGGCAAGCCCTTATGCACTCCACATTATAGGGTTCAATCCTTTATTATGAAAATTCTATTATGGTAACAAAAGGAAAGTTTAGACATTCCACAAGTATGGACTCCAGTCCTGGAATCCACCGTTAGACTATACGAAAATCCTCATTGCGTGAACATCCCGCAAGTGCCGCTCTAGCCCCGGTATATACATATATATTGGTGATCTGCCTCCCATCTGCCCGACTATTCATGATCCTGGAATCCACCGTTAAATCAATCGTAGTCCCGAATTTAATTGAGGCTCGTCTCACCTCACAAGCAACCCCAGTCCAGGAATCCACCATCTGACTAGGTCTATAGTCCAGGAATCCACCGTCAGACTTTATAGAAGCGCCTCACCTACGTTTGCTCAAGTTTCATCACATTTTCTTCTAGTGCCTATCCTTAAGTTTGAACATGAATAATAATACCACCTAGAGCTAGCTTACCCTCCTACCGATCTTAAACAATATACCGAGAACGATGGCCCATATTAGCCCATTCTCAAATTCAATAATCACTTTCATCACTTTGCCGGTACCCGGGTCTCACTTTGCCTCTAGAATCAACATAATTCATGTTCCACTACATCATGGGTCATTCATACCCCTATTATTCACATTTCGAAATTTCATTCATTCACACTCTCAATTATTCCTTTACTATTATCAATCATGAAGTAACCAACTTCTTATAGCAACATTCAATAACACTTGATGAGTTAAAACCCTTATAGACATCACATGTTTAATATTCCAACTTAATCATTTAATTACCTCTTTATTACTCATACGGTACATCTTAACATTCTAATTTTAAATCCAATTTTATACGTTGTAAAAGTTTTAGGAAAACTAGATAAAAGACATCAACCCAATGGTATTGAGAAAATCATATAAATTCCAATACTGTTCCAAAAATAGATTTATGAGTTTCATAGGAATCATAAATGAGACTAATACAACTTTGTAGTTAAGATAATCTAAAATCATCCTTAATTACTTCATATAAACTCATTTGCAAAACAGTAGGCTCAAAATATGAAAACTGCAGCTCATGCTACTTGTAAAAATTATAGAAAATTCTATACTTCATGCAACTTTATGTTCTTTAGATCAAATTAAAGGTATAAAAGTCTACTATAACTTTGTAGTTATAAGTTTTTCCAAAATATTGTGTCTATAACCCTACATTCTTCGAAATCTATGGTAGGGTCGAAATGTTATACAGACTGCCGCTATTTGATCTTGTAAAATTCACTATAATTTATATTCTTCATGGAAAATTAATTTCTTAGACTCTAAAGAAAGGTTAACAAGTCTACTTCAATTTCTTAGTTTTGACTTTTTTCAAAATATTTCATCTAAGATGTTGAAATGATCAAAATCCGAAATGTGTATAAATTCCAGCAACAAGTCAACTGCCAGCCAACCCTAAGTTTGAATTTTATTAAAATAGCAAACTACATCCAAATATTATGAAATTTTAAGGAGATTTATATGAGATGCTCCTATAAAATATTTAGCTCTAGATTCCATCTAGTTTAATAATTATGATTTTTTGAAGTACAACTAAAACTCAAAACAGAACCTTATGAAAATGCCCCCAAATCAAACACATCATAATTTCACACATTCAATCAACAACAAATAATCTAAATATGAATGTTCAATTTATATAAGTTATCACGAATCTAAGAATTCACACATGTCAAGCATTCTACTAATAAACTATATTAGAAAGTTGAAGAAACAACCACCTCAAATGTAGAATTCCTAGCAGTAGAACTCCTTGAAAATAATGCTCCAAAGCTCCAAGCTCCCTAAAAAATGGCCGACATCTTCCTAGCACCATCCGCAAGCTCTTCTCCCTCTTTCTCAAGCTCTTCTCCCTCTTTCTCTCTTTTGTTTTTGTTTTGAGTTTTATTGTTAATGAAAAAAGTAGGAACTATTTATAGGAAAATTGTGTGGTCAAAATAACTCTCCACTTCCCAAAATAACTCCCCACTTCCTACTAACTCACACCATCTCCCTCATTCTCAACCATGGTGAGAAACACGTGCACATGTAGTCAATGTGTGTGCACACTCTTCATACAAATTTTATTATTAATTTTTATTAGGTTAGATGTGTGTGTTATACATGGCAAGTGCACCAAACTAATATATTTTAAATATACACTTTAGTGCACACAAAATCAATCATGGGCTTTAAATTAATTTTAGTGTGCTACAAAATGGATTTAGACCTAATGGGTTTTAATTAAAAATAAATCAAAAAATTGTGACTAGAAAAATGAGAAGAAAAATATTCATGACTCAAGAAAATTTTAGGAACCAACATGTGCACTGCAAACACGTGCGTCACACATAAAAAAATTATATATTTAAATACGAAATGGATTTGATCAATGGAAAAATATTTATAAATAATCGAAATACAACATACGAAAAATACATTTCATTAATTTTATATATACGACAATGTAATCAACATGTACATAGAAAATACGTATAAAAGATATTCAAGTAAAAATTTGAGAAAAATGAATTTCAATTTATAAAACGAATCCGAATGAGTTATAAAAATAAATAGTTGAAATATGTAGAATCATTATACGTAACGGTGAAATATACATAATGTGTAATGAAAACACGTGCATTACACGTAAAAACACAAAAATTGAGTTGACTCAAAATTGGATAAAAATGAATTTTAAGATGACAGAAAAATATATAAATAATCGAAATACAAAATATGTTGGATATTTATATTAAAATAAACTACGGATATTCCCTGTAATAGTACAAAATACATGTGCGTAATACCCGTGGGCAAATTTGTCATATCAATTTTGCGGGGTGTTACATCGTCTGCTCTGCCACACCATTTTATTGAGGTGTGTATGTGACTGTGAACTATCTTGAGATACCTTCTCCTTACAAAGTGTAAGAAACTCGCCATCTGTATATCCCCTTCAATTATCTGTCATCAAGCACTTGATCTTCTTCCCAAATTCAAGTTCCACCAGCGATTTGAAGTCTTTGAATACTGGAAACATGTATGACTTCTTCTTGATTAGATACACCCATAATTTCCTAGATATATCATCAATGAAAGACACAAAGTACTTTTTTCCTCCTAGGGACACATCTGGTTATTCCCCGACATTAGAATGAATAAAGTCTAGAATGCATTTACTCTTGACTTCAATTCTGCTGAACCGCAATCTATGCTGCTTACTTGTAATTCAGTGTTGTCAAAAATGTAGTTTCACCAATTTGAGCCCTGGAAGTAGCTTCCGGTCGGGGAGAAAATTCAAACCACATTCAGACATATGGCCTGTTTGAGATGCCACATCATTGTCGACTCTTCTCCCGTGCTGGTCGATGTGACACACACATCAGCTTCCTACCATGTTTCTCTATTAAGTATGAATAGATTTGTTACGATCTTTTCTGTCTTCATGACCACAAGCGTGCCTTTGCCAATTTTCATGACCCATTTTCGACATGGATCTTGCATCCAAGACTATTTATTTGCCCTAAAGTCAATATATTCTTTCTCAGGTCCTTCACGTGTCATACCTCCTGGATGGTGCGAACCGTACCATCAAATATTTTTAGCTTGATAGTACAAAGACCAGCAATTTCCAAAGCATGATCATCACTCATGTGTATAGAACCTCAGATATTGGTTCATATGTGTGGAACCACTCTCTCTAAGAAGTCATGTGCATAGTTGCTCCTAAGTCTAGTAACCAGACGTCAGAGAACTGCTTTCTGCCTCCAACCACCGTTGTTGCCTAGCTGTACAGAACTTCACCATCATACCGGGTACTCACCACATTCCCTTGAGCATTTGATCAATCAAGGTATCCACTTTTTCTTTTATATTGAAGTGCCATTTTTTTTGCCACAATTGTGACACTTGTAAGTCGTCTTACTTCTTAATTTTGATCTACCACGAGTCTGAATCCCACTGGGACCATTCCATTGATCTCCTTATCAACATTGTCAAAGATTCCACTTGTTGCGAACTTGCATGTCTATCTTCCTTGTTTATGCACTTGGTTTCTTCTTTCAAAATAGTAGCTGCAACTTCGTCGAAGAGTAAAAGTTTGTCAAGGTGTTGTTTGTCAGGTTGATGATAAGTTGATCATACGAATCATGTAGACTTTGAAGTAGAACCCCCGCACGTTCAGTTGTTTCTATTTTGTAACCCATTGATGTAAGTTGCGAAAATATAGTATTTGATAATGGTAAAAATCACATTAAATCAGGGCCGTACGATTCCAACATATATCTTAAAGCTTCTACAGACGGATTACCAGTAATGGGCCTCTTTAACAGGCCCGAACCTTTTTTAGGCTTATTAACAAGACATGGCAGCGACTAGGCCCACTAGGAGAGACACCCAACCCACGAGGGCTGTAAGTCCAATCTCTTATCTCCAATAATAGATTAATTGATTATATCTCTTAAAAGGGGAAGAATCAAACATGAGATAACAAATCATATCAATTTTCTAATTGTTTCTTAGGCCTATAAATAGCTTCCCCCTCCCTCAGCTAGAAGGTAATTAGCACTTTCTCTCTCAAACTCTCTTTCTTTCTTTGGTTCTTACTTGAGCGTCAGAGAGTCTGTTGCCGGGGCCATCCCCGGTATTTCAGGTTTTTCGCAGGTCCATCGGCCATGTCAACAACCAAGTGATTCAGGTCAGGTGCTCTTTCAACGATTAAGATCCAATCTCAAGATCTCTAGCTATCAAAGGTCAGATCTTTAGTAGTTTCCTTTAAAATATAAACTCACTATCTGTTTGCTCCCTTACCAAAATAAGCAGCAAAAGATTGGCGCTGTCTGTTGGAACCTACACAGATCTATATCAAAGATCAGACTTACCATCATGCCACCAAAGTTAAGAGGGAGAGCAGTGACCTCAAGCCGTCTAGCCAACCATCTTTTCAACCAGATCCTCCCGTGGAGGACCCTATTCCTCCTCACCAACTGGATCTGCCCCAATAGCCTAATCAAGCTCTTATCAACAGAGAGGCACCGAGGGATCCTGACAAAACCATCATGAACCAGGGGGCTCTCGACAAAGACTCAAGTTAAAAAGCAATCCCCAAAATTAATATAAAAGCTCCAAAAATCCAACCCGAAAATAAACCCAGTTCAAGCTCAACCCTGACTCCAACCAAAGATCAACGATCACTTCGAAGGAAACAACCAGAACCAAACTCCTTGGTCACCAAAGGATTAATTGCCGAGCTACCTTGGTCACCTAATGCAGTAGCTCGAGGGAGAAGAAGAACTTGGTCACTCCTTGGCCGCCAGAAGGTTGGTCGCCCAAGGCAGTGGTCGCCCAAACTCTGAGGTCGACGTAGCAGTGGTCACCCATAAGCCAGTTGTTCGCCCAAAGCAGTGCTCGACGAAGCAGTGGTCGCCCAAAAGGCGGTTGGTCGCCCAAGGCAGTGGTCGACAAAGGTTGGTGGTTGCCTGAACCCAAGACCTTGTCTTCCAAAACCTGGTCACCGAAAAGCTTGCTCGACAAAGGCAATGGTCGACGAAGGGGATTCCTCGCTGAAGGCCTAGCTCGCCCGAGGAAGAGGGTCGCCGAATCACCTTTCTTGCAGAAGAAGAGTGGTCGACAAAGCCAATGTCTTGGTCCCCCAAAATAGGGAGCTGAAAATGGAGAAGATGATGAGTTGCTCGCCAGAAGGGGATGGCAACCAAAGGGGTGCCCACTGTCATCGACAACCATTGGATCACTTAGAAACGCTCGCACACTCGTGATGGATGCGCCAGATGAAGTCACGCCAACATCCCCCTTCCACTCGCTTCTTTGCCGTCTGATCTCACTCAGCAGGCGAGCCCCGCTCTGATGGGCGCTCCAGATGAAGCCACATCACCCCTTCTTTCCAAAATTTGTGCAGGGTCAGATAAATTAATAAAAAATCAGAAAAAATCATTTTAAATTCCAAATTTTAATTAAAATTTCCAAAAAAAATGATTAAAATTTGGGAAAAAATTCTGAAAAATAATTAAAAATTGGAATAATTAATTAAAAATTCGAAAAAAAAATTATTAATTGTGGAAAATTATGTAAAATTCTAGAAAAATTCAAAAAAACTTCAGAAAAATATTAGCCACATCCAGAAGCTTTCAACAAAGTCCAAGTATTTTTTATCGTCCGTGAAAGCCAAGATAGTAACAAGAACTCTGAAATAAGGCGAACCAATTTCCAAAAGCCAAGAAAAACTTCTTTCGAGAGTGTGGGCCTTATGATAATGGTAAAAATCGTAGCAAATCAGGGCCGTACGATTCCAGCACAGATTTTAAATCTTCTACTGGCAGATTAACAGTAACGGGCCTCTTTAACATGTTTAGGCTCATTAATAAGACATGAGTCGCCTTCAAATCCATTAACAGTGACTATGCCCACTAGGAGTGACACCCAGCCCTTAAGGGCTGTAAGTCAAATCTTTTATCCCCAACAAGAGAGTAATCGATTCTATCGCTTAAAAAGGGGAGAGTCAAACAGGTAACAAATTTATATTAATTTTCGAAATGTTTCTTAGGCCTATAAATAGCCTACACCCTCCATCAACCAGAAGGTAATCATCAATTTATCTCTGGAACTCTTTTTCTCTTTCTGGTTCTGACTTGAGTATCAGATGTTCTGTCGCTAGAGCCTTCCCGTATTTCAGGCTTTTTGCAAGTCCATTGGATGCGTCAGCAACCGTCGGATTCAGATCAAGGTGCTCTTTCAACGATCCAGATTCAATCTCAAGAGCTCTAATCAGTTTTTACGGTGACGATCAAATGTTATATATTTAGTATATTCATTCAAAATATAAACTCACTATCTGTTTGCTCACACACCAAAATAAGCAGCAAAAATATTCAAGGTATTGATGTGGTCGGTCATTGATGTCGATTTTGCCATTTGAAGAGTGTACAGTCTCCTCTTTAAGAAAATTTTGTTGTGATGTGACTTATCTTCGTACAGTCCTGTTAGAGTATGTCAAATCTCTTTCTCCATCCTCTTTTCCTCCACACTGGATAACACTCCATCGGATAGTGCCAAGTGCAGGTCAGCTATTGCGTTACCGTCCATCTCGTTCTTTTTGTCGTCATCGGTGATCTCCGTGGGGCTATCTCCAATTGCTGCTAAGCAATTGTCCTTCCTCAAGATTGCATTGATCTTCATTTTCCACAACGAGAAATTACTCTAGTTGAATTTCTCAACATCGAACTTTGTTGTTGTCGACATTTCTGCTTCACACCTCAGAACCAAAGCTCCAATACCACAACTATACATCACAACTAAAGTAAAATTGTGAAAATGAAGATAAGGTGGACACAAATGTTTTACATGGAAAATCTCCAAAGGAGACGGGGAAAAAACTATAGGCAAGTGTAGTAGGATTTCACTATTGAAAGTATGGATTACAGTACATTCTCTCTAAGTATAAGGAAAGAACAATTTCACTCTCTTATAGTATGAGAAACAACTCTCTCAGAAATTTGAGGAAAATACAAAGTAGACAAACTAGCTCTAAGAAGATACAATATTATCTTTCTTGAGAAACTTTTATAATACTCCGTTTTATCTTAATCCCTCTTTTTTTTTCTTCCTCACTTCTGTATTTTCACTCTTCCTCGATGCTCCTAATTTATAGGGAGTGAGAGTCACCATCGTCACATTCAACTATATTTTGTTCTTTTCTTCTGTAAACATTGCGGCACTGAATTCGATGTCCACCATCTTTTTTCAAAGGGGTTGGTGTGGTGGGGTCCATCTGGTCCCCCCCTGATTTTTTACCAAAATGACCAACTTTTTGAAAGTATTTACCAAACTGACCCACTTTCAAAAGTATTTACCAAAAAGACCCACTCGCTATCTCAGATAGCGAGTTTGGTTAAACCTCATCACTATCAGAGATAGCGAGTGTATGGTTGTGTGTTTGATGAAAACATCAAGTATATACTCACTATCTTAGATAGCGAGTGAGTTTGTACTAAACTCGCTATCTGAGATAGCGAGTTTATGGTTGTATAGAAAATTCCTTAATAGACCATCGCTATCTCAGATAGCGAGTGTGTTTATACCACACTCTCTAACTGGAATAGCAAGTGTAAGGTGTTGAAGAAAATTTCCTGAATCTAAACTTGCTATCTCAGTTAGCGAGAGCTTTTCTACTAAACTCGCTAACTGAGATAGCGAGTGTCGATTGGGAAATTATTAATGAATTTTTGTTTCGCTCTCACTCACTTCTCTCTTTCCATTCTCTCTAACTCCGAAAGAAACCCAAAACGAACAAACCCTAGCTTCCCAGATTCGTTATTTCACCGACAAAATCCATCCAAAATATTTTGAGATCCAATTCCTCACTCACAACCCACTATACTCCCACTCTCAAAACCCTAAACCCATCATCAAAGATCCCGAATTGCTCAATATTCACGATCATAGATTCGAAGGTATTATTTGTATAACCTTTTATATTGTACACTTGGGTAGATTAGATTATGTGTCTCATTTTTGTATAAATATGTATAGGTATGGATTATGATATTCCTATATGGATTTATTTTGGTGGTGAAATTATTCGTGACGCGAAGATAGGTTGTTTTTATAGTGCTATTGATCCTGAAATAGTTTGGGCACTCCGTACAATTACAATAACAGAATTAGTCGAGAGAATTTATGAGGTTACTAATTGGGCTAGAGATGAATAGAATTTTAAAATTTTAGCTTGATATACAGCAGGTAAAGGTGAAGGTCAATATTTTATGACTGTGCCAGTAGCAAATGAAAACGCTCTGAAGTCCATAATTGCTAGGACTGTTGATCCAAATTATAGTTGGTGTGCATTGTAATTATATATTTAGCAAATCCAAATTAGTAATGCCCAGCCACATACTAATCCTAGTTCAAGCTTCGTACGAGAAGTACCGATACATGGAATGAGTTCTAATCCAGTTCAAACATCACATGCAATCCCACCATCCCCATAAGAAGACACATTTACAAATACAACAAGCCCGGATCCTACAGAAGTTGAGTTGCCATGTCAACCTAGCTGGGTTCAAGATTATGTTCAATTAGCCAATGTCTATGGAATATTTCAAAATGCTACCATCAACAATGAATTATTAGATGATGATGAAGAAGATGAAGAAACCGACGATGAAGTTGATGAGAGTGTAGAAATTGATGACGAAAAGGAAGAAGATGAATATGTAAATGTTAATCTAAATGTGAGAAACAATAATGATGTGAACGTTACTGATGCCTTTAATAATATTAATGTTCATGTTACTAAGGAGATGTCACAAAGTACTAGAGTAAATCACGTTCCACAAGAGTCATCCGGTTCATCGAACGATGACGAATTGTACATTAGGCAGGAGTTTCAAAGTAAAGAATCGATTCATCATGCAGTGAAGCTATACTCCAACAAGAAACATCAGGATTTATCACGTTGAAATCTACACCTACCCTAGATACCGTGAAATATAAATTGGCATCTAGGAAATGTACAATTGAGGAGATGGTGCAAATCCCACCAGTCGTAAGTGAGGGTGGTTGCCCATGGAGATTATGTGCAATCGTTCCAAAGGGTGGGACAAATTTTGTGGTGAAAAAAATTGTAGGGCCGCATACATGTTTGAATCCCACATTGAATCAAGACCACCATAAAGTTGACGGTAAACTTGTATGCAATTTGATTGTGAATGTCGTTAAGGCTGAGATTGTAATAACACCGCGGGCCATTATTGAGATAGTCAAACTACAGTTCAATTATCAGATTGCGTATAGGAATGCTTGGATTGCAAAACAAAAAGCTATTGAGAGGTTATTTGGTACCTTTGAAGAAGCATATACTAGTTGCATTATCTACTATCAGCAATACAAGCAGCAATTCCAGGAACTGTTGTCCATTGGGATAAGTATGAGTCCGGTCCCGGCGAGAAAACATTCAAAGGAGTATTTTGGGCTTTTGGTACTTCGGTTGAAGGGTTCAAGTCTTGCATACCTATTATACGCATTGATGGAACACACTTGTATGGAAAATACAAGGGATGTTTGTTAATTGTGGTTTCACCGAACAAAACGATAGCTTTTTTTCGTCTATGTTTGCAATAGTTGATGGAGAAAGTGTATATACTTGGAAATGGTTCATGAGTTGCATTCGTTTTTTTGTCACGGATCGGGATGGGTTATGTGTTATCTCCGATCATCATGCAGGTATATTGGCCACCATGGAAATGCAAAATGGAGCATGGAACGAACCAAATGCATATCATCGTTATTATATGCAATATTTCGCTATAAATTTCTTCACCAAATTTGGTAGCAAAGCTATGAGGAAAAAATTTAAAATAATAGCATGCCAAAACTTCCACAAAAAAATCCACAGTAAACTCGCTAAGTTGGAAACTGTCAATGTGGAGGAGGCTAACTGGTTGAAGGAGAAACCCGTTCATAAATGGGCTCTTCATGAGGAAGGAGGTCATCGATATGGCATTATGACTGCAAACCTATCGGAAGTTTTCAACTCAGTTTTGAAAGGTGTGCATAGTTTACCCGTAACTGCAATTGTGGAATTGATCTTTTACCATCTAAATTCTTACTGTAATGCCCCTACCCCTAGCCCAGACAATTTATACAATTTAGAAGACAAATTATTTATAGTATTAAACAACTGCCCTTCACAGACTGTTTCTCAAAAGGGATTGGTGACTCTTGATCATAGGCTATATTATTTTAATATTATTTATTTGAGTAGAAATCTCGATATGCAACTATCTGAACTCACAAACTCTCTCTTTTCCGTGCACAGTAGAGCCCGTGGGCCCCAGTGCCATGTTACACTCACAACAGACAGCGACGTGCTACCCTCTGTTACGCTTTCTCAAATGGCAGGCCCCCACATGGTGATGTCATCGTGACATCATCGAAACACAGCCTCTGGGTTGTATTTCAATTCAACTGTGGGCCCCCCAATTATACTATATTTACATTTTTTGCCATTTAGCTTCTTTTATACACACACACACACACACACACAGATATATATATATATATATATATATATATATATATATATATATATATATATATATATATATATATATATATATATATATATATATATATATATATATATATATATATATATGTATATTATACTATAGTCCTTTGAAATTACGGGGTGTTACATACACGCCCTATTCAGAAATCAGCATCCTCGCTGAGCACGGGGCATGCAAAATCTATTGCAGAATCTACTTTCTAGCCGTTATGGAGCATCTGCTTTTCTATCCGCCCGATTAATCATGATCCCGGAATCCACCACCTGATCAATCATAATCTCAGATTTAATTGAGCTGCCCTCCTATCCACCCGACTAATCATGATCCCTGAATCCACCTCCCGATCAATCATAGTCCCGGATTTAATTGAGGGCTCACCATAGTCCCGGAATCCACCGCTCGACTGGGTCTATAGTTTCAGAATCCACCGCCTAACTACATAGACATGCCCCACACTTGGTGTCGAAAGTCGGCTCTGATACCATTTGTAACGCCCCTGCCCCTAGCTCAGATAATTTATACAATTTAGAAGACAAATTATATATAGTATAATACATCTGCCCACCATAAACTCTCTCTCAAAAGGTGGTTAACCGGATTGGTGACTCTTGATCATAGGCTATTTTATTTTAATATTATTTATTTTAGTAGAAATCTCGATATGGGACTATATGAACTCACAAACTCTCTCTTTTCCATGCACAGTAGAGCCCGTGGGCCCCAGTGCCACGTCACACTCACAACAGACAGCGACGTGCTGCCCTATGTTACTCTTTTCAAATGGCGGGTCCCCACATGGTGATGTCATCGTGACATACTGAAACACACAGCCCCTGGGTTGTCTTTCAATTCAACTATGGGCCCGCCCAATTACACTATATTTACATTTTTTGCCATTTAGCCTCTTATATATATATATATATATATATATATATATATATATATATATATATATATATATATATATATATATATATATATAGACACACACACACACACACACACACACACACACACTATAGTTCTTTGAAATTACGGGGTATTACATACACCCCCCATTCAGAAATCAGCGTCCTCGCTGAGCATGGGGCATGCACAATCTAGTGCAGGATCTACTTTCTAGCCGTTGTGGAGCATCTGCTCTTCTATCCGCCCGATTAATCATGATCCCGGAATCCACCGCCCGATCAATCATAATCCTGGATTTAATTGAGCTTCCCTCCTATCCGCCCGACTAATCATGATCCCGGAATCCACCTCCCAATCAATCACAGTCTCGAATTTAATTGAGGCTCACCACAATCCCAGAATCCACCGCTCGACTGGGTCTATATTTTCAGAATCCACTGCCCGATTATATAGACATGCCCTACACCTGGTGACAAAAGTCGGCTCTGATACCATTTGTAACGTCCCTGCCCCTAGCTCTGAAAATTTATACAATTTAGAAGACAAATTATTTATAGTATAGTACAACTGCCCACCTCAGGCTGCCTCTCAATAGGTGGTTAACCGGATTGGTGACTCTTGATCATAGGCTATATTATTTTAATATTATTTATTCTAGTAGAGATCCCGATATGAGACTATATGAACTCACAAACTCTCTCTTTTCCATGCACAGTAGAGCTCATGGGCCCCAGTGCCACGTCACACTCACAACAGATAGCGACATGCTGCCCTCAGTTACTCTTTCTCAAATGGCGGCCTCCTACATGGTGATGTCATCATGACATCACCGAAACACATAGCCCCTGGGATGTCTTTCAATTCACCTGTGGCCCCATTACACTATATTTACATTTTTTTCCATTTAGCCTCTTTTATACATATATATTATATACTATAGTTCTTTGAAATTACGTGGTATTACACTTACTTTGTCACTCGTCGGCAATTTGCAAACAATAGGTGAAGGAAAAATTTTCGCTCCAAGGGTTCAGGATTTGATCGATTTCTGTCGTGGGAGAGCAAACTTGCATGAGGTCACAATGTTTCATCATCAACCCGGAGTTTTTTCAGTAAAAACGGGTATATGAAGAGTAGGTGGCAATTCAAAAGGTGGGAACCTACACAGCGTGAATTTGGGCAGTAGAACATGCGCTTGTCAGACATTTCAACTGTATCATATTCTATGTTCCCACGTGCTGGCAGCTTGTGTGTGCAATTGATTACAAGCCATTTGTCGATATATTTTATTCCACTAATGCCTTAGAACTACATGGCTCCCACCTTTCATCCGACACTAGATCCAGCATATTGGCCTGTACTTAGTGGACCATGCCTCATTGCTGATACGAGCCTACGTCGTTGTAGGAAAGGACGGCCGAAGGCCATGAGAATTCATAATGACATGGATGTAAGATATGGGTCGAGCACTGGTACGGGGATGACTTGTTCCAAATGTGGTTTGAAAGGTCACAATATGCGCCGTTGCCGGAAAAAATCATGTCAAACTTCACAAAGCCGTGTATAAATTATATTTCGCATTTATTTCAAACTCATGTTACAGATTATTGTATTTTGTATTACTTTGGTAACGGAATTTAGTTATGTATAATTTCAGTAACAAAGCTGTTACATATGTGGACTTTAATTATGTACTACTTTGGTTGTTTAAGTGTATGAATGCAAGGAAGAATCAGTGAGATTTGAGATTGAGATGATATGAGATGTGAATTCTGAGATTTGATATTGAAATTGAGATGATATAAGATGTGACAATCTGTGAATTTTGAGATGGATTTTGTGTTGAGTGTGTGTATACAGGGATGAGTTTTAGAAGTTCACAAACAATTTGTGAATATACCTAGGCTCGCTATCTCAGATAGCGATCCTGGTTCAACCAGAGTCGCTAACCAAGTTAGCGACTGTGGTTATTCCCAATTTTCCAGAGACTTTCAAGTTTATGGAAGTAAGAACTTCCAACAATCGCTAACTCAGTTAGCGACACTGGTTCAATCAGGGTCGCTAATTGAGTTAGCGACTGTGGTAATTTCTTACTTCCAGAGACTTAAAAGTCTCTGGAAAATTAGGAATTACCACAGTCACTAACTCAGTTAGCCACCCTGGTTGAACCAGTGTCGCTAACCGAGTTAGCGAATGTTGGAAGTTCTTACTTCTAGAGATTTGAAAGTCTCTGGAAAATTGGGAATTACCACAGTCGCTAACTCAGTTAGCCACCCTGGTTGAACCAGTGTCGCTAACTGAGTTAGCGACTGTTGGAAGCTCTTACTTCCAGAGACTTAAAAGTATCTGGAAAATTGGGAATTACCACAGTCGCTAACCAAGTTAGCGACCCTGATTGAACCAGGATCGCTATATGAGATAGCGACTGTGGTAATTTGTTACCTCTAGAGACTTGGAAGTCTCTGGAAAATCGGGGATAACCACAGTCGCTAACACAGTTAGCGACCCTCTTTGAACTAGGATCGCTATCTGAGATAGCGACTATGGTAATTTTTACTTCCAGAGACTTGAACGACTCTGGATAAATGGAGATAACCACAGTCGCTAACTCAGTTAGCGACCCTGTTTGAACTAGGGTCGCTATCTGAGATAGCGAACCTAGGTATATTCACAAACTGTTTGTGAACTTCTAAAACTCATCCCTGTATACACACTCATCTCATATCATCTCAAACCCAGAATTATCACTGTATACACAAACTCATCTATATAATAAATTACAAAGAAAGCTATCAAGTGGCTCACATTCAGTCTTCCCCAAAATCAATGGTTCAGATTGATTTTCACAAAACATATTTTTTCGCCCAAAATTTTAAACCCACAATTTCAAAACCATATCTCTATCTATCTCTCTCTCTTTCTCACTGTCTCTCTCTCCGCCTCCCATCTCTCTATCTCTCTATCTCACACACACACACACACACACACACACACACACACACACACA
This sequence comes from Hemerocallis citrina, assembly GCA_017893485.1. Lineage (NCBI taxonomy): Eukaryota > Viridiplantae > Streptophyta > Magnoliopsida > Asparagales > Asphodelaceae > Hemerocallis > Hemerocallis citrina. Next base: position 203,897,258 of record CM030365.1, read on the forward strand.
CAGTTCCTTTCCCTAACCCCCCTCTCTCCTCAGTTATCGACCCCCTCTCTCTCTCGACGCCCCGCTCTCTCTCGACGCTCTCTCTCGATGCCCTGAAGCCCCGCCCCCCTCTCTCTCGCGCGATGCCCTGAAGCCCTGCCCCCTTTCTCTCTCTCTCGCGATGCCCTGAAGCACCCTCCCTCCCACCTGCCTCCCCGCCGACTACTACCCCGATCGTGTCCCCCTCACCATCGTCGACAGCTATTCCAGGTTTCTTGATTTTTTTTTTGTTTGATTCCCCCTTTCTCTCTTTCTCGCGACGCCCTGAAGCACCCTCCCTCCCACCCGCCTCCCCGCCGACTACTACCCCGATCGCGTCCCCCTCACCATCATCGACAGCTCTTCCAGGTTTCTTGATTTTTTTGTTTGATTTAAATATTTTTACAATTTTTAAATTTATTGATTTGTTTGGATCTGCTGTAGCCCGGAGCACAAGAGCAAGTTGATTACCGAGTGCAAAAATGCAAATGTAATCGTGATGTCATACGCCTGCGATCGACCGACGATGCTGGATCGGCTGAGTTCGTAATGGCTTCCGGATCTACGGATACAGGATGTAAGGGTTTCTTGATTTTGTTTTATTTTTAATTTTTTGTTCCTAGCTGTTAGGGTTGAGGTGTTTATTTTGGTTTTGGTTTGTTTAGATTAAGGTGCCCGTGATAGTTGTGAGGTGTAAGTTGGATTTGAGGGATGAGCAGCAGGTGAGCCTGGAGCAGGTGATGTCGTCGATAATGCAGTCGTTTCGGGAGATTGAAACCTGCATTGAGTTTTTAGCAATGCGGCAGATTCAGGTATTATTTTGGTAAATTAGGTTGTTGATATTCTGTTTGGGCATATATGAGCTTTCGATGTTTTGATTTAGGAAGTAACAAAAAAAAGGGGAACAAAAAGAAAGAAAAATTAAAATAGAATGTCTTTGAATAACCATGGTATCAAATATCGGCTGAGACTGAGGCAAGATTTTGAAACATTTCGGTTTTTAGCCTACCCAGTGCGATATTTGCCTCGAGATAGTGTATTCACTGATCGTAAATTAACTAGGAAAAAAGAGCAAAACAACATTAAGCGTTGTAACTGAAGCCTAAGCAACGTATTATTGGTGCTATCGCCAATGAGTAGGTTTGAGCATGTGTAAAGGAGAGACAACAAGATTGGTTAAGCGCGATGGCAAGATTGCTACTGTGAAATTTACTGATGTTTCTTTTTTGCACATCTTCACTTGGGTCTAAGAAAATAAATTATGAAAACGTAAAAAAAGAGATATCATTTTTTCTACGATTTCATTTCCGCTGTTTGTTTGGCTTAAGGAAATCATAGGAAAACTCAGAAGTTCAATCTCCTTTGTATGGATGTTGTTATGAGAAACTAGAAAATGAATTTGCATAATTAACTTTTCCTTTTAATATTTTTTAGCATAACTTTCCCGTTTAATAGCTTTCTAGCATAACTTTCCCTTTTAATATATTTTTTTGTCTTAGATTTGCATAATTAATATTCTTTAATTAGCTTTCTAGCATAACTTTCCCCTTTAATATTTTTTTTTGTCAATTCTTCTTTTAAGGCAAAAATGTATCCTTTAATGGAAAAGGCAACCAATTGTATTTCTCAAGAAACGCTTTCTACCCTATTTCCTTCAAAATAAAATAAATAGAAATAATAGTATGCCTCTTAATGAGCTTTGGTGTGATGTTTAACAAGTTTAGCTTTTACGAAGGAAGACATTATCTTTTTCTTTGGATAAGAGGATGCCATTATCCTGTGCATTCAGATCTAAGACAATTGTGTAGACGTTCATGTGGACAATATGTTAGCAGGTGCACATGACACCATGTATCTTGAAATCATCAGGGCATGATATGGCAAAGATGCTCATACGAATTTGTTCAGAAAACCCCATATATCAGAGACTCCCGCATGCAAATTTTGTAAAGGGAATACACAAGTCAAAGTGGTCTCCAGCAAAAAAATATTAAAATTTGCAAATTGCAGATGTGGTAGATATTTGGTGCGTATCTTACCTGAGTCAACTTTATTGCACATGCAACGGGCAATTTTATTTTGAGTTTCAGTTTTAAATTCTGATTCGGTTCGGTTGTGAATCTGATTATTGATGTTAGATTTGAATGAGTTGAAGTTTATGATCGAATTATTCAACATTCAGATCGCTCAGTAACATCCAATAATTTAAGAATTGGTGACGAGTTATGTGCCAAATCAAGAAAATATGTGGCTACTCTTTTATGCATATGAAATTGTGGGTATCACGGTTTGTTTATTTAGTTTCCATGATCAAATGGTCGAATGAGTGAATGGTCGATGAGGAGGCAGCAGTTGATCCGGGAGTGCCCTATACTGGCTAATATTGAGCCCAAGCAGATCAAAGTTTGGTTCCAAAATCGAAGGTATAAAATAAAATGAAACTATTTCTCGATTGTTTTGTAGTTATTTTAATTATATTGTTTACTAATAATGCGGGGTTCTATTGTTTTGGGAGCTGATTGTTGGGGAGTGAGGGGACAATTAAGGAATTAGAGAAGAATGATGGAGCCACTGTTGTTTATAATAATAATACTGTTTATAATAATACTGTTTTATCTTGCATTTTTTGCAAGGAACGATAGAGAACTTTTGCCTTGCTAACTTTGTGATAGGAAAAACATGGGGGGTAAAATGCAATATATTCCCCTGAAGTTGCAGCAAAATTCAAAGACTACAATTTAACTTTCTGTTTTAGAATAAAAATGCTTTTTGGGGGCAGTCATTAGTATTTTTTTTACAGAAAATTGGTTAAGGGTAGTTTTTTTTAAAATATAATTTTACTGAAACCTCAGGGTTGTATTTTTAGCCTAGAATGAACATTGCAGAATTTGATGTTTATGACTGTGATTTTTTGGGACCATCCTGTTGATTGTTATCTTCAACTACAAACATAGTGACATTCTAGATGGATCACTGTCTCCTTTTACCTATATTTTTCTTTCATTTCATTGAATTACTTTCTGATCATTATAACATCATAATCTTGATTCAAATATGACTATACTCTGGTTTTATTAACTATAATGTTTTTTAAATTTAAATTTTTTTATCAGATACCGTGAGAAACAACGGAAAGATTCTTCTCACCTTCTGACTGTCAACAGAAAATGAGCGCCTTCAGAAACAGGTTGCCCAGCTGGTTCATGAGAACGCGTTCATGCGTCAGCAACTACAAAATGTGAGATTTCTATTTTCTTGACTTTGGTTGATGGTTAATCTGAATTTAAATAATCACATGTTTTTAATTGATCCACAAGTTCACTAGGTTAATTTGGTTGGAGAAATATTGATATTTCAATTGGATTTAAAATCCAAGGAAGTAGCTGATATTCATAAGAACTATTCCGTACTAAAGTTTATAATATTTTGTTATTCAATAATCTCAAAGATGGTGTTCATCAAATGGTCGGACTCGAATATATTAGTTCATGAATATATTACCGAATAAAAGTAAACTATCACCAAATATTTACGATCATGTCATTCTATTGTATGCTTCGTTGGATGTAAATTATCAAGATTTAAGATGATTTAACTAATTTGTTGTGTAATTGAGATCGATCTGACAAAATAGTTGTAGGCAAGATAATTTTTTTTGCAATTTCATGTTGTTATGTTTGGATTTTATTCCATGTGGATACGTGCCTTGAACTTTTAATCTTCAAGTGTGCTATTTGTTGAATTTGAATTTGCGTCCTACATCATTTAGGACTAAAAGAATGTAGATCAACTTCATGTACACCAATATGGAAGGTGGTTAAGTAAAGCTAGGAAGACTATTTTCAAGGAATTTGGGATGTATGCTAGATGATTGAAGTTTTTAGTTTACAGAAAATCTACTTTGAAAAACATGTCTTTGAAAATTAACTTTGAAAAACATGTTTTTCCTACATCCTGAAAATTAGGATTGCCTTATATTTCGTGATGATGTGTGATTTTGTTAGAATCAGTGGTTGATGAAAAGGAGGTGGCTTCTTCGCCAAAAGGAGGTGAAAATAAGGTGGATAATGCAAGTAGGTCAAGTAGTTCAAGCAGCTCAAGTAGTGATTCTTGATCTTCCTCCAGTGGTAACAATTTTATCTGTGTGTTGTTCTTTGCAAAATACATAATTTCCACCTCAAATTGGAAACTAAATCCAGGCTACCCATTGACTTAGGGGGGTATTTTCCTTTTTGATGAACCTTACTTTATTGTATTCATGGTCCTTTTTTGAATTGTTTTTATATTAATAACTAGGTTAAACATTGATAGTATATGAAATTTTGTTTTCCTTTAAAGTTAAATTGACTTATACCTTGAGTTTTGTTACAGATTTTGAAGTGAAAGTTCTTCTGCGCGATCCGATGCATCCGATGCAACTCAATCACCGAGAACGTAAACCATAATTCAGGTAAGAATTAGTATTATTCGATAAATTTATTTTGTAGGCTAATTTACTGTTTTGATACTATTTATGTTGTGTTCTGTAACTGCAAATTTCTTTAGTTTCTGTAGTACGTTCACTGTTTACTATTGCTCATTATGTGTTCCATTCAATATTTATGTAGTACGTTCACTGTTGCAATATAAAGATCATCTATACTTTTCACCATGTGCCTTACAGAGCCTTATAGTATACAACATGCTAAAATAATTTCACCATGTGTCTTACAGTATACAACTTGCCTTTTCTCATTGACAAACAAAACATTTCTTTTTCTCATTCCATTTGATGCTTAATATGCTAATATTTGCAGTTGAATGTTGTTTGCATTGTTCGTAGTGCGAATTTTGATGGGTATGAATTCTGGTTTAAGAAGAAAGGATAAAGCTTGAATCTTTTGCATCTTTCATGTTTGTTTTGTTCATTTTAGTTTTATGTGCCCATAAAAGTATATAGTTCATTTTAGTTTCATGTCTAAATCTAATCTTGATTGTCAGTGATTGGAGAAGGAAAATAAGATCAGAGTTTCTCAGATTTAGTAGAAATTCTCATTGGTTCATTGGTTCCTTTTTCATTAAAATGATTTTTTCATTCTTGATCGTGATTTTTCAGGTCTCTTCCTTATGGCGGGTTTAGTCGTCTGTCCATCTGTAATCTTCATATTCTCAGAATGTTTGTAATGCTTTCTTTTTCTCTTTATGTTACTGTCTATTTAGTGGTTGGTGTATATTTTGGTGGAGGATGTAATAGTTGTAAGTATCTGTATATGATGATGATATAATATAGTTATGTTAATACCCGTTCCCACAATTTTGTGGAGTATTGAGTTCTGTGTTTGGTTTTTGAAAGGTTTTTCGATGGTTTTTCTAAAAATTCATTACGTTTTCAAACGAATTTTTGGTTTTTATTTTGTATATTGCATTATATTATGATTTTTTCCCCCAGAGCCTTATATATATGATGCCTGTGTAATGTTGCTTGGTTTCACCTGGGGAGGATTGATATTTAATGCCTGTAATGTCATATTTTTAATTGTTAGCAGAATTCCGTAAGGAATTGCTGTAAAAGGGCTAATATTTTAAGGGAGACTCTGTCAAAATTTTTGCTAAATTTCTTAAAATCTATCATGTTTTCAAACGATATCGTGGTTTTTTATTTTGTATCTTTAGTCATATGACTTTTTTTCCCCCAGAACCCTATATATATGATGCCTGTATGATGTTGCTTGGATTGGCCTGGGGAGGATTCATATTTATTGCCTATGATGTTATATTTTTAATTGTGAGCATAATTCCGTAAGGAATTGCTGTAAAATGGCTAATATTTTAAGGGAGATTATGTCAAAATTTTTACTAAATTTCCTAAAATCTATTATGTCAAAATTTTTACTAAATTTCCTAAAATCTATTATGTTTTCAAACGATATCTTGGTTTTTATTTTGTATCTTTAGTCATATGAAGATTTTTTTCCCCAGAGCCCTATATATATGATGCATGTATGATGTTGCTTGGAATGGCCTTGGGAGGATTCTTTTTGACTGCCTGTAATGTTAATTTTTTAATTTTGAGCAGAATTTCGTAAGGAATTGCTCTAAAAGGAAAAATATTTCAGGGGAGATTTCGTCGAAATTTTTACTACAATCTAGCCTGTAAAATTTTAGAGAAGTCTGTCGAAATTTTTACTAAACAACTTAATTAATTAATCAGTCTTCGCAATAACGTGTGGTAGGAAAAAATTCAGAGGTGATTGTATTAGAAAACTATTTGGAAATAATATAATTTCAAAGGAGGCCATAGGAAACAATTTAAATGTGCCATAGGAAACAATTTAAAGGTGATTGTATTAGACTAACTCAAATAACTACAAATAAATTTATATGTAGTTCCGAATACGTGCCGTAGGCACGTGCCACGGGCATACCTAGTATCACAACAAATCTTCAAACATTCTCAAACCTAGAATTCACATCTTAATATCGGATTTCCAATTCTCAAACCCAGAATTGAATTTGTACACACATCACATTCTTAAACATTCTCAAACCTAGAATTGATTCACATCTTAATATCGGAATTCACATCAAGACATTCTCAAATTCTCAAACCCAGAATTGTAGTTGTACACACATGACATTCTCAAAAAATCTCAAACGCAGAATTGAATTCACATCTCCATATCGGAATTCACATCAACACATTCTCAAAATCTCAAACCCAACTCCAGACCTAAAGGTCATGTTGCCAAACATGCACACACTTTCAAACACATTCCCAAACACAGACCACTGCTTATACAAACTATACAGATTCGGGAGAAAAAAGTGGCAAACATAGACATGTAGTTATACTAGTTATAGAAACACAGACGCAGAAAAAATAAAGTGTGCAGTCCATCTTACAATCCCAAATTTTTACAATTTAACAATGATAACAAAATAAATAAAACTTACACAAAAAATCTTCAACAGATTACGGATCGGAGGTGAACAAGTCTGGGGGTCTCCTCATTCGTTTGGGACACCTTGGAGTTCCTTGAGTAAGTCCGGAGAGAGGAATGTTATCATCATCATCTTCAGCTTCTTCTTCTGGCTCCTCGGCTTGCTCCGCTTGTTGACATTGTTCTTCTAACTTTCTCTCACGATAGGATGGTCTTGATGCCATTTGTTTGCGATGCCCTCTTCCACACACCGGACATCTCAATATAGCGTCCAATTTGTTTCCTTCGCCAAAAAGGTCGGTTTGGGCCCAACATGACTAGACCATTTTTCATGCAAATACCTTCATTGGTTCGGCAACATTGCTCCTTAAAACCTTCATGCATTCTCTAACCTGATTCCAAGTTTGTTCCATCTACACACAAGAAATTTACATCATTTATTGAAAGTCGACACATGTTAAAGATTAAGAGAATTCGTAATAAAGGCATAATGTATAAAACTTACGAGACTCCGAACCAATGTTGCCTTTGGTTGAAACATCAGTAAATTCACGGAATGGGTGTCAGCTGGATCAGCGGTTCGTCTCCTAGTCGGTCCCTGTACACCTGTTGGCATTTGGTATGTCGGAGAAATATATATATACGTGTCATTCTCCGATACCACGCCATATATGGACCATGTAAAGATGGATCGAATGGGGGAATTCTTACAATCGCGTGCTCATACCGATGATTGTCCCATATATCGACGTGGGTGTGCAAACAAGCGGCCCAATTGTGAGCTGACTGGCGACCCATACCAGTAACACCATGTAGATCTGCATCGAATGGTTGGCGCACTGGAATGTTTTGAAGTAGGCCAAATTTTCGGAGAATTCTATCGGGAAAATAGCCCCCCACTGTACCGAAGTTGACAAGAGGAGCCATAGTCAACCATAGTTGGCGACTCGCCATGCAGACGGGTGGCAATCTAGCTAGATGCTCCTCGGTATAGGCCTCCCAATTAACACAGTCATCCAAAAAACTATCGAACTCATCCCTGTAGTAGGTTAGGCATCGGTTTGGATTAGCCTTCCATGTGAGAGAACCAGGCCAGTAGACACCCTGCGGAGGTTTCGAGTGTTCGTCACCTGGAATGTTCACCCACTTTGGTGATTGCCTACTTATTTCGAGCATCCAACATGTAAGAGTTCCCAACTCCACACTTGTAGCATTAACATCAGTCCGTTCATCTGCTTTGCAATGAGAGCGCAGTTGCACAAACTCCTGTATAGCATCGCCAATGTAGCACTACCCAACTGTACACCCCAACTCTATCAAGATCAACGATTAGAGGTAAGTACATGAGTGGAACAGAATCACCCATGGAGTTTGGGAACATGAAACCTCCAAACAATGTCATGATATATGCTCGGCAATAGCACTCGACTTGGAAAGGGGTTTAATCTTCATCAAACTTGTCAGTAAACGAATCCTTCAACCACTTCAATCTAAGAGATTTGCCGATGAAAGCTCTAGAATCCGCCTCAACTTCGAGATATTCTAGGATTAAAAATTCCAGATCGAAGTCCATTGTCCCACTTACGGCCTGTCCATCGATGGAAAGACCGGTGAGTACTGCAACATCCTACATTGTGATAGTCATCTCCCCACCTGGCAAATGGAAACTGTGTGTTTAGGGATGCCATCTTTCGAGAAGGGAGGTTAGAAGTGGATGGTTGGCCTTAATAGAACTCATCAAACTGAAGCCGTATAACCCACAATCCCGTAATAACTCGTGGATACGTGGATGCATAGGCAAAGTGCCGTGGCCCCGAAAAGTACACTCTAGAGACTCTCCCTCCCATACGGGTTTGGAGCGATATTGCCCTTGCAATGTCAAGAGTCTTGGATCGATTGGACCGGGAACCCCTGCTGGCCGGGCTCATTTGGTTGAGTAGACGGGCCGGGTGCATTTGGTTGAGAAGACGGCCCGGGCTCATTTGGTTGGGAAGAAGGACCTGCCTCGACCTACATAGCATAAAATGGAAAAACATCAATATAACAAATTGTGTTTTCCTTGAAATGAAAATCAAATTCATCGAATAAATATATTTTAAACTTACATTTGCATATCGTCGTCCACCACCACGACTAGATCCACCCGGAGGTTGACCGTAACATGTACGAGGGCCCCCACTGTTATGTGAAGGTCTACTACTCGTTCCTTCTTCATGAATAGCCCGGGTTCGTGGCATATTCAATAATAAAGAGAATCCTACAAGTTTGATTGTATCTCGGTTTTAGATATATCGATAAATAAAAAATGGGAGTTTCTAGGAATTAAATGTAATATCAATAATACAGAATTATATATTCATCAATGTCTAATTACAATAAATTGATATCTAACAATGTTACTCGCAATGTTACAATGGCTTATAACTATCATAATAAATCGACACTCGTCCATATACAATGTTAGTCACAATATTACTCACAATGTTACTGAAGTATAGCATATATAATCACAATGTTACTCATATCACATATTACAGATATGCATTGTGGACTTAGATTATTTATTACAAATATTTCACGAATAACACTAACTAACTTAGTACAATATAAGTTATTTTAGGTTAATTATACAAATAAATTTAGTACAAATCATCCACACTTAGTACAATGTAGGCATAATTCGTATAACCAAAACACTCAATTCATTGTTGAACACATCTCAAATTAACTCACAATTCTAAATCTAACCCTATATCAAAGTAATCGAAAGTCAAATAGCAAGAGTTATGAACAAATTCCACACGAATACTGGGTAGAACGAGGATGAGATTATTCCACTTGCTTGGCAACTCCAATCCTCTTTTGTGTTTTCAGAACCTCGAACGCCCAAATTGAGGATGTTGGAAGATAAGTTTAGGGTTTTGAGAGTGTGAGGAGAGTAGAATGTGGGGGATGAAGAGGTTGCTTTGAGATTTTGTGGATTTTGGTGAGAAAATGGATCGGATTTGGGCAGCTAAGGTTTCGGAGAGTGTGGAGAGAGATAGGGGAAGAAGAGAATGAGTCAGAGAGTGTAGTATTATTGAACTCCCAATCGACACTCGCTATCTCAATTAGCGACCCTAGTTAAAATAGGGTCGCTAACTGAGATAGCAAGTGTATACTTAGCTTTTTTTCTTCAGATTTTTTCTAAAGTGGTGAAAAAAACCGATAGATAGACTCGCTATCTCAGTTAGCGACCCTGTTTTCACTAGGATCGCTACCTGAGATAGCGAGTGGGTTGTTTTGAAAAATAGTTTCGAAAGTGGGTCAGTTTGGTAAATACTTTCAAAAATTGGATCAATTTGGTAAACCCCCCCCCCCCCCCCCCCCCCCCCCCCCCCACACACACACACACACACCCACCCACCCCACCACCAAATCCAAATTCCAAAATCTTCGTACCTAATCAATTAACACAAACAAATACAACTAGTATTTATGAGAGGAGCATCTATATAATAAAACACAATGAAAAGCTATCAAGTGGCTCACTTTCAATAGCAAGGAAATCAATGGTCCAGATCTAAGCTCGCAAAAGACATCCCCCCTAGGGATGTAAATCGGACCGAACGGGACCGGACGGTCATATGTTCAAGCTCAGACCGAAATTTTAGTCGGACGGGCTTATGTCCGGCTCGGTCAAGATCGGACAAAAATTATAGTCCGAACTCGGTTCGGTAAAGCGTCGGACCACAATAATACTCGTATGGACATATGTCCGGCTTGAGCTCGGTAAAACATTAGGCCTAATAATTTGTTCATGTTTGGTTCGTATAACAGTTTAGACGGTCTACGGTCGGGCAATTTCTCGAGTCAGACTCGGACGGACGACGGACCGTCCTATTCATTTTACACCCCTACACCCCCCCCCCCCAAACAAACAACTCTTTTATTTATTTAATTATTTCTCTCCCTCTCTCTGTCATTCTCTCTCTATTTAATCAGAAATTTAGATTTTCAGATTTCAGGTTTGTAAATTTTCAGATTTTTTATGTTTTTTATTGCTCATGTTACATTGAAAATAACAAATATCTCCTCAATAGTTAAATTTCATCATTTTCCACCTTCAAAATTTAAGAAGTTGGATTTTATAATACTTCCATTTATAATTATTTTTCAACATATACTAACAGAAACGTAGACTTTTATTTACAACTAATTATTGTCATACTATTCAAACTTGAGCTACATAATTGTTGTTTTACTGTTTACAAGGTTTTTCATATGCTATATCGTTCCGAAGACGTACCGTAGGCACGTACCCATAACTGATCACGGACAAATCTAGTATATCTACAAAGTACAAACATATTGATCAGTGAAACAACTAAAACTAGAAGATCAAACTCTTACAACTAGCAATATAGAAACCTACTTATCCTGACACATCCATAACTGATAACTGTATACAATCGAAAGTGAGTTCTCTAACCTTGAAAGCAACAATATTCATAATCGTAAATTCATGATAAAGATAAAATGTAGCTATAGCACAAGTAGTAATGACAATACCAAAGGATGGTTTGCTTACCAAAGTAATAACAATACCAAAAAAGAAACCCTAATCATTTTGTCAATGAATTATTAAGATACTTTCCAGCAGTAGGCAATAGAGACATGCATGCATGACGAGGTGAGGAGGAGCTAGCTGCTGCTGCTTAAACATGCACGCATCCATCACGTTAATTGCCGTTTAATGGCTTGTTTGTAAGGTAGGTGCATAGAATACTGACTCATTACTCTCAAATAGTATCTTCCACCTGCATGGTTTCTATCCTCTAATTATTCCAAATTAGAACACTTTTTATCTCTCTTAATTATTATTTATATCTCTAATTTTATAATGTAAGAAGGCCTTAGTGTCATTTGTCATTTTGTCATTCTACCAACATGCGCAATGCACGTACATAACTAATATAAAAGAGATTTCCGGTTCGAATCCTCCCTACGTCAGAATTTTTATTTTTATTTTTTGAAATTATTAAAACGTGCATCGCACGTAGAAATTACTAGTACATATTTACATTAAAAAGCCTTTGAATGGAAAGTTCTAAAGACTTGGTCAACTCGTTTTAGTCAAGCACATAAAGAATTTTTTGCCGTACTCCCCCATTTTTTGAAAATATTTGATGCTCTGACCCACTTTGAAAAATATTTAGCGATCTGATCCAATTTTGGACACGCCAACATAAACCTTTATTGAGAACAACGGCATAGGTTATTTAGATGCCATTGTTTCCAATAGCAGTATCTTTTTAAAAAAAAAACTCTCGTCCCGCTATTTGGAGTAACGACATTCGTTATTTTTATTCTCAATCGCTTGCTCTCTCACTTGCGGAAAAAAATTGCAAGTGTGAAAAAAGCCTATATATAACAGATGCCGCTATTTACAACAACGTCACTCTCATAACGGATGCCGTTGTTTGGAATAACGACATCAGTTATAAGATTTTTTTCATATAAATAGTGAACCCCTCTTCTCCTTCTCCTTTTACTTTAGATCTGCTTTTTCTCTCTCTCACTCCCGAAACCCATAAACCCTAGTACCCTAAAACCCAAAATCCCAATTATTGGAGTGCTCTTTTACATCCCAAACAAAACCATTAAATACACATCCATAAACCCTATTTGTGATTCCCTCTTATCTCCATTGACGTTGATATTTGGCGCTCATTTCTTATACAACTTTTCTAAAATCCGAAATTATGGTATGTATTCATAATCCCTAAATTTATTTTTAAATATTTATTTTGATGAATGAGAGCTATATTGGTACTATAGTATAAGAGATGTAGATGAGATTCATCTAAGTATTAGATCTGTGAATGGATTGTTGTCGATGATGTAGTCTATAATTGACAATATTGTATATTAGATAAGTAAGAAAAAATGGTCATACATTAGAATTGCTATTTCTAATCATTATATTCATAGTTGTATATGTATGAATGGATATTGATATGAGATTTGTTTATATAGATAGATATGTAGTGTGTGGAGATGTTGTGATGGGGTTTGTTATGAGTATTATTTCGATACGAGTACTGAGAAATTATTGTTATCTTCACACATTGTTTATTAGTTTTGTTGAAAAAACATGGCTTACAAATTTTCTTATCTCAATACATCGTTTATTAATATTTTTCTTGACACATGTTTTTTTGATGTTCACAGAGAAATGGATGCTAGTCAACCATCTTCTTTCCATGATGTGGGTGCTTCATCTTCGCACACACAACAAGGAATTCCGGGTCCATTAGACCCAACTGTACTCTATTTGCAAGAAGATTATAGGTCTCAGGCAGTGTGGAATGGAGATACCGAGAAAATGAGTTTCAGAATGCACACCATATTACCGATACACCATCGCATACAAAACTATTTGGTAAATTGCGAGTTCTATGGAATGTCCATACTGGCCAAAGTGAAATGCAACCATTCATTACTTACCGTTCTTGTGGAGTGATGGAGGCCGGAGACACACACGTTCTAACTACCCGTTGGTGAGATGACGGTCACACTACAAGATATAGCCTTTATGTCAGGTCTTCCAATCGATGGGGGTGGCAGTGACCGGAAACCTGATGTTCAATAAAGTAATGTTAGTTATAGATTATCTTGGGAGCGAGGTTGAAGAGGAAGATAAAGGTGTATTCGTTGGGAAATCAATCCGACGTTCGTGGCTCTATCAAGAGTTCCACAATAGTTTGGGAGAGGAACTGGAACCGACCGACTTAGAAATTCAAATTTTACACGCGGGCGTATCTTAGTCGATGATTGGAGGTACTCTCTTTCCGAATTATTCTGGTGATGTAGTCCATTTAACGTACTTTCCCTTGATTGCCGACAAACATAGAACCGGGCGATATAGTTGGGGAAGTGCGGCGTTGGCCTCTCGTTATCATGCCCTGTGCAATTGTTCAATGGGGTCATTCCAAATGATGGGGCCGATGGGGATATTCTACATTTGGTGTTGGGAACGAATACACCTCGGTCGGCCTCGAGTAACTGTTCTCTCAAATAATTGGAGTGTGCTTCAGGAGAATCCAATGTTTATGACTCCTTTAGGTGTGTATTGGACCGGTAAACTCACGTGGAGAGATAACCCACGTGGTGTGTTGACGTATTATAGGGAAGAACTCGATCGGCTTCGAAAAGAGTACGTCAATTGGACACCGTACACGATCGAAATGCTACAATGTCTACCCCCACTATGCACGACAAATAATCAACTTTGGTTGACACGAGCTCCACTTGTAAATTTCTCTGTCGTGTAGTTCTATTACGCTAATCGAGTCCTCCGAAAATTCAATGCACAATAGGCCATCCCGGAGAAGACGATGTACGACCGAAGACTTCACAATATTACCGGTCACCACCGCCCTCATGTAGCAATGTGGAATGAGAGAATATATGATTTGGTGGTAGAAGAGTACGACGGGTCATTGCAAACTGCTTATATGGCATGGTACCGTCGTATTACACATTTGTTTATTGCTCCACAATTGACTATCCCCGCGGGTATCCAAATATCGATACCAAGGCACCAAGTCGAACCACCACCGACACATTCCACTTCGCAACCTATGTATCAACCAAAAGTGTTCTCGTACCGACTAATAGTAAAATTATGTTTTTGTTAACAAATATTAATTTGAAATTTTTGTAGACATTTTGCTTTTACTTGTTTAACAAATTTTCCATTTACTACTTCTATTATATTTTAGTGGTATTGTAGATTGACAACACATGTGATATTGCGCAGAAATGTGCTAGTGTGTTGAAAAGCAATGCTTCGAAAGCTTGCAAGGAGATAGCCAGAGAAATCCTCCATCCATGTCGTTTATCACTTGAAGAGGTTGGAGACGGTCCGACCTTAGCTGCTTTTTTAGGATCATCCGAAGTTACAACTCAACCACCCTGACCAAGTACTAGACGAGCTCAACCACCATCACCATCAACAAGACAAGTTCAACCTCCCTCACCACCACAAAGACAAGGTCAATCTCCCCGACCATCTACACATACATAATCTTCATCTTCACAAGGGCAATGACAGAAGAGTGTCCAGCTTCCTTTCGCGACTTCTCAATTAGCATCACAAAAGATTGTAGAAGAACAAGCGAAGCATGAAGAAGAGGTCGGCCCCCATGGTTAACAGTGTGCCAATGTCCACCCTTTTGATGTCCATTATCCATTCTAATGCCGGTTTTAACTTCAAAAACACCAGGCTGGTTATTAAACATGATTGCCTCATGCAAATTTGATTTCTCACGCCGTAAATTAATAATTTCTTGAATACGTGGTGCCCATAATTTTCCTTCACTGATAAAGGTTTGCACCGCTTCACGGCAATCAGTGAAGTACATGTTCAGACGAAAAAATATCATTTCCACAATTGCCGTGACGGGCAAGCTACGAACACCTTTTAAAACGAAATTGAACACTTTCGATAGATTTGTAGTTATTATACCATATTGATGGCCTCCATCGGCGGAAAGAGTGTAGTGCCCCGAATTTCTAATATAACATCTCAGAAATACGTGGCACCATTCCAGAATCAACTTCAATGTAATCATAAATATAGAAACCAAATCCAGGTAAAAATTAAAACTTTTTGTTACATCAATTGTTTACAAAGCACAGCGAAAAATTAAACACTTTGAATTACAATTTCTTTCTTTTACAACACATTCTTTTACAATTTGCATAAGCCCTATTATCATTCTACCACATGCATCCAATTCCAAGCTAATGGTACCTACTTGTAAAACATGAGGCTAGAGATAACCCTAACCCCCAAAACTATAGGGGTCAGCCATAACGGTGTGAGTGACATGAAAAGAAATACAACATGAATAAAATATAAAATCATGAACAACATATATCAACAGTAGTAATGAAAAGAATATGAAATAACAATAAATAAAACATGAAAACATCAAGTAAAACTAGACAAAGTGTCAAGTGTAGGAAAATCGAAAACAAACATGCATAAAACCAAGTCAAGAAAACACCAGTGCTATATGATGACTCTCTAATGCATACTTTTCGGATTCTATGTATCCCACTCTACATAGGTTCGGTGCAAGCCCTTATCGTTCTCGTCTTGATAGGGTTTAATCTATCGTTATGAAACTAATCCTACTATGATGACTACGATGAGATCTTGATAAACTGTGAGTATTAGCCCATGCCTTGATAATTTCGGAGGCCAATCTCTATCCACCGATAATTTCGGAGACTATTTCACTCACACCTGGGAATCTTCAAGAATACCCCACATCGCAAGCTATGGCGCCTCATCACACGAATACCCCATGAGTGTCGCCTCGACCTCGATAATTTTGGAGACTATTTTACTCACACCGCAGGCCATATTGAGGTCCATAACCCATGTTCTCATTTCATCATATCACTATCTAGTACTTGTCCTTAACTTTTTAAGTTAATTAGTTGATTATGAATCTCCTAGAGTTTGGTGTACCCTACTGGACTTAACTCAATTGATCAACAACAAGGCCTTAACTAACCAAATCACAAAATCTCAACTGATCAATTGATCACCAACAAGGCCTCAACTAACCAAATTACAAAATCACAACTGATCAACTGATCAACGACAAGGCCTCAACTAAATAAACCACAAAATCTCAACCGCCGGTAATTAGGGTCTCACTTACCCTCTAGAGACTCATAACTCAACCATCAACCCAAAACTTTTCAATAAAACTCATAAATCCATCATCAAAACGTTTATTTTATGAAAACGAAAAAATCCAAATCCATTTAATGTACTCATAAAATTTCAGAATTCAAATAAAATATTGAACCCATCAAATAACAGAAAATCATATTTTTAAGTCGTAGAATATCACCAAAACATCAATTCTTTTGAAAAACACATATAACTCTCTTTATAAGGTTATAGGAATATGATTTAAATTCCATTATAAACAAAATATAAATTTCTGTAAAATATTAAAATTTGCAGTAAAAACATATCTAAAACAATAGATCAATAATCCATAATATCGAGAAAAAACCGTTTAAAGAAACGAAGAAAAACTCAACAAAATGACTCAAACAGCAGGTGCGGTCGACTGCCAAAGTAGTGCAAAATAACGGTAGTCGACTGCCCCAATTCAAATTCTTAAGGAAAATAGAGTTGCGGTCGACTGTGAGGTCGACCGCTAGCTGTTAAACAGCCAGTCTTGAAAAAGTGTGCATGTTTCGACTGATACACGATTATACCTTATAAAATCACAATTTTGTAAAACCAATTTCTTGATATGATCAAATATGACTTGTAGAACATATAGGAGTTTATAAAAACAAATCAAAACCACATCAAATTCATAAAATAGCAATTTTGACAAATTTCTTCAAAACTGGATATGAATATGCGTATATAAATATAAATGTGTTCAAGTATCAGTTGTAGCATCAAAATACATCACATAGGATTAGTATAACGTTCAAAACCAATTCAGTATTGAAACAACTCAGATTAAATCAAAGATTTCATGAAAACACCTAAATCAATTTCGGCAAAATCTTCAAAACATAGGGTTCTCTGTATATATACATATATAAATCAATAAGATCATGTTTAGGAGTAGTGAAAAGTTAGATTCAATCTCAGTGTCAAAAAAAATTGAAAACCCATCGAAAACTTCATAAAAATAAAAAAAATTCACTTTTCGGCCATACACCATCAGACCCGAAATATACCCCTTCTTTATAACATTCAAAACTTGATCTTTGTTGATTCAATACCCCTCTTATAATTCATTAACCCACATACAACTGTTAACATCAGTTTACACATGAACAAAGCAAATTGTAACATACACACAATCATGTTTTACTTCTTCAAAGCATCAAAACAGAGTATAGGTGTTCACCAACAGTAAAGTTAGGTTTTTGTTCACTTTTATGTAATAGTCAACATACCCATCTTATATGTTCAAAACAGCAAGTACATAGAGGAAAACCACCTACTCATGATAACCATTAGGTTCTTGACAATCACAAGTTATTTTTATAGAGTTTTAGTCATCATTAGTATGGTTCTCATGAAAGATTCAATCTTTAACTCATCCACTTGTCAAATTTCATATTATCATCATCCAATCCCTAATCATGCTTTCTAATGTACAAATCATCACATACAACATGTTTAGAGCAATAAAAAAAAAACTTATGTCACTCATTGATGTGATATTTTTGCAAGTGTACAAAATCACAATAAGTAGTATAGTTTTAGTGAAAAGAGTGTCGAACCCACAGGGACTAATTATTTTATTGAGTACCGATATTACTAGATAAGCTACTATTTGGAAAATCAAATTTTTAATAAAATAAAACAACTAAATTAAATTAATCTAAAGAAAACTAACTAAATTAATTAAAAGAGACGGATTATGAATTTATATTGTTTATTAATTGCAAAATCAATTTTAGAGCTTTTGACTTCACCTAGTTTATCCCACACAATTTATAATTCCATATGAATAAAAAGATTATTTTTTCAAGTTGTAGACCAAAATTTCCAAATTATTTAATGTTTTCTCTTGAACAACACCAAAAATATCTCTAACTAACAGTTTGTCATATCTCTATGCAAATTTAATTAATCAAAGACTCATTAAGTTCTGTGAATTTTTTAACGGTCACATCAATCGCAGTAAATAACCTCTAATTTCGCTCAATCAATGGTGTTTAATTTTATAGTTCTAAATCAAAAATTACCTCTCGGTCTCTCCATGATCCAATAAATCATACAAAAGTTGGCCAAACAATTGTAAGCATTAAACACAAAAATCAAACACACAACCATAGAAAAATAGAAAAATAATATGGAAATAAAATTGTGTTCTCAAAACTAGGCTACATTGAAGCCCTAGAAAAATAAATTTAGTTCATAATAGTTTTGCAACTAACAAACATAGTCTTGGATTGCATTATAAAATTAGAGAGAGAGAGAGAAAAGTGATACAAAAAAAAGAGACTATTTTTGTAAAAGAAATTGCAAACCGAACAGCCTCGAATTGCGTGCCCAAAGTAACTCCTATTTCTCTCTCCTTTCTATCTCTGTTGGAGAACGCACCGCCGTACCGTCCACGTCAGCTTCGCTGACTTCCAGCACAACATTCACCGTCACGTGGGGCCCGCCTCGTTTTCCGCTTCGTACACGTCAGCACGTCCCTGTCCACGTTACCTGTCTGTCCCTCTTTGCCTCTCTCCTCCTCTGCTATGTCACGCTAATGCTGCTTCTCCCACTGGGTCCCGCCGCCACGTCACACAGCTTTTTCTTGATCGTTTCGTGTGCCGTCAAAAACCCAAGCACCCAGCTCTCCATTCTGACTTCGTCTCTCTTATTTATTATTATTATTATTATTATCTTCATAATGATTAGGGATCAGTCGTCGCTCTCTCCCTTCGTTCAGCGCTACCTTTCTTTGTTCAGTCTGCTATTGTATTTATAGGAGTAGGAGACGCAGAATTAGGGTTTACTTTTGCTGAAAGAACCCCTCTCTTTATTTATTTGAAACACGTGCTGCAAATACAAATAAAATCAGGATTTAGAATTTAAAAATAAAAATTTAAATTTAAATTAATTAGTTCAAATTAAAATAACTAATTTTCACATTAGCTTTAGCAAAACCCTTTTAAATCTTGTTTATTCTTTTTACACTCTATTGACAATTAAAATTGTATTGAGCTTTTCATATTGTAAAAATTAAAATTCAACAAATCAATAAAAATAAATCAACCATTCATCTTGTTTTGTTTGTTGATTTTTAACAAAAATATTCACTTTTTGCATCAAAAATCTTATTTCTTCAAAAATACTTAATTAATTGAAATATGCGGAAATAAGATGAATTATTAACAAGATAAACAAATACAAGCTATTTTTATGGGTAAATGAGTACAAATATTTATGTAAAAATTATACACATCACTCACCTCAATGAAGAAATTAAATCAAATTAATAAAGAATAAGAAAAGCCCTTCTTTTGCAAAATCCAAGATCATCGCTTCGAAACTCCAAAAAATTAATAGTAAAAATATATTTTATTTTTTGCAGAGGAGAAGGATGGCTGTAGTGGCCATAATATAGGCCGAAATTTGGTGTTTTTAGGGTTTTACAAGTTTATGGAAACATCCCTAACAAATTATTATTTTATATATATAAAACTTTCTGTAATAAAGTAGTTGAATAAGTTAAATAAATTAAAATAAAACCAAATCCTTTTTTCTACTGAGTTATCCAACCATCAAGCACAGCCCAGAAATTAAAACATTTCGGATTTGTACTCAAAGTGGTAATTTTGCGCAAAAGTCATTCTCTTTGTAATATTTGCAAATATGTCATAAAATATTCGTAAAAATCTAGAAAGTTCAGAAATAATATCTACTAATACATATTAGATTTTCCAATTATAATTTCTGACTTTTACTTTCCAAGAAAATATTTGCACAAGATCCAACCTAAATTTCATATTTCCAAAAATTCCATATTTGTTTAAATCTTTACCAAATCAACTCTAAATAAAATTTAAATATATTTTATTTTCAATGATAACCATGGCCAGCCCAAAAATTTGTAAAAATGAATTTTCATTATTTGTTTGAGATTCAAACGGTTTTTTACATAAAAGTCTATCTCTTACGAAGTATTTATGAAAATAGTTTCTTTATTCAGAAAAATAACAAAATTTTGGATATACTTAATTATAAATAGGAGAATTTATCCAGAAATCTAAAAGTGGAGATTTGCACCCAAAAAAATATTTACACGTGTAAAATTGAGAAATTCATAAAATAGTCAAATAAATTCAAATAAATCTGAAAATTAAAATATCATAAATAAATGAAGAAAATCAATAATTAACCATAAAATTTTATGAATTCAAAATTTTCTATATTTGCACGTGTGTTGCACATGTAAAATTGAGTCAACTTTACCAATTTAATATTATTTAATAATGCAAAATGAATCATTTTATTTTGCGGGGTGTTACAGAAAGTGTCCACTTCTCAATCGGCTTGTCCTTCAACCAATTAGCCCCATCAACATTAGCGACTTCAAGCTGTACAATCTTTTCCTCAAACTTCTTAAATTGATTTTGATACTCGATCACCTTGAGCTTTTTCATCAAAAACTTGCAACCAAATTTTTTATGGAAGTTACTAGCAAAATTCCATATACAATAACGATGATAAGCAAGTGGTTCCTTCCATGTTCTGAACTCATTATCTATTGTCGATAAAATTCCTGCATGATGGTCAGAAATGACACATAGACCTGCATGGTCGTGAAAAAGCACCGAACAAAGTTCATGAACCATGTCCAGGTTTCTATGCTCTCTCCATCAACTATTGCAAAAGTAAATAGAAACAACCTACCATTTTGCATCCGGTGAAATAACTATCAACAAACAACGTTTGTATTTTCCATACAAATATGTTCCGTCAACACTTATAACTGGTCTGCATGCCTTAAACCCTTCGATTGAAGGGCCAAATGCCCAAAAGACCCCCTTAAAAGTTTCTTCGGACGGACCAGACACAAACTTGGCCCAATGGACAGTCGTTTCTAGATTTGATGCTTGAATTGGCATTGAGAAGATAGAGCAATTTTGTGTAAGCTTTTTCAAAGGAACCATTCAACCGCTCAATTGCTTTATGTTTTGCCTTCCAAGCTTTCCAGTATGAAATAGTGTAATTGAACTGAAGCTTGACTATCTCAATTATGGCTCCTGGTGATACTCTTAGTTATGCCTTACAACATTCAATATGATCGTTGATACAATAGTAGAATCAATTTTCTTATGATCTTGATTCAATATCGGATTTACACATGTGTGCGGACCTTCAATCTTCTTTACCACGAAATAAGTACGGCCTTTTGGAACAATTGCACGCAATCGCCATGGAAAATCCACTACATTTACAAGTGCTGAATTTTCTGCAATGTCCTTGGCTGAATGTTTGATGGGTGCATATTTACATTTGACATAATATAAATTAGAGGTCGATTTTACCATCACGAATTCTCGATGGTTCTTCATAGAGTACATCTTCACTTGATGTTGTATACTATCTTTAGTTAGAAATGTTTGACCTATGGAGAGTTCATCTGTGTTTGAAAAGTCGACGGAAGACTGTGCATGTTCATGTATGGTCGCCCGGACATCCATTCACTCTATTGAACCTCATGTACAGATGCACTAATGGACTGATTTGGCAACACCACATTGTTAACCGGCACATGAACGTTGACATCATTAATCGGAGCTTCATCGACATCCTCCTCGTCTTCAACTTCAATGACGTTATTTACAATGATCCTCATCTTCTTCCTCATCTTCTTGCTCTTCTACCAAATCGTTATTTACAATGACGTTGTCAAAATCTTGCATTATCATGTCGGTGTGGACAATATTTTGTGTCAAGGTGAATGGATGTACCTGCTTATATTCAGTGGTAATAGGTTCTGTTGGAATTGTGCTAGTGTCTTCTTGTGTATTTAGTATTCTTGCATGTGACTTGACAGATGTTTTCAAACTCGGAGCTCAGCTCGAACTTTAAATAACAACTGGCCTAGTGTTTGGAAGCCTTATTTGCTCAATATATAACTCCAATGCGGTCCAACTATAATTTGGATCAAGTGTCCTATCAATCATGGACCTCATAGAATTATCATTATCTACGGGAACCACCATGAAATATTGCACTTCCCTTTTACCGGCAGCATAACATGCTTTGATTTTGACACTCAATTCACCTGTATCCCAATTAGTAACTTCAAATATCTTATCTATTAGTTGTGAGTATAAAAAGTTGTAGGGAGCTCAAATAATGACCGGTTCAACATCGCTATAACAATATCCAATCTTTGGATCTCTAATTATTTTACCCCCAAAATATAACCAAATATGGATATCATATTCCATACATAAACATAAAGATTCAAACATATTCAAGTCATTAACTACTTATAAGCATAACCTATGCTACATATCAAATATATGGTTATAATAATACCTTCAAATTAGACCGTATCTTGGATAGCTTGAAAATACGTCGTGGATGAGGAATGAGATGAGAGTGTGGGTAAGGAGGTATGATATATGAAGTTTGAAATGATACAATAATTGGGATTTTGGGTTTTAGGGTACTAGGGTTTATGGGTTTCGGAATTGAGAGAGAGAGAAAGCAGATCTAAAGTGAAAGGGGGGTGAAAGGGGAAGGAGAAGAGGGGGCCACTATTTTTATACAAAAAATCTTATAACTGATGCCGTTATTCCAAACAACGACATCCATTATGAGAATGCCGTTGTTGGAAATAACGGCATCTGTTATAGGCTTTTTTCACACTTGCAATTTTTTTCCGCAAGTGAGAGAGCAAGCGATTGAGAATAAAAATAACGGATGCCGTTACTCCAAATAGCGGCATGAGAGTTTTTTTTATTAAAAAATGCCGCTATTGGAAACAACGACATTTAAATAACCTATGCCATTGTTCCCAATATCAGTTTATGCTGACGTATTCAAAATTGGGTCAGATCGCTAAATATTTTCCAAAGTGGGTCAGAGCGCCAAATATTTTCAAAAAGGGGGTCAGTATGGCAAAAAATTCGCACATAAATGGTTGTTTTATCTTATGGTTCATGACTATCTACGTCATGTTCATTTGGAAGATGGATAGAAAAACCCAAATAAAAGCAAGGGATCGATTTGTTGATCTTTTGATATTAATTAGTCAACCATTTTATGTAATTATTGGAAGGGATAATTTAGCAAATGTTTTCACTCAAAATATAGAAACTAGCATATATCCCCACTATTTAAAAAAACTAAGAAATACCCCCAGTTTAGATGAAACCGTTAAAATTTTCGTTAAGTGAACTCATGTGCATCACATGTGATATGTAAAATGACCTAAATACCCATGATAAAATGTATTTTAGCAAATGCCCTCATTCAGAATGTGGAAACTAGCATATACCCCCACTATTTAAAAAAAAAGTGATATTTGGGATTTTTTAGCAAATGACCTCATTCAAAATGCGGAAACTAGCATATATCCCCACTATTTTAAAAAAAAACTAAGAAATACCATCAGTTTGGACGAAACTGTTTTAGGATTTTGAATACTATATAATACATGTTTGTTATTTTTACAAAAAAAATATCAATGCTTTGTTTCAACATCTCAACTTTGGTGTTGTTGAAGATGATGCACAACCTAGTGTGACAGTAGGTAGTACCATATTAACAAAATTCGTGAATATTTCGTTAAATTCAAAATTATTCGGAAGAAATAATTTGCAGAACAGATACGCGAATTATTTGCAGGTTTGCATTTAATCCCCGCAATTCGCAAATTATTCACGAAAATCACGAATTAAACGAATGTTTCGTGAATAATTCGAGAATTTAGCAAATTATAAAAGAAAGATTTATGAATTTATATATATTTTTACTTAGGTAATGGGTACTAACTATTTAGATGCATTAAATTTTGTATTTCTTTCTTCCTGAACTATTGATGATTTTTTCGCGATTTATATAAATTTTTTCGATTTCTTTCTTCCTGAGTACTAACTACTTAGATGCATTAAAAAAATTTCGCAATTTATATAAATTTTGTATTTCTATCTCATTAGTGATGACTCATTTGTTGACTAAAATGACATTAATTTGTGATGCAGGTTCCTGGAGATATGGTGGTGAACTCAATGGTAGTCGCGATGCTATCTCATTCGAGTCAGCCCTCTCAGTTCATCTATCATATTTTCTCATCCACTCGAAACCCTGTCACGTACACTACCTTCGAGGAGGGTGCGTACAACTATTTGCTCAATAATCCTCCTATTGGCAAGAATGGGAAGCCAATTGAGGTACATAAACTTCCATACTTCAAAACTATGGCTCTCTTCCGCTGGTATATGGCTCTAAAAATATAGATTGACGCTTGAGGTTAGTCTCCTAAATGTTCCAACCTTTCATAAGTACTTTTGTGATTCATGTGTGTATCATCAGATTGGTGGAGGGTCGGCCTTGTACAGAATCTCCAGTATTAAAGACGACCCATATTGATAGTTTCCTCTTGGACTTAAAACATGTTCCTTGACATGTATAGGCATTGCACCTCGCCAATGTGGCATTTTGTTGGTTATTTGCACAACGATACAAGAGCTCAGACGGAGGTATAGGTTTACAATGTGCCTGGTGAGCCCTATGCCTTCTTCAAGGGCTGGTATGCAAATCTTTTTGACCTTCTTATATAGAGGTAATCGAAATTGAGGAAAGGGAGCCTCATACTTGTATGAGATGATTTCCTCCTCCAGAGTGCTTGTAATTATTTTGTGGGACCCTCTAAGGATGATCGGCACAATTCACTTTGTTATTCATGTTCAAATTAAATATATGTTCTCAGAAAATATCAAGTGATTCAGATATCGTTTACCCATATTTTTAGTGGTTGCAAAATAAACTGTATTTCAATCATATAACAAATTGTCATCATGCCATGCATGGAAAAGAAGCTTTCGAACAACTTAATTTTTTGTACACACACATTTTATAACATTATTAACTTAAAACCTGATGATATAAGTACCACTACTTTATATGAGGAGTTCTAATCTACAAATACGAGGCTCCCTTTACTCATCAAAATTTTAGGCTTTATTTTAGACTGAAAGTTATGATTTTGTCCTGAATTGCAGTTTTGATGACACCAATACAGAGACTGAGGATTGCAATGGCTGAGGACTACAAAGCCGATGCAAATATTTTGGATTTTGATCCTAAGCATATCAACTGGGAAAATTACTTTTCTATTGTTCACATCCCAGATGTCATGAAGCATGATTTCAAGTGAACAGTTTATGGTTTGATATTTGTTCTACAGATCAATGATTAATTTGTAGCAGTTAAAACATTATTACCTATTTGTTGTCTACAATTCATTTGTAACCGTTAAAAAAAATTTAACTATTTGTTCTCATTTTCTATGTCAAATAATAGTATGCAATTATTCGTTACAAGAATTTCTAAATTTTACACCTGTCTTCCTTACACTTACAATATCGCTTTTGTTAGTTTTTTTTATATCTAAAATTCTCTAACCCTTTTTCAGTTAGTTAAATATATCTCTTATATAGTCAAACATCCAAAGAATACAGTTGTTGAGAAAATTAACAACCAGACCCAGATGATATATATATTTTTAAAGAAACAAGAATTTAAATGGAGAAAGTAAGACTAGAACACACAGGAATTACGTAGTTCGACAATACCTACATCCACGGGAGAAGAGGAAAGCTTTTCATTAATTTCACACATACATTATAAGGAGAGAGAGCCTAAATATATAGGCACATTTGGGCTCATAAACTATTGGTTAGTTGTAACCAAATCAGTTATAACAAGATGTGAGTTGGTTGTAACAATTGTAACAAGATATGAGTTGGTTGTAACAATTGTAACAAGATGCACTCTATCATCTTCTCCAACACTCCCCCTCAAATTGGTGCGAAAATGTCAATTGATCCCAACTTGGTCAAAATCTCTTGAAGCCGATCTGTTGTCAAACCCTTGGTAAAGATATCGGCTAACTGATCTTTGCTTCTTGTGTAGGGTGTGTAAATAGTATTCTCTTCCACCTTCTCACGTACAAAGTGGCAATCAACCTCTATATGTTTGGTCCTCTCATGGAACACAGGATTAGATGCAATGTGAATGGCTGATTGGTTATCACAGTACATCTTCATGGGTAAAGATGGTTTAAATCCCAAATCACATAATAGTGCATGAAGCCAAACCAATTCACTTGATGTGGAGGCCATCGACCGATACTCAGCTTTTGTACTGGAGCATGCAACCACAGATTGTTTCTTACTTCTCCACATTACAAGATTTCCACCAACAAAAGTACAGAACCCGGAGGTAGAGCGTCTATCCGTCTGACTACCAGCCCAATCTGCATTCGTGTATCCTTCAACATCGATATGCCCATTTTTCCTCATCCAAACGCCACGACCTGGAGACCCCTTTAAGTACTGGAGAACTCTATTTGCTGCCTGTAGATGTTTGTCACATGATTTATGCATAAAACGACTGATCAGACTTACAGCATAGGAGATATTAGGTCTAGTAATAGTAAGATAAATTAGTCTCCCTAGTAAACGTTGGAACTGCCCAATATTCTGTAAAGGCCTACCTTCGGATTTTAATTTAATAGAGGTATCTACAGGAGTCGGAATTGCTTTAGCTGCAAGTTTTCCAGTTTCCTTTAGCAAATCCAAGTAGTACTTACGTTGATTAAGAAATAAACCTTTACGTGAGTAGGAAATCTCCATACCTAGGAAATATTTTAGGCTTCCTAAGTCCTTTACAGCGAATCGCTGCTGCAGATGAGATTTGAGCTCCTTGATCTCTTCCTCATTGTTCCCTGTAATGATAAGATCATCAACATATACAAGTACAACTATTACACGACTCTCCTTCTTTTTAACAAATAATGAGGAATCATTGATACTTCTTTCGAAACCATTCGTTACAAGAGCTGAACTGAGCTTGGCATACCAAGCCCTTGGTGATTGTTTTAGGCCATACAAGGCCTTTTGTAGTTTACAAGCCATCCCTGGTTGAGCTTCACATGGGTGTCCTGGAGGCAACTTCATGTAAACTTCTTCTGCTAAATCACCATGTAAAAATGCATTTTTAATATCCATTTGATACAATTTCCATTCATAATTTACAGCTACCGATAATAAAACTCGAATAGTACTCATTTTTGCAACAGGTGCAAAGGTCTCCTTATAGTCTATTCCATAAGTTTGTGTAAATCCCTTAGGCACCAACCTAGCTTTATGCCTTTCTATTGATCCATCACTATTGTATTTAATCTTATATACCCATTTGCAACCAACAGGTTTTTTTCCATAAGGCAATTTTACTATTTCCCAAGTTTTGTTATCGACAAGAGCTTGAAGTTCTTCTTCCATTGCCTTTCGCCATACTTCATGAGCATTGGCTTCATGGACGCTGGTTGGTTCAGTAACAATTTTGCTAAGGAAGGTACGATAGGAAGGAGAAATGGAGGTATAGGATAAATAATTTTGTATAGAATTAGAAGAAGTATGATAGGAGTAAAAATCTCGTAACCTTTTTGAAGATTGTCACTCTCTAGTAGATTTGCGACAAGTAGGCTCGATATCAGATGGTGGTGTAGTATTGGATGCAGACACATCATCAACAACCGGTAATGGTGTGCGTGTGTTCTCCCCCTACGGCGCATCACTACTTGAGAAATCATCAACAACTGGTAATGGTGTGCGTTTGTTCTCCCCCTGCGGTGCATCACTACTTGAGAAAAAAGGTATGTTCTCAGAGAAATTTACATCATGTGAGGTAAAAAAGTTTTCCTGATATTGGGTCGAGGCATTTATACCCTTTTTTTGTAGATGAGTGGCCCAAAAAAATGCATTTTATTGATCGAGAGTCAAGTTTATCTCTATGGATAGGTAAAACATGCACAAAATAAAGACACTCAAAAACTCTCAGATGAGAAATATTTACTTTATGCCCTTTTAGAACTTCTATTGGTGATCTAAAATCAAGGATTCAACTCGGAAGTCGATTTATTAAGTATGCAGCTACGAGAACACCATGTGACCAGTATCGTTTAGGAACATTCATTTGATGCATTAGTGCACGTGTGACTTCTAAAAGGTGGCGGTTTTTTCGTTCTGCAACTCCATTTTGCTGTGGAGTGCCAGTGCAACTTGTTTCATGAATAACGCCCTCCTTTTGAAGATGGTTACCAAGAAGCGTCATAGTATACTCGGTACCATTATCAGAGCAGAGAATTTTAATGCGAGCCGAAAATTGAGTGAGAATCATGGACTGAAAATTTTGAAAAACTGACACAACTTCATCTTTATGTTTGAGTAAATAAATCCAAGTGGCTCTTGAAAAATCATCAATAAATGTTACATAGTACTTAAAACCATCATAAGATTCGGTTGGGGCAGGTCCCCAAATGTCAGAATGAATTAATTCACAAGGTGCAATAGTAACATTGGTTGAGGTGCCAAAAGGTAACCGAGTCTGTTTCAAAAAATGGCATACCTCACAAAGATTATTTTGTGCAACAAGATGAGAAAAAAT
This sequence comes from Hemerocallis citrina, assembly GCA_017893485.1. Classification (NCBI taxonomy): domain Eukaryota; kingdom Viridiplantae; phylum Streptophyta; class Magnoliopsida; order Asparagales; family Asphodelaceae; genus Hemerocallis; species Hemerocallis citrina. The sequence goes on from CM030365.1 coordinate 203,926,433, forward strand.
ATAAGATAACGAGCGAGCAGACGGATGTCCTAAACGCTTATGCCAGAGGGTCACTGATTGAGAAACAAAAGCTTGAGGTGTGTTTTTCAAAACATAGAGACCATGCGATAATACTCCTTCACCAATCGTCCTCCCCATGACTCGATCCTGAAAAACAACATCAGAAGGAGAAAAAATGACATTGCAATTCAGATCGTTAGTAACTTTAGCAACTGAAAGCAACTTTGAGGGAAAGGACGGTATATATAGAGCATCGGTCATAGGATGTTGATGAAAAAAAGATAGTTTTCCTGATCCAAGAATATGAACAGTAGTGCCATTAGCTATTGTCACCGTTTCTTTGTCTTGTGAAATAAAATGTAGAAGGGAGCTCACATCATTTGTCATATTATCAGTATCACCAGAGTCAATGATCCAATCGGATGACTGAAATAATGAGGAAGTGAGAACATTGAGATTACCTGTCTGATAGGTAGATGGCTCTGAGCAAGATTCAATACTACTAAATTTTTGAAGTAGCCTGGTCAGTTCTCCAACCAAACTTTTGTCTTCAGATCCAAGTGTAGTAATGTTATTAGCCACAGATGTAGTGGCGTTGTTAGCCACACGTCGTGTTTGATCTCTTGTAGGTCTAAGATGTGGATGCAGATCCCAACATCGATCCTTTGTATGATAAGGCTTATGGCAATGTTCACATAGTCGTATTGAGGAGCCAGCAACTGCATTATTTGAGCATTTTTCAGTTTTACGATTACCTACCACCAAGGCACTTGATTCTAGTTTGAGACTTTTGGTCTCACCACCCATTACCAAATGACGAGTTTCTTCCTTCTGGATGACAGAGCAAAATGTGCTGAGAGATGGAACTTCGGCACCAAGAAGTATTTGTCCACGTAGGGCCTCATACTCCGGTTTAAGACTTGCGAGGACCTGAAAAACTTTGTCTTTCTCTGCGCGTTGCTCAAGAACTTTGAGATCAATAGTAGGAGGACGATAAATATTAAGTTCATCCCACATACCTTTCAATTTCCCGAGATGCTCGGTGAACGAGGTCTCCTCTTGTTTACAGTCAGCAATTTGTTGTTGAAGTTGAAAGATCCAGGCACCGTTCTCTTGGTGGCCATAAAGATCTTTGATAGAATCCCAAAGATCTTTAGCCATTTCTGAAAAGGAGAAAAATTCAGAAATTTTGGCTTCCATTGAATTAAGAAGCCATGACATGACTTGATGATCATGAGTTTGCCATTCTTCGAACTTAGCATCATCCTTTTTTGGACCCTTCGTCGTTCCTGTGATGTGCCCCAATCTCGATCTCCCACTTAGGGCGAGGTATGCTGCACGAGACCATGGAACATAGTTGAGGCCATTCAAGAGGACGGAGGTAAGCTTGGTGTTGGACCCTCCATGCACATCAGATTCCGTCATACGTAGTTTATGAAGTGAGAAGAGACAAGAGGAATAGGATCTCAATCACCTATACGTAACACAGATCTCCGGCCTGACCATCGACCTTTTTCATATACGAGAAATTGAGAAAACCCGCTTTGATACCATAAAGAAACAAGAATTTAATTGGAGGAAGCATGACTAGAACACACAGGAATTACGTGGTTCGGCAATGCCTACATCCACGGAAGAAGAGGAAAGCTTTTCATTAATTTTACACATACATTACAAGGAGAGAGAGCCTAAATATATAGGCACGTTTGGGCTCATAAACTATTGGTTAGTTGTAACCAAATCAGTTATAACAAGATAGGAGTTGGTTGTAACAATTGTAACAAGATTTGAGATGCTTGTAACAATTGTAACAAGATGCACTCTATCCTCTTCTCCAACAATTTTCTTTCTCTATTGGTAAATTCCAGACATGGATTATTTTTTTTTTATCATAAAAGGTTGGCCGAAGCCCCCCTCTGTTTTATTAAAAAGCTGTTAATAAAATAATGATCTAGACTCGCATGATGATGTTCATGTCACCCACATACGGGCCATGAAACTCATTCTCTGATCCAAAAGTGAGTCCCCCTTAGCGTATGTGGTATTGACTGACTCGAAATCCCAAAAACCATGAACCCAAAATACACAGAGTTTACGACCAAAATATCGACATGAAGCTGTACATGAGCCCCACATACAACCAAAGTACAACTTCCGATCCCAAAATACATCAAAATTCAGCACATGTGCAAGTTCCAAACTCCCTCGTTCCGGTCCCTCAGCCCTCGTGTGGTGTACCTTCCCTTTCCTGTGGCTCCTCTTGACTGGTGTGTGTACATATCCTTGATCTTCTTTGTGTGTTCTTTACCTGCCGTTTTAGACCAGAATATGATATTAGCAATGATCTTAAAAAGCAGTTGTTGATGCATGCTATGTCTGTGAGCTATTCTAAAAATTCTATTATTCCGTTCTAACCATATACCCCAGCATATAGCCGCCACCCCAATATCCCAAATTTGAAAATTGCTACTGTTAATGTGACCCTCCCTCCACCCCCCAGGCGTCTAGTAACGTTTGTGGTCCTGCCCCTGGGCAACCCATTCTGTTTATTAAATCCCCCCAGATCGGCCTAGCAAAGCTACACGTCACAATAGATGGTCCACCGTTTTGTTATCCTGATTGTACATTACACAACATCCCGAACCTTGCCACCTTCTTCTAGCCAAGTTATCTTGTGTTAGAATCGCATTTCTACAGGCCAACCAATTAAAAGTTCTCACTTTGAGTGGGACTTTTGCCTTCCAGACCGGGTCGTTGATTCTAACTCTCCCATTGTTAAGCCTTTTATATGTAGATCTGACCGAAAAGACTCCGCCTTTTTCTGCCTCCGATTTAACTTTGTTTTCATGATCATTACCTGTTGGTTTCCAATCCTGTAAGAACTCAATAATCTCCTGTTTTTGTCTTCTGGCCTCGGCGGTTAACCTTCCCGTGATTCTTGGTCTCCACTCCTCATTTCTCCAATTTATAGCAACCCGATCATATTTATCCGTAGCACACTACAAGGAATTTGACATATAGTGACAGCAAAAATCCGTGGGTAAAAGGCGAAAAACCGTAGGTATAGCCCGTAATACCTATACCAAAGGACATATTTTCCGTCGTTTTTAATTAGCTATACCCACGGCAAAATGCCGTCACTATAGCCTAAAGCGACGGTTTTTTCACCCGTTGGACAAAACCTCGGTGTTATACCCACGGTTTCTTATCCGTTGGTATAGGTTTTAAAGACACATTTTGCTTTCCTATACCCACGGTTGAAGCTCCATTGCTATAGGTTTTAGCAATGGTTTTCACATCCAATTATCTGAATATATACTCATCGCTCTATACACAATTTTTTCTTATTAATTACTCTTATGATAATTTAATATTTTCTTTTATAATATTAATTCAATTATAAACCAAATACACAATTAAAAAATTCATGTGTTTATGAAACAAAATTAAATAAAATTAAACTTCAATCATATTAAAAATTAATGAAGTATTACAAGCATGTCAAATTCAAATTACAAAATAGTTAAAATGTTAACCTAAGAGTACCATACTAACATATAATAAGCATATAAAGTCTTATAATAATCTCATCCACTTAATTTCGAGGTTTACTCCATCAACAGAAAATTAGCTTCCATTGCCAATAAACAGTGTACATCTACAACTCGCCGATAAATAACTCCGATCTACAATGCTGACTGGAAAATCATCTCAGCAAGTTCCTGTACCATCAAAAATTTGAAGGAACAGTTATTAGTGTAATAATATAGTAAGACTGAATTAAGTCACTGCAAGGAAAAACACAATCCTCTCACACACACACACCCTGTTCTTTCTTTATGCTCGTTCAACATTGGTTTTCTCTGTAACCTATACATGAAGAGAAAATGGTAAAGAAAAAGAAAATGATGCATTTATTTAACTTCACTCTTACCACATAGAGAGAAATCATAGAAAGAATTACTAGATATCAGACAGGCTGATAATAGAAAACCTCCTGGCTAGCACAACAAAAGAGAGAAAAGGCTATGTCATTCATCAAATATTGAAAAAAATAAACAAAAGCAGCCAATACATGTGTTCCCTTCCCACACTTGTGGGATATGAGCTTTGCCTTACATAAAGATAGAGTCTCCACATCATGTAAAATAGAATTCACAGATTATTTATATGTGGTGATCAAGCACCAAGTTTTATAAAGTTCACCTTCACATGAGAAATTAAGTTTAAATAGATTACTATACGTGCTCAGTCTCAGTAACCAAACATTTCTTACGTAAAGACAGCAATAATGATAACAATAACAGTGTTCAGCCTACATGGATAAGAAGAAAAAGACCAATACTAATACTTACATGGAAAGGTATATAAGCATGTCTCCCATTAACCGGCCCAACACTGAACCTTGTGTACCCTTCCATTGTGCCGTGGATGGCACTATGAGCCAGCAAAGTGCTATATACGTTGTCGGATGCATTGCTTGGGATTGCATGGATCATGTAGGTTGGATCTGCAATTTGGGTTGGCATATGTCCAAGTTAGTATGAAGTAAAATTAAATTCAGAAAAGGAAAAAAAAATATTCAGTTTGAACTGCACACCTACATACTTTAGATTCAAAACCTTGTGAATTTTTACAAAATGTTCCTGTAGACGGAGAAAGGACCCACTAAGTATAGGGAAAAAATTATATGAATACAATGCAAATGTAGATAAAAATGATCACATGATAATATGTTAATAACTTCAAACAGTTATATTTAATTAGCCATTAATGCTGTAATTTTAGGAAAGAGCAAATAATCGCATAGTTGTGCAGCATCAGTTGTTGACAAACAACATATCCAAACTGAAAAATAGTTCAGTTTTATGAAAGAATACCTGAAAATAAATAGTAAAAAATCGTTGAGGTGAACTAGATTATAGATGCAAGATTGTACTGATGAGGGAGTAACAACAATGATGCCATATCCAGATTATGATTACATTTCTCTCACTGCAAGATCACCCTGAAAGAGATACCTTAAAAACAGAGAAAACGAGCAGTATAAAAAGGAAGTTCTAAAGGCCACCTCCTTATAGGTCCTCTCAGGGCTATATTACACATACTAAATTTTTGACTTTGATGATCCCTCCAATGAATTAAATTTTGTTACTAGTCTCTCTCCCTCCAATACTCATTCATCATATAGTAAGTCTTTTGAACATCTTTACAGTACTTTGGGGTAGGTTTAGAAATTTGTTAACATTACGTATATAATGATGAAGTCTAGGAAGAGTTTATATCCTACATATTTCCAAGTTGCAATTACAGAATAACCACTGATTAGAATACTTACTGTAAGAACAACTATGGCAGTGGTAGCTATAAAAATTATTTTTCCATGCCCTTCTGGAAGATCATGTATTGACTGCATGGCAAGGGCAAAAGCCATTGCGCCCCTAAGTCCTGTTGACCTCAGATCATCAATATTAAATCAATAATTAAAACAGTTAATGAGAGCCTAAAAAATTACCACTGTGCCAAAGTGCCTTTTGATGCTTTACAGGAACTTTATGATGTGCTGGTCGAACCAAATTGACCAAGTAAGCACAAGAGAAAACATTTGCCACCCTTCACATAAAACGCACAACAATAAAGATGATGAATATGGGGTTTCTCATACAAGAAAGGCGACAAAAAGAATTTGAGGATGCTTTGTAATTATAATCATTCAGATCAGAATAATTTATATACCCTACATATTTCAAAAGAATTTGCTTCCTCTGAACCTAGTTGAAGAAAATTTGCTCATCAAAGATAAGTTTAGACAAGGTATCCCGTAGCTTTGAAAAATTATATACGCATGAAATTCCTCAAAGTATTCATAAAAAATCCACAACAGAATCTTCAGTTACTGGAAAACAATTTTCTCATCAGTTGTTTTTCATAATCATTTCTACATGCATGTATAAGAGTTGTCTATTAGTTGTCTATGTACTTTTTTGGCTAAAGCGCCACTAGATCTTAAGCTGGCTTGTACAATGTCCCCGCAATCTAGTAGATTTAAATTTTCAAATCTAAGATGTTACTATTTGGTATTTAAACATAATGTTTCTAGTAAAGTTCAGACCTGTAAGATAAGAAACAATATCAAAATAAATGCATGTTGTATATTGAATTATGTGCTAATAAAACCAATCATATAATGATTTATGAAACCACATAAAGCAGCTTAGAATCATATTCAGCTGGTTTTGAGTGTCAAGATATGACTTTGTTATTGTCTTATTTTACATGTTAAGAGTCATCCATTAGCTAAGTTTTACAACTGAACACAAGTATGGATATAATCGTTTGGTAAATTAATTATTTACTAACATAGTAATCAAAAAAAATAATCATATTACTAACCATTTGAATAATTTATACACATTAAATTGACAAAAGAGGTTCCACTTTTCCCACAATTAATTTAATGTTCTGTATATCTTTATCTTTTTAGGTCTACTTCTGGATTGTTTACATACTTCAATTTAATGTTTTGTATATCTATTCCATTCGACTAGTATCATAATGGATCCACTGGTGCCTCCCACTTACAGCTGCTACTCCTATGGCTCTGAGGCAAACAAGATTAACAACAACTCATCTTTTTTGCATCATGAAAATATAGGGAGACGAGAAACTAATTACACACACAAAATTCTGACTGATTATTAAAAATTGTCAAGAAAATTAGTATAAAGAAGGAAAAAATTATTTTTTTGAAAAAAAAAAGCTCATCGTTCACCAACGAAGTGGACCTGAGTAATCATCTTATCTATCACTGTTCCAATCTCTTCTTTCTCATAGTAACTATCACCCATTACCAGCAACCTGTCACTCAAAAATAATGTAAAAAAATCAACTTTATTATTTTTTTGAAAAAATCGACTATAAATAAATCTAAGATCCTAAAGTGGCCTTTTAAAAATAAAAAAAATTCAAATTGGGTTCTGTTATTAATATAAACTTCTGTCATTGTGCCTAAAAAAGAAAACCCATCTCCCAAAATCCTTCACCTTCAAAAGAAATTAAGACTATAACAAAGAAGAAAGAAACAAAAGAGCATAAAAGGGCAAACATTTCTTCTTTAGAAACACAAAAGGTGAGCAAAAAACCATCTATAGATCCTTCAACTCCTTCAAGATCCGCTTCGAAGCCATCTCTAAATTCCCTGAAATCGCACCCAAAACACCATTTAAAACCCCCAAAAAATCCAAGGGAAAAAAAGGGAAATCGAAACCTAGGGAGAGAAACCTAGGGGAAGGGAGCACGACAGCGGGAAGGGGGGGCACAGCGGCAGGAGGTGGGGGATTTGGAGATAGGGTTTGCTGAGAGGGGGATTTAGAGATAGGGTTTGGTAAGAGAGGGAGAAAATAAAGAATAGTTATGGATTAAAAACTTATAGTTACTGATTAAAAGCTCTAAAGCTATAGGGTACCTATACCCACAGTAGTTTACTACACGTCTGTAGGTATATGATGTCTATACCTACAGTTTTACTAACCGTCACTATAGGTATCCGTTGGTATATGGAAAATTCCTTGTAGTGGCAAATTTGTAATCCTCTAAGAATCTTCTCTTTAAGTTAATCGGACCACACTATTTGTCCTTCCAGAAGCATGTGGTAGCCCCATTTCCAATAGAGAATGTAACCCCTGAGATGAAAATATCCCTAACATGATTGACTCCACGCCAGAACCCGGATGCTAATTCCTTATTTTTCTGCTTTTGGTGCTTGCAGCCATTCTTTAGATAGGCCGCCTTTATCAGAAGACCCCATTTTTGTCTTAGTCTTAAGTTTAAATTTCCACCACCATTTGCAAAGTAAGGCTTAGTTCATCTAACAAATATTGACCACCCCCAATCCACCAAGTTCTTTACGTATGAACACAGTGCCCCACTTGATTAAAGCATACCCTTTCCCTTCCCCAGCCCCATGCCACAGAAACTGTCTTCTGAGTGTCAATTTTTTTGGATACCCAGACCAGTATTTTGTAAAATGACATAAAGTACAGTGGTATAGAGCTAACCACCGAGTTGAGCAAGATTATGCGTCCCCCAAAGAACAAAATTTTACCGTTTCACCCCTCTAATATGCTTGCAATTTTCTCGATCAAGACATGCCAGTCTACCCTCCTAATATTTCCGGTACCGATTGGTAGGCCCAAGTACCTAATTGGTAATTTCTGGATCGGACAATTAAGAATATTGGCAATTGTGTTCCCCCCTTCCCCTGGGTCTCCTAAAAATGTGATTGAGCTTTTGTGGAAATTGACCTTAAGCCCCGACCACTCTTCGAATAAGTAGAGACCCCACTTCAAGAAAGTTGCCTGCGCAATGTCGCATTCACCGAAAATTAAAGTATCATCCGCATACTATACGTTCATGACAGCAGAGATACCCCTTCTCATACCTAGACCATTAATCAATCCAACTTCTCTGTAGACGTTTAGCATTCGATGAAGCCCCTCTCCCACCAAAGTGAATAGCAGTGGTGATAGTGGGTCTCCCTGTCTAAGTCCCCGCCTGCATCTGATTTCCTTTCCCGGCTTTCCATTGACTAGGATATTGACCTTGGACATAGTTAACCAACTCTATATCCATCCGATCCACCTATTCCCGAACCCTCTTCTTTCCAGAATCTCCAATAAGCATTTTCATTCAACCTTGTCATATGCCTTTTCGAAATCTAACTTAAGCATGAACCCCGCTTTCTTACGTCTCTTCGTATCTTGTATAACTTCCTGTACAAAAGCCACCCCTTCTAAGATATCCCTTCCAGCAATAAAACCAGTCTGATAATTCTTGATGATGTCCCCGATAATCCTTCCCAATCTATTAGCAAGAACTTTTGTGATAATTTTGACCAAGCAGTTGATCAAACTGATTGGCCTGAAATCACTGACCTCCCTCGCCACCTGTTTTTTCAGGATTAGGCATACATGAGCGTAGTTGAGTCTCTCTAGATTCAAACTACCGTCATAGAACGCACTCATGATATCCATAATGTCGACTTTGAAAAAATCCCAAAACTGTCTGTAGAAGAGCATAGGGAACCCATCTGGTCCTGGTGCCTTATCATGTCCCATTCCCCACACTGCTGCCTTCACCTCATTCATTGTGAATGGATCTTGCAGGGCATCAACTCTCCGTTGTGTTTCTCCTTGCAAATCCTCCCAAAGGTTCTTATTGGATTCGCTTTGTCCCTCTCTGTGTTGCCCAAATAGCTCTTTGAACTTTACATGAACATGGCTGACTATCTGTTGCTCGTCTGAAACCGAGATACCATCTATATCCAATGAATGAATGTAGTTTTTTCTACGATGCATGCTAGCAACCTTGTGGATGTATTTGGTATTCGCATCCCCTTCTTTCAGCCACTTTACCCAGGACCGTTGCCGCCACATAATTTCCTCATTTATGTAGGTCTGTTGAATATCTCGTCTGCACTCCGTCCAGACATGGATTATTGAATATTGTTCCTGAAACAAAACCAGAATTCACTGCAGCAAAAATGGTATCTTCTCAAAACAGACTTTACCTTATACCTAACATACCGCATAACCTCAAAACAATCAGTAAAGTCTGAACAGGATAGTTGGAAATACAAGAGACTTCAGACTGCAACTACACCTGCCGAACGCACAGCAAAATGGAATTAGGGCTTTGCCTTGCCAGTAGTTGCCACACACATTTTGAAAAGGATCATTGAAGGTAGGGAAGTCTGAATAGCTTGGAAGGATATTATATGGTACGCATGCTTACATATACAAGAGAGATTTCAATCCACCAAAATACAGAGTTAAATTCAAATCTGTTTCTTGGCATTTGACAAACTGGTTTTCATACTTACAATACGAACAAAATATCTTGTTTTTGAGGCATTAAAATGAATGTTATCAGTCAAAAATCTATGTATAGAATACACTGCTATATACCCCCCTATTTGAATTCATCCCTACCCTCTCCTCTTCACTGATCCTTTATAAAGAAAAACAATGACTATAAAAGGGAAAAGTGATGTTAAACCTCATAACATTACATTACAGCAAACGAATTGACACTGAAGATGACCACAAAAAGTACAAGGAGCAAGTGCATTAGTCAATTAGCTTGCACAAACGAAACAGAGAAATAATTAGAATCACATAAAATAAAATTTAAAAAAAGAGAGAAGAAAATCACTGCAGCAGTATCAGATGGTAATATATCTCATGAGCTATTATTGTATCAGTAACAGGTCATGCCAATATTACATAGAGAGGAAACATGTTTTGCATCTGGACTTCAGCATTGGTACCCCAAGAAAGTGATATAATCATTTGAATTCTACATTCATAATAGAAACAATGCTTACAGAGTTAGTAATCAATCCAGATCATAACCTTGTACAAAGCATTTATCCATTTCACAATAGGAAAGTAGAAATTTAAAAAAAAATAACTGACCTCAAACTTAAAAACAATCTTTTTTTATCACCAAAGTTCCCCTTCTCATTGATCATCAACCCTCCGTACAAAGGTATGCTTATGTTCAATCATCTATGCTACTGTGAAGTGTGAGTGTGTATTTGGCTGGACCCTTACGTCCAATGCATGTATACATTGAATCAACATTTGAAATCGATGGTAATAACTGAGGCCCCACTTACTACCATAATTAAGATATAAACAGTGCATTAATCAAGCTGATAATTAAAAAAAAGTTTTTTCCAAGGATCCACAGAAGGTTGTAGATATTGTGTTACATCAAGCTGTGCACGAAGTTCTAACCATAGCTTTATTTTTAGAAAAAAGGTTAAGGCGAAGAACTAAGAAGACTGCCACAAAAGGCAGACAATGATGTCTCAGGTGAAGAACTAATAACACAGACATCAATTATAATTAAGCCTAATACTAATCAAACGAGTGGTTGATTGTAGGAAATGATAAACCCTTAACTTTTAAGGATTCAACTTGAAAGGGAAAGAACTAATAGCTTAAAAGTAAAAGAAGTAAAATAAAACAATCTTAGCCTGAGAAAGAAGAAATTAAATACTCCTTCACTCCAAAAATTGAAGTACAAAAAATAGTACCTTCTTCCATGCTTTGCTCGAATCTTGTAATTCAGACATCTCTGGAGAAATGATGGCTGCAATAGAATATATGAAGAAATAAGTTGTACAAGATTTAATTATTTCGAACTGATTAGCAAGGTAAAGAACTACTAGGGAGATGGTGTACACTACAGGAAGGAATTTTAAATAAAAAAAGATGCGATTATAAATTAAATACATTCAGGGAAAATAATTTTACATTTTCGTACTGCTCGACATTGGAGAATATTCAGTTCAACTGGTTTGCAGTAAACAGATAGACTCTCCTCAGCTGCAAGCAACTAGTCACAGGGGTGGCAACTGGGCCGGGTCAACCGGCGACCCACCCGCGACCCGGCCCACGAACCCGGCCCGCATAAGGATTTCACGGGTTCGGGTCGAACCCGGTGAATAGGACCGGGTCGACCCGGGTCGCTTTTTTCCCGAATTTGATTCGCCAAACCCGGCCCACGAACCCGGTCAACCCGCGAATTGGACCCGCCAACCCGCGGGTCGACCCGCGAATTTCGACCTACCGACCCGTGACGGGTCGGCCGTTCGACCCGCGGGTCGAACGGGTCGAAACCCGCGGTTCGAGGCCGGGCTGACCGTTGGGCTTAGGTGCCGTTGGGCTTCACAGCGTTGGCATGCAGCCAACGGCTCTTAGAGCCGTTGCTGCTGCCGTTAGATAGTTTATTTATTTATTTATTTTTTATTTTTTGTTTTTTCCCAATTCTAAGTCTATAAATAGCCCCCAAAAATCTCCAAAAAAATCACACCTCCCTCTCTTACTCTCTCTACTATTATACATCAAAAAAAAAAAATTGAAAAATTGTAGTAATCATCAAACAAGTGTACAAGGAGGCGTATACACGATCAAATTTCGGTCGTATCAGAGAACAAAATTCAACGTCTTCAACTCTCTTCAACCATCGACTGAAATCTACTTCAACTCTTCAATTGCGAAATCGGCAAAGCCCTCCTCCATCTTTTCTATTATATTCTAATTTTCACGGTTTTATTTTATACGCGTATTCCACGGTGAACGGTATCAAAATATCTCTATCTCTTTTCTCTTGTTATTATTTTTTTTGCGTTGTAGTTAAAATTATTGTTCGTTTTTTGAACTTCTCTATCTCAACCCTCTTGTTTTTTAGTTTTTTTTTGTATAATTCACCGCTCGTCCCCTCCTACATTGTAGATTTTTTTTTACATACCACATTACTACACTATGTCTAGATCACGCGGTAGCGGTCGTAGTGGACAAGATTCTTCCTCATCTTCACGTAGGCCACCAATTGTCCCAATTACTGAGCCCGCCCAAGATTACATTGATCCTACTATGGAACAATGGGGTACACACGATGATGTTGGACATGAACAATTAGAAGAAGAACAACAACAACAAACCGACACCACACAACCCCGTAGTAGTAGGAAAAGTAAAGGAGAAACTAGCGATTGGCATAAGTTTTATCATTATATCCCGGACGAAAATACTCCGGGTGTAGGTGTGAAAGCGTGTAAATCATGTGATAAACTATACAAATTCAAAAAGGGTGACGGAACCGGTACACTTAGTAGGCACATCCTAAATAATCATAAAGATCTTCTTGATCAACTACAAGGCCAACAAAGAATAAACCCTAGGACCGGTCAAGTAGATAGCCACCCTTATGATCCCGAACTTGTTCGTCGGGAAATGGCCCGATTAGTAATTAAGGATGAGTTACCATTTACCTATTCCGAGAGTAGGAACTTGGAAAATTTTAATCAAACGGCCTTAAACCCTCATTTTAAAAGAATTCCGAGAAATACTTGCAAATCGGATTGTTTTAAAGTGTACATGGAAATGAAGGACGCGTTGATTGCAATTTTATATAGTTTAACTTGTAGGGTTAGTTTAACTTCGGATTGTTGGACGGGTGTCAACAATATTCCAACGATGGGAATAACCTATCATTGGATCGACAATGATTGGATTCTTAATAAAAGAATCATATCACTTGCGTCGTTGCCGTATCCCCATAGTGGCGCTGAAATAGCAAACCGTATTTTAGAAATTTGTGATGTTTTTCATATTCGCGATAAAATTATGGCTATTAGTTTTGATAATGCATCTAACAACAATGTAGCAATTAATACTTTAAAAAGAATATTAAACCCCCCATCTGACAATATTTTTCATGTTAGGTGTGCATGTCATATTATAAATTTATGTGTTCAAGATGCATTAGGTATAGCTGATCCATATATAATTAAAATTAGAGATTGTGTACATTTCATTGCATTAAAACCAAGCATTCTACAAGAATGGAAAGCTTGGTGTAGAGCTAGACATGTTCCTTTTAGAAAATTTCCAAAGGATGTTAGACACCGATGGAATTCTACTTTTGATTTACTAAATGTTGTCACCGAATATAAAGCAGTTGTAAATGATTTTTGTATCGCACAAAATATGCCTAATTTTCAAATGACTGCCGCCGATTGGTTTTTTGCTGAATCTTTGTTGAAATTTTTAGAACCTTTTAAAACCGCAACTTTAAAATTTTCAAAAACATATGAATCTACTTCTAGTAGCATTTTTATTGAATTAGTTAGCATGGTTCAAACATTTAACGAAATATTAAATGATACCCATATTAGTGACATTGTAAAACCTGCATTTACTAAATTTTTGAAGTATTATTTTCCTCCTCCTATGTTGATTTGTGTTGCTACTGTTATGGATCCTCGTATCAAATTTGAAGGTACGAAGAATTTGATAGAAATATTTTTTGGATATTTAGATAACATTGTAGAATTAACAATTGATTGCGCTAGTTTTTTAGTTAAATTTGAATCTACGTTAAATAACTTGTATGATTATTATGATAGACGTTTTGCTTCTAGTAGTACAACTTCTATAGTTAGTTCTTCTTCTGGTAGTTCTAAAGGTAAAAGTAGAATTGGTGATAGAACATTTAGTTTACTTGAAAAAATTCAATCTAAAAAACCTAGGACTAATCAACCAAATGAATTAAATTGGTATAACCAACAAGATGCTGAGCCTTTTACTTCTGCACTAGATATTTTACAGTGGTGGAAAGAACATGAACACACTTTTAGTATTCTATCAATTATGGCTAAAGATTTACTAACTCCTCCTGTCTCTACAGTTGCTTCTGAGAGTGCATTTTCTACATGTGGCAGGGTTCTATCAGATTACAGGAATCGGATGAAGCCCGAGACGTTAGAGATGCTCGTATGCACAGAAGACTGGCTGAAGGCTGAAGATAGGACGCAAGGAAAAGCACTATCGAGTTCCACAAGTGGGAGCAACTCGCCTGAAGACCAACAACAACAACAACAACAACAACAATAGCTTTTCTTGTTTTGTTAAATTAGAAAAATTGTAGTCAATTAAAATTGTACATAAGAACTAAGAAATATGTTATTGTATAAAACTTATTTGTGAATTGAATTTTTCATTTCGTTATAAATTGTTCAAATTGTACAACTTAAATTCATATGAATAAAATTTCAAAATTTGTTGTCAATTTCACTCTTTCAATCTTATTATTATTATTACGATTTTTTTTGTTTATTAGTATAATAGTATTATTACTTACTTAGTATTATAATTAAACATCATTTGGGGATATTTGATTCAATTTTAAGAATTGTAGTATTATTACTTATTAGTATTATTACTGAATTACATACTTAGACAGTTAGACTTAGTATTATAATTAAACATCATTTGGGGATATTAGAAGAATTGTATAATTTATTACTTATTAGTAGTATTACTTACTTAGTATTATAATTTTTTAAAAAATGTAATATTCATCAAACAAAAATATGGTTGTTTGTATAATTGTATACATCATTTGTAAAATTATTATTATTATTAGTTCGATTTAAGATACCCAAAAAAAAATAATTATATATTAAACGGGCCAACCCGCGGGTCGACCCGGCCCAACCCGGGTTGAGCCCTAATGGGTTCACGGGTTGGGCGGGCCACCCAAATCAGAATCTGACTTGGCCCGGGCGGCCCGCATAACAACCCAACCCGGCCCGGCCCGCCCACTCCAGCGTGCCAACCCGCGCGGGTTGGGTCCGGCTCGGCCCGTTCGGCCCGTTCGCCACCCCTAGTCAGCTGTCAAAATAGCCCGAGATTATTGCCGACACATCTGATCTGTCGTTCTAGATTGGCTGTAGCTGCAACCAATATTTTTGCACCTCACACAGGAACTGACATCAAACAATTTATTATTCGAGGTTTAAAGCATTTGGAAATGACCAAAGTGGAATAACCGAATAACATCGAGATGGCATAAAATGGCAGGTCCCTGTAAAGATGGATTAGTTCTTACTAAGTTTTAAGCTCATTATATATACTAGTAATTTACACGTGCGATGCACGTCTTAATAAATATCTATTTTCTAAAGTAAAAATTTCGACGTAGTCTGACATTGAATCTGAGACATCTTTTATATTAGTTATGCACGGACAATACACGTCTTAATAATTTAAAAAAAAAAAAAAACTCTGATGTAGCGGGACTAAAACTTCCTTCGTATTAGTTATGTACGTGCATCACATGCGTTGATAGATTGACAAATGATACTAAGGCCTTCTCCCGTTATAACATTAGAGATTAGATATATATATATATAGCGAGCGAGCGAGAGAGAGAGAGAGAGAGAGAGAGAGAGAGAGAGAGAGTGGAGAGAGAGAGAGAGGGGGGGGGGGGGGTAGCATGTCACCCTAGCCAACTTAGTTAGGGAGACATCTAAAAAATCTATCCAAGACCATCGAAAATTAAATTTCACACTGTTACGTGTGATCTACACCTTAATAAGTGTGTACAAAATTTCAAATGAATTCGATGAGATTTAACTGTTTATCATATGACAAAAAATTGACGTTTTTATAAATGGTCTAGAATAAGTTTATTTTTAGGTCGCATGATGAGTAGTTAAAACTCGTCAAATTCATTTCAAAATTTTTACATCGTTTTTGTGATGCAGATCACATCAAACAGTTTGAATTTTCGTTTTGGATGGTTGAATATGAGTTTTGAGATGCATCCCTAGCTAGATTATAGAGTGACATGTAAATCACCCTAGAGGGGGTGAATAGGGTTATTGCGCGGAAATTAAAAACTTAAATAAAATGCGTAAAATAAGAAAATAGAGTTAGATAAAGCAAACAGAGCAAGCAAGCAAGACAGCGATATAACGTGGTTCGACCTCAGGTTTACGTCCACACCACCTACTTGTAGAAATTTTTCGCCACAGGCGTTCCATTATACTTTAAAACTCTTGTACAGTGATTCTCGGATTCAGGCAGAGAGACCTGTTACACCCACATGACTTCTATGAATAATCCCTGTAAAACTCACCGAAGTGGAAGAAAAGAAAAATTCTCAAAATCTATGACGATCTTGACTAAAGAAAACAATAAAAACTCACACACTCGGATAATTGATTGAATGATTAGTTCAGAAGAATAATGATAGCAAGGAGATCAAGAATACTTAGTGAATTCACCTCTATTTATAGAATGAGGAATAGTATCTTTCTAGAAATGAAAAGATGTTTCCAAAATAGTCAAAACTGCACAAGTATGGTCGACCACTTTGTTGAGCAGTTGACCGTCCACCTTTAACTCGAAAGTCGAGAGGTGGGCTGACTCATCTTTCCACTATGATGAGCAGTTGATTGTTATAACGGTCGACCGACATATGTGCGGTCGACCGCTATCGTGCAAACTTGATATTTATTTGGCGAATCCACTTTATATTCTTTCCAAAACAGATTATTCAATCAACGATTATTTACATGGTATTTCCTCACATAAACAGAAATAAATAATCCATCTTTGTTGGCTTTCTTGAGGATTTAAAGCACATATTTTTTGAGTTGATATCTTCTTGATATTTGCAATCTTCTTTGATATATTCATCTTTTGCTTGATTGCTAATCTTTTTTGCTTTTTGTTTTGATTGACCTTTTCTGTAGATCCTGTATATCTCAACTGAAAATATTAGTCTTAATAATATGTTTTGTGCATACCAAACTTAGAGTCAACAATCTTCTCCCTTTGGTGTGAACAAAACATATCTTAGAATTTAATTAAGTTTAAAAGAATTCAAATGCTCCCTCTTAATCCAATACTCCCCCTAAATTTATGCACATAAGAATTAAATAAATGTGTGTTCATGATGCGTCCTATATGCGTAAACCAAAACGTACTCGAAAACATGCATACATAAATGTGAGTTAAACAAATTCATTTTGTGGGAGATGCACATTTGAGAAACAGAAATACAAGAGCACACAATTTAGAGGAGGAGATTCATGAATGATAAATTAAATTCAGCACATAATTTAGAGGAGGAGATTCATGAATGGTAAATTAAATTCTAAGCTCTAAATTTTTATTCTCTTTTGAAACACACCAAAATCAAAGAAAATGAGATACCACAAAAAAAAAAAAAAAAAAAACCGTCGGTCGATCGGGTGGTCGACCGACCGCTATAATTAACCAAAAACCCTGTAAGTGAAAGGAGCAGAATGTGCGGGTGTCAATAATTATTTCCTGAGAGCATCTGTAGTCGTTTGCCAAATATCGATAAAATGGATATTTGGCAAACGGACGTGCTGCACTCGTTTGCCAAATATCCATTTTATCGATAAATCGCTACAGTCGTGTGCTATAAATGAGAATCGATTTGAGAATTATCCATATTTGAACGACGGCACTTCGAGTGCCGTCGCACACAAAAAAAAAATTGCCGCGTCGGACGGCACTTCATGTGCCGTCCTTTGATTTTTTATTTTTTTTTCAATTAAAAAAATCCCAGCAGGCCGAAATCCTCGGACGGGACTTGAAGTGCCGTCCGGAGGGTTTTGTAATTTTTAATTTTTTTTGCAATTTTTGAAAATGTTTTTGCAATTTTTTAATTTTTTGTGCAATTTCTGAAATGTTTTTGTAATTTTTTGTAAATTTTTTGTAATTTCCGGAAAAGTGGAAAATGACAACAAACCTCTTGGACGGCACTTCATATGCCGTCCGTGCTTTGGTCCTTGTATTTTTTTTTTCTTCTACGACAGCACTTCATGTGCCATCGCTCTTGTATTTTTTTTTTGCGATCGGACGGCACTTCGAGTGCCGTCCCACAAAATTAAGCGTTTTTTTTTCTCTCCGACTGCACTTCATGTGCCGTCGCTTATTATTTTACGATAGATTGCTAAAAAATAGCTTTTTAACGAGTGCAGCCAAAGTTCGATTTTTATTTCCATTTATCCATATATTCATTTTTTCACCCACAACGACTACAGATGCTTTGACTCTACTTTTTAGATCCTACAAATAACTTTTTGCTTGATAATTGATCCTACATACTGTAACTCATTGACCGACCATATATTAGATTTATTGACATACATAGAGAAAAGAAAAGAGAAAAATAAAAATAAAATGAAGAGTTAAAACAAAACAAAAGCAAACGCTTCCTTTTATTTTCACACACAGTTCATAGCAATAAAATAAAATAAATAAATAAATAAATAAATATATATATATAGAGAGAGAGAGAGAGAGAGAGAAATTTTTTCAAAGCCGTATCTTGAATTCAAATTAGATTTTTCAAAATTCAACCAACCTTAAGCTTTTGAAAAAAAAAAGGATAATGTCAAAATCTCTGTTCTTTATATCATGTCGTCTTTTTCCTTAATGGAACTCTCATAATTTTGGATGCTCTAATTCGTTAATCATAACAAGATAAAGTTGACAATCTCGATAATGAGCAGTAAGTTGCTTTCTCTTGATGATCACCGTTTATTTAAGATGTACTAGTTTATCATTGTTTTTCTCTTTAATCTTGAATGGAATATATATATTTTTTGGTATTTTATAAAAATATGTATGGTTAAAATCTATTATCATTATTCTCTTCTTCTTTTTCTTAATGCAATAATTATGAATAAGTAAAAGTTTTTTTTTTTTTTGAGATAAAAGGTGGGATAAATCCACCATGTTTCATTAATAAGAAGTTAATAAAACAACCCCAGTAAACCAGGGGAAAACAAAAGTACAGTGCAGGAAATAAAACATCGTCTCCCAACAACATCCTGGGGGCTGGGTCTAACTATCCAAACAAAATACAACAAAAAGTACAATAGCTCAAACCCAAAAAACAAACTAGAGATAGGTGCTGCCAGCTGGAACCTGCTGTGTCAAGTGAGCCATAGGGTCACCTACCCCTCAGTCCAGAGTCGGTTCAAACTCGACCTCCTCATCATCAAATTCTTCCACCTGGAAGACTCTGGCAATCCTCCCTCTCGTCCCTGTGGCAGCAACTGTGGCCCAAAAAGAAATCAGGTGCATAATATGAGTAAGATTACCGGAAATACTATTACATGAAGCATGAAAGTAAAAACTATTCCTGTCCAACCATAACACCCAAGTAGTTGCCCCAATGGCAATGTACCAAGCATCCTTCATCTCGTGGCGTACCGAGGCAAAATTGGAACCGATCCACAAATCCTCGTATTCGTTTGGGTAGTCACTTGTCCCTAAAGTCCTTAAAACCTTAACCATGGTTGCCTTACTCCTCTGACAGTGAATGAAAAGGTAGTTCAGAGTCTCCGTGTGTGTGTTACAGAATCCGCAATTGATCGCTATCTGTGGTTGTCTTTTGGCCAGGTTCTCTCTGGTGAGGATCGCGTTATTGAGCACTAGCCAGAGGAAGACTCTAACTTTATGGAGGATTTTCGCCTTCTAAAGAACCTTTGCCCAGCTAGGTCTGCATCCTCGAAAGTGAATCCGTTTGTATAGAGATCTCACCATGAATGCTCCCTTGGTCTCAAGGGCCCATCGCATCTGGTCTGGACCTTTAGCACACATCGCGCCGGACTTTGCTATATGCATTCAAAGTTTCAGCAGTTGCTGATGAAGCCCTGGGGTAAGAGTTCCTCGGAAAGACGGTTTCTAGGTGCCCCTTTTCCAAGTCTCGGCCACAGATATGTTTGGACGATTCGTTTTCTCATAAAGCTCTGGGAAGGTCTCCTTAAGGTTATGTGCACCACACCATTTATCCCACCAGAATCTGGTGGAACGTCCATTACCAATAGTCGAAATAACTGCTGAGTTGAAAGGCCCGCTAGCTTTGGTAATTCCTTTCCAGAATAGAGAAACTTTCGGTCCTACTCGGAAGCCTAAACTTCTCGTACCTTTACCTCGAAGGTATGGCTGAATGAAGTCCTGCCATCCTTCCCCGCTGTGGTGAAAGACCTTCCACCACCATTTCCCTAGCAGGGTAAGATTCATATCTCTCTGGTCGATTATGCCGAGCCCCTCATGACTCTTCTTCATGCAAGCGATACTCCATTTTATCAGGTGATATCCTCCCCTATTCGCGTCTTCTCCTTTCCAGAGGAATCATTTTCGCATTCGGTCAATCCTCTGAATTACCCATTTCGAAAGCTTAAAAAATGACATATAGTAAATGGGCAGATTAGACAACACTGAGTTGATGAGCACCACTCTGCCACCGAGGGACAGAGATTTGCCTTTCCACCCAGATAATCTGTTCTCCACCCTGTCAATTATGGGTAGCCAATCCGTCTTATTTAGCTTCCCTAGCTTGCGTGGGAGACCTAAATATTTGATTGGGAACTCATCCATCATGCAGTTAAGAATGGTTGTGTGGTCTTGTGCCTCACTATCGAAAGGTGCAATTGGGATCAGTGCACTCTTGTAGAAGTTAATCCTGAAACCTGACCATACCTCAAAACAGTATAGTACCCCTTTAAAGCAGATTGTCTCTGATCGATTCCCATTACCAAAAAAAAGGGTGTCATCAGCATACTGAAGAATCGTGCACCCTTGATTAGCATGACTTCTCGCCACTGGTGTAATCCAGCCCTTGCTCTGACAGTAGCCTAGCATGCTCCTCAGTACATCTGCTACAATGGTGAATAGTAGAGGTGATAGCGGATCCCCCTGGTGTAGCCCCTTCTTGTAAGGGAATGGTTGACCTGACCGACCATTCACCGAGATCACTATTTTGCTGGTGTATAGACATTGTTTAATCCACCTGATCCATTTATCCCCGAAGCCCCTTCCTCTGAGGGCTTCCAGCAAACATTTCCAGTTTACTGAGTCATATGCTTTCTCAAAGTCCAGTTTAAGGAGGAAGTTCTTAGATTGGCCCGTGTAGCAATGGTGGATAACTTGTTCAGCGGTCACCACGCAATCCAAGATACATTTATCCTTAATCATGAAGCCAGACTGCGCTTTGTTAATTAACCAGTCCATGGTACTACCCAACCGAATGGCCAGGACCTTGGTGATGATCTTAGCCGAGCAGTTTATGAGGCTAATCGGTCTGAAATCCCCCACCCTCGACGATTCCGCTCTTTTGGGTATTAGAACTACCTCTACAAAGTTGAACATGCCCAATTTGAGAATGTGGTGGAAGAAATCATCCAGCAACGCCATAAAGTCCCCTTTTATTTCCTCCCAGAACACCTTGTAGAATAACACTGGGAATTCGTCCGGCCTAGGTGATTTGTCTGCTCCCATTTGCTTAATGGCCTTTTCCACTTCCATTTCCGAGAAAGGTGCTTTCAAGTTGGAGAAAGTTTGTGCTGTTTCGGTCCTCCCAGCCTGCCAGAAGTCTTCCCTAATCGGGATCCTGAAGTCGTTCTTCTTCCCAAAGATTCCTTTGTAGTAGTCTTGAAAGGTCTTGGAGATCACATTTTCGTCTTGCAATGTTCCCGAGTCTGTTTGTAGTGACACTATTAGGTTAGATCTACGTCTTGTGCTTGTGACTCGGTGAAAGTAGGCCGTATTCGCATCTCCCTCTTTGAGCCACGAGATCCTCGACCTTTGTTGCCATTTGATCTCCTCAAGCTTATAAAGATTAGCAATGTTTTGACGGAGCTCTAGCAGCTTGTTTCTTTCCTCTTGTGACAGGACTCTCGCCTCTTCTAATCTCTCTAACTCATCAATACCTTCTAAGAAGGAGTCTTTTGCACGCCAAATGGTCGAAAATCTAGATCTGTTCCATCTACACAGCCGTTTTCTCAATTGACGCACTTTTTCACACCATCAGAATGCTGCATCCATCCTAGTTGTAGGGAGCGCCCAGTTCTCCATCACCATGTGGTGAAAACCTTGGATTTTCAGCCAGGCCTTCTCAAATCTGAACTTCCTTGGTCTTTGAGTTCCCTGCATCCCGACATCAAGTAGGATCGGGGTGTGGTCAGACGTGGGTCTTGGGATCGATTTAGCGCTTGCTAACGGGAATTTAGCCTCCCAATCCATCGAAACCAGAATCTTGTCCAATTTGGCCATAATCGGGGTTTCTTGCATGTTTGACCAAGTAAATAATCTATCATTAATAGGGATGTCGATTAGCTCTAGTTCCGTGATCACCCTATTAAATTCTTCCCTGTGTCTGTCGCTGGAGCCTCTTCCTTTGTGTTCAAAAGCAAATATGGTGATGTTGAAGTCTCCCCCGACCATCCAAGCTCCCGACCACCTGTGGCGAATATCGATAAGTTCTTACCAAAAGGCGGTGCGGTCTGCCGCCACATTTGGCCCATAGACCACGGTGACCGTTTGCACCCAGTTATCGGATCTTCGCTTTAATCGGATAGACAGAGAAAATGCTCTGCTGTACTCCTCAGAGCAGACGAAGATATCCAGATTGAATCCGATAGCTATCCCCCCGAAGCTCTTGCGGACGGTCGTAGCACCCATTCCTTGATTCTGGTGCCCCCCTACTCTTTTGAGCTTAAACCCATTCGTGAGTTTTGTCTCCTGTAGCCCTACCACTTCCGCTCTGGACGTCATAATAACTTCCCTAACCATCTCTTTCTTCCCCCTATCCTCAAATCCCCGAACATTCCAGAAAAGTGTATTCATTGGGGGAGTGGGCTAAGGGTGATCGTGGGTGTGGGTTGGGGTATTTCCTCCCCAACCACCATCAACCCAGAGCAAGAACGTATGTCCTTCTGAGGGTTCATCATAGCCCATTCAGTTTCCCAACCCCTGATTTTGTTGAGCAGAAGAGCGTTGCGATCTCTGTCACAAACTTCTAAACCATAAGTTTGAGCTAGAATAAAAACATCTGAATCTGACATGAAATTTAAAATGGATGCTAAAAAACTTTTCGTACCTCCTTCATCAAATTTTGTGGCTTTGGCTGCCGCTGCTACCTCTAGATAGTCATCTAAGGACTCCACATGAGCCCTTTTAGGTGAACGCTGAACCCTGAATCCCTCTGCCCTGCTAGATGTGTCCGTGCCGAGGTCCATCGCTGTCAGTGGAAGGGTGGATAAGACTATATCTGGAGAGATCTCTCTTTGTGTGTCAGCAATAAAATCTAGATCTTCTGACTCCTCATCCGTAAATGTGAATTCTTCGTCCAGATTTAGACGTCCTTCCAGCTCCTCATCACTATCTACCTGCTGAATATCCAGCTCCATAGGTGCTCTTATCTCGGACTCCTCATTGAGCCCACTAATCAGAGATTGACTATCCAAATTATCTTGATTGCCCGTAGTGGACCCCTCAATGGGCCCACTGCAAGCTGATAGCTGTAACAAATTGCACTTGGACCCCTCTTTGGGCCCACAAATATCCTTATAAATACCCCCCTCAACTTCCTCCTCAGCACTGCTAGCCCCACATATCAGCTGAGTTGTACCGCCATGCAACATACCGCCCTTCACACCAAACGACGCATCCATATCTCTAGGCTCACCGCTGGAGATGGATAACCCTTGAACTCCTTCACGAGTGAGCATATGCTCCTTCTCGATAAACGATTCCACCGCTGATACTAAGAGGCCACGTGTGAAAGGAGCCTGTTCGTTCTTGTCGCCTTCTCCACGTGTCCCCTCGAGAGAGGGGGGCGACATTAACGAGGGCTGACCCTCTGTTCTCTTTGAGTTCACCTGCTCTCTTTGTATTGTCTCAGATCTCTTTGAGAGCTCCTCTTCTCCAACCACTTCTTTGTTGCCCCTCTGTGCTCTCCCCTGCGCTCTCCCCTTTTGCTGCTCAGCTGTCTCGCCTACCAAATCCCTCCCTTTTTGGGCATGGGTTCTGTCGCTGATACTTCTGCTGCTTGCTTGCTTTAAAGAGGAAACTTCCTGTTTCGATTCTTAACCCAACGGCACCCACTCTTGCCTCTTTTGGGGGTGGCTGTGCAGATCTGGGCTGCCTTGTATGTCTCTTCTTGAAGCACTTTTGCCCTTTTGCTCTCTCTGGCCCCCTCTCGCCATTTTCCCACCAACTCCCAAACAAAGATTGCCATTTTGAGCTTTGGGTTGGTCTTCCCTAAGTGGCTTTTTTCCTTGAGCAGTGTTCCCTTCCAAATCAGGGGGGTTGAGCATATCCACCGTTCAATCTGATGAGTTAGAGGTCCTTGAGGGCTTTTGACCATTGGATCTAACGGAGAGACCCCTGTCTCGATCAGCTTTGTACGGAGGATCTTTCTCCGGCCCTTGACCCTCCACCAGAGTACCCTGGCACTGCTCCTGCCCCCTCGCCGCCTTGATGACCTCCCGGTGAGGCCTTTCTGCTTCATGGGTTCCATCTATTATCAGGTCCTTTATCGGCGAGACCACTTTCCTGTAGGATCTGCTGTCTCTGAGTGCTGATGTAGGAGAAGGGGGGATGGCGACTGCCTGTTCTCGCTGTGCTTCTTTTCTCTTTTCGAGAACGAATCTTAGATAGGATTCTTCGAAGGAGAACACTTTTGCGAAGTGCGGCATCAAAGAGATATGGTGCTTCTGATGAGTATTCTTGCCGAGACTAATTCTGATCGGCGCGCCGTTTTCTCGTCTATCTCTTCCACCATCCCGAATTTCGCTACAATCTCTTGAAGAGTTTCCCTCTTCCAGAAGTGTAGGGGGACGTTGTGTATCCATATCCAGTATTTGTCTCCCTGTGGGAGCTCAGCTCCGAAAGTAGGCATCCAAGCGCTGAATTCGAGTTGGAAATGTCCAAAGTCGACCGTCCCCATGCTAACGACTTCAGCGACTTTCTCAGGTGAAGGGAATGAGACCAAGAATTGTAAGTGGCACAATTTCTTAGAGACCCAATCTCTATGGGCTCGCATTGGCCATTTATCAGCAAGAGCCTGCATTAAATGCACCTCCGACGGCCTCCCTGCTTTGACCTTGGCAATAGCGCACCACTGCCACAGCCACCGTTCTTCACTTTTGATAGTTTCAAGGCTTTTTGCCAATCGAATCACCGTGGGGTTCTCAGGTGATCTTCCACGACTCACAGGGCATTCTTCATCGTTGTGGGTTTCCACCACATTGGTGCAAACATAGGAGAGATGTCCCCACTTCATGCACTTGAGGCACCTTACTTCTTTGGTGCATTCACTTCTGTAATGTCCAAGATCACCGCAGTTGAAGCATGGAACCGACTTACGCTTGCCCTTCCTCTCCTTCTTACTATGTGGGAGCTGTTCGGTTTGAAGGTTAGTGGCCTGAGACTTGTTTTTCTTTCCCCTTACTTGAACCCAGTGCCCCTCCTTTACCTCATTGCTGGTGTTACCTTCCACTGTAATCCTGTTGAGCGCATCCCCTTCGTGGGTTCGCTCTACGCTGGATTTAAGGGAATGGTTCGCCTATGGTGGTGGGCTGTCGCGACGGCAGGTGCTGGGGTTGGGGGGGTTGGTCGGAGCAGTATGTTGAGGTTCATGTAGCTCCCTGTGATTGTTGTGGTGATGAGGTGAGTTAGTGCCCCTGAGTTGTTCATTTGATGGCCTATGTTGGTATTGCATACTAGCATGCTGAGGATGGTGTTGCGGTAGATAAAATAGTTTGGAGTGTGTGTTGGTAGGGTGGAGTTGTTGTGTGCGAGCAACACTTTCATAACCTCTCTGAGGGTATCCCCTGGAGTGCTGGTGACGGTGATCTGACGGCGGGGTTTTCTTACGCCTATAATGGCCGGTAGGAGAACCCTGTCTTTGGGCCCTTCCCTCATAAGACTCCCCATGTCGGTGTTGGAACCCATAGTCCCTGGCAGTGCCCTTTCCATAGCGATGATGATCGTATCTCCTCCCCTCACGACGTTGATGTGCAGATTGGTGTGCACGTATCGGGGAGCGAGTGCGTCTGAGCTCTCGATCTCCTCCCTCATCGGGATTTGGGATCAAGTGTGAAGGGGCCAGCATTGGGGCTGTTGGGATGGTGACTGCAGCGGTGGAAAAGGAGGGGGGGTCTGCATTGTGGTGTCGAGTGTGGGTAGTGTGGTTGGAATTGGTGGTTGCTCTGGTGGTGTGAGGTTAGAAGTGGTCTCCAATAATGGTGCTGAAGCTGGTGAAATCGTTGATGTTGGAGCCGGTGGGTGGCGGACCCTCTCATTAGGCCCGCACCCACTGAGTTCGAGGACCGATAGCATGGTCGGATGAAGGATGTAGCACTTTGTGAAGTTGCGGTGGGGTAGGAGGAGGGGAATGAAGGTTGAGAGGAGTGTTCTTTGGGGGGGGGTTTGAGTTGAGAAGGTGGTTCAGGTGAAAGGAGGAGGTTGGCGTCGGAATCCGGAGAGGAGATAGGGTAGGGAAGAGGGAGAGGGAGTAGGTAGGAGCTTGAGTTCACATTTCAGGAATTCTTATGAATAAGTAAAAGTTAGGGTAACCCTATTGAGTTTTACAACTTTGTCAGATAATCATACTCAATTTTTTTTTTTTTGGCATATAACTCTACTTAAGTTTGCTCCGTTAGGCAGTATGGCCTACTCCGTTCATTTTTGGGTGTTTTCTGAAAAATAGTGCTATTGTTTTCACTTTTGAAAGATAAAAATACCGTTATCTCTATTTAGGCTTAAGATGAGGAGTTGAAACAGTAAAAAAGATTTGGAGGAAAAATTAGGAAATTAGGCGGGAAATTTGGGGGATTTCTTAGTTATTATTATTATTATTATTGTTGTTGTTGTTGTTGTTGTTGTTGTTGTTGTTGTTGTTTATTTTTTGCGCATGTGTTTTTAGTTGAGTTGGGGAAGTGGTTGTTTATTTCAATTCACAATAATTTTCAATTCACAATAATTTTTAGGAATAACTTTTAGGAATTTATTTCAGTAATCATCTTCAAATTCATTAATAATAAACAATAGAAAAGTACTTTAGAGCACAAATTTCATTCCAACAACCAAACATAATTATTAAACAGTTTATTCCAAATCATTTACAAATTCAATTAATTTTAATAATTACATATATGTACAAGTGCTTAAGAGCAAAATGTCACAAAAAATTGAGTGCGTAACCCCATGAAGAAATATGACAATGTATAAATATACAAACACAACGAAAAAGGCACTCTATGGATACATCAAAATACAAAAAAAAGGAGGAAAATGGAGATCATAATTCAATCATGTTTTGATAGGACAACTGTAATTAAGTCAGCAAGGATGGATTTATGATATGAGCATGGATCTTAGCACCTTCGACAATATCCCCAGAGAGGGTGGAGTCCTTAAGGAGGGAGACGTACAAATACACTTATGAAGCAAGGTTCGCAAATACACTGCATACCAACAAAAATCAAATTAGAGAGAGACAGTTATCAAGAAAGTAAATAACTAACATAAAGTTAACATGGATGCCTGCATGACTATGTCATAATGAACAAACTGATACAAAATGATAAACCAAGTATGGCACAAACACGGGCATGCACAACCCTATACAAACATAAGTATAGAGAAAAGGAGACTAATCTAGCAACTAGTAAGAGGATATAAAATGAACTTAAAATTGAGATCAATCTTACAAATATTATAAACTACAAAATTTAGAGATAAACTTGCTTAAAAATAAATTATTTAGCTAAATGAGTATCCAAATTCTCATGGTGGTTGGGCCGAACAAACTCTTCTTATGTTTTATTAATAATAGGCTAATGAATAGGTTCCTTATTTGATGATAACCAGTTTGTAAGTTCCTGTTAATCTTCAGGGCCAACAGAAGTTAGAAAACAATATGGATCTATTTTGATTGAAGTATACAAATTTCTGGAGATTGAAATCAAATAATATATTGTCGATAGCTTTGAAATGCTGCGGTATTAGAAATTACGAATCTAAATAACATCTACTTCCTAACATAATGACCATCCCCTGAAGTTTATTTATACACTAGGTTTGCCCGTGGATACGTGCCTACGACACGTTTTCTGAAAAGCCATGTAAACTGTAAAATATATGAATGGGTTTGTGAAGGATGATTTATATAGATGTGTATTTGACAGTAGACATTGATGTACTCTGAAGTATGATTAAGTTGCTTATTGGTTTATATATATTGCAGGATCATTTGTCAGCAGCTCGGGATTGAAAAGGAGTATAGTGAATCTACAATAAAAGTGGATCAAAATCACATCAGCTCAGGATTTGGAGTCTGCCATAAATAGCAATTCATTTGCTAATGCAGTTATCGCCTCAAACTGCATGAGTTAATTCCCGATTGTGATATTTTCATGTAGTTAACCACGTATGATTTTAAAAGAGGTAAAAGAGAGAGAGAGAAAGTTTGTTGTGATGTACATGTGAAGACCTTTTGTTAAATATGATTAAGCACAATTACATCTCCATATTAATATATCTACATCCATATAATGGAGAGCATACTGCAAATTTGATATGAAACAGGCTTGTTGGCCCCAATTTTTGATATATTTCAGTGTATGAGATATTTTAAATTCTTGACAGAGTGATTAACAGAGACGACAATTTTTGATATATTAAAAAAAAGATATACATGCCGATAAAACTAATTATAGAGACGACAATATTAGCCCCAACTTGCCAAAATAATTACAGAGTGATTAACACAAAACACATAAGCCAAACTATCAGGGATTTCTCCAGTAATATAGACAGTAACATAAAGAGAATAAAAAAAAGCATAACAAACATTCTGAGAACATGAAGATTGCAGATGGATAGACGACTAAACCCACCATAATGAAGAGTCTTGAAAAATAACGATCAAGAATGAAAAAATATCATTTTAATGAAAAAAGAATCAATCAAGTCAAAACCAATGAGAATTTAAAAAACCAACACAAATAGTTTGTAGGAAAATTTATTTTCAAACCAATACCTTTCAAAATGACTGATGTACAAAAGAAATTTCTTTCAAACTCGACGGTTTGAACAAAAATGCTCTTCATCACCCCAACATGTCTGCATAATAAAGCTTACTATTACCATGTATGATTATTTTTTTTATTTTTTTCTACACCTACTTAATTAAATCCTCATTTCTATTCTAGAATACTAATAAAATTTATTAAAAATTTCGGCAAAGTATCCCATAAAATATTAGCCATTTTACAACAATTCCTTACGAAATTCTGCTAACTATTAAAAATATCACATCACAGGCAGTTAATATCAATCCTCCCTAAAATATTTCTCTATATTTCTTTCTATTGAAAGTGCATACTTTTGCAAGTAGGATAGGAATGTCTTCCAATAATTACCTAGGAAGTGGAGAACAAATGAGCGACATGCAAAAATGACAAATATTGAGTTAATATTTGATGGTAACTACTAAAACATGACCTTTGATCTTTGCCGAGAAATGCGGTTAGAGCTCCTGAGATTGAATCTGGATCGTTGATTGAACACCGTGATCTGGATCCGACGGTTGCTGACGCGACCGATGGACTTGCAAAAAGCCTAAAACATTTGGGGTTGGCCTCGGTGACAGACCCTTCAACGCTCAAGTCAGAACCAGAGAGAGAAAGAGAGTTTGAGAGAGAAACTGTTGATTACCTTCTGACCGAGGAGGGGGAGGGTATTTATAGGCCTAAAAGACAGTTTAGGAGATTGATATAAATCCATTAGATCGACTATGAAATCCTTCTCATATTCGAATCTCCCCCTCAAGAGATAAGCTCTCTTGTTTTGGGATAAGAGATTCGACTAACAACCTTCATGGGCTGGGTCACTCTTAGTGGGCCTAACTTGTCACTTTTTATGGGCTTGAAAGAGGCCCATGTCTTGTAGAGGAGTCTGGAGAAGGTCCAGACCTGTTAAAGAGGCCCGTTATGATTAATCTGCTTGTATAAGCTTAGAGACCAGG
The DNA here is from genome assembly GCA_017893485.1 of Hemerocallis citrina. Classification (NCBI taxonomy): domain Eukaryota; kingdom Viridiplantae; phylum Streptophyta; class Magnoliopsida; order Asparagales; family Asphodelaceae; genus Hemerocallis; species Hemerocallis citrina. The sequence continues at coordinate 203,956,652 of CM030365.1, forward strand.
GCTGGAATCGTAGGACCCTGATCTTCTACGATTTTTACCATTATCATAAGCTCCCCATTCCTGGAAGACAATTTTCTTGGCTTTCGGAGAGTAGTTTGCCTTATTTTTGGATTCTGGAATACTATCTTAGCTTTTAGGATGTTTGGTTGATCAGAGGTTTCTGAAGGCGGTGAATATTGTCTTGGATTTTTCCATATTTTTTTAGATTTTTCCATTTTTTTCTGGAATTTTAAAATAATTTCCCAATTTCAAAATCAAGTTTTCAAAATTTATAATTAATAAATCCAATTTAAATTATTTTTCAAAAATTTTAATTAACTTTCCGAATTTAAATAATTATTTTTGGATTTTTTAATTAACTTTTTGAATTTTTAATGATTTTCGGGGACCTTTTTACGAAATTGCCAAACTCATCACGCTTTTAAAGCGATCAGAGACGTTGATCAAGATGAGCTCAGGTGCTGATGTGCTTGAATGGTCGTGATGAAATGGATCTGATGAGAGGGTGACGTGGCAACATCAGGGACGTCAATCACACCCCAGCTTGTCCACTGAGTGGGATCAGACGGCTGTGAAGGCACTATGATGGCGATGGCGACGTGGCTCCATCTAATGCGTTGATCACACCTCAGCTTGTCCGCTGAGTGGGATCCTATGGCGGAGAAGGGGAGCGGGGCGACGAAGCTGGTGTGGCACAATCTTGAGCGCTGGTCTTGAGCTAGCGCTCATCCTTTAGCGATCTGATGGTCAGCGACTGCAGCGAGCGAGCGCCTAGCTCGGATGATGGTTTTGCCGACCTATGGCAATTTTTCAAGTTTTGAGGGCTTCGTCGAGCTTCCTCCTTTGCCAACCTTCCAGTTTCACTGACCTATCTCATTTACAGACTTAAGTGCCTCGCCGAGCTACGAAGTTCGCTGTCGTAGCTCTTTCACCAAGCTATGAAGCTCTCCAAGCTGAGCTATGGGGCCGAGCGTCATCGGGCTATGAAGTCTTGGCGAGCTATGGAGTTTGGGGCGTTTGCTGAGCTATGGCATTTTGAAGCATCACCGAGCTCTGGTGTTTGGGGTGTTCGCCGAGCTATGGCATTTTAAAGCATCGCCGAGCTATGGTGTTTGGAGCGTCACCGAGATATTTCCCCGAGCTATGAAGCTTTGAGCATTGACGAGCTATGAGCTATGGTTTCTCGAACTTCTTGCCAAGCTATTAGCTATAGCTCTTTGAATCCGTCGATTTGTGATAGGGTGTTTGGCAAAGTCCTCGACCAGGAGTTTGGCGGAGATCGTTGACAAAGTGGGAGCTTGGATTTTGGATGTAGCGAGAGCTCAGAGGTGGGCTCCATTTTTGGAAGAAGAAGTATGTAGAAGGAGTTTGTGGAGTCTTGTTTTGAGCCCTGATTTGGAAGGAGTTTGAAGAAGAAGGAAGGGTTTTTGATTTGGGTTTTCGGGTTTGGCGTGTAGACCCACATACCTGTTAGCTCTAAGGAGTTTTTCTTGTGGGTCTGGATGGTAGACCCGACCCGTTACCCTGTGCCAAAAACCCAACTCTTTTTCCTCTCCTTATTTTTGACTCGAAGACCTCCACCTTGCTATTTTGGGGGTGTTTTTAGGTCGACCTAGAGTTTGTTCACCTTTTGCTCGTTGGCCATCTTCGAACGAGAATTTTGTTATGCTCATTGTTTGAGTTTTTGTGGCGAGGTAGAAAATAGACGTCCTTGAATGAGCTCAGATGTAAGAGTTTGTCCATCTCTTCCTTGTATGTTTCTCGTGGTTGTCGTTGTTGTTGATGTTTTGAGAAGGTGTGAGATTGATTGCATTCGGTGGTGATTGGGAACCGTCGTGGGGCTAATAGACTTGATAAGGTGTAAGCTTGGTTGGTGATGGATTTCTTTTTGTTGGTGGTGAAACTTGCACTCACCAAGTGTTCATGAAATTGTCTACCCCCTACCCCATTGTGCCCACCAAGTGTTTGTGAAATTGTCTACCCCCTACGCCATTGTGCCCACCAAGTGTTTGTAAAATTGTCTACCCCATCACACCAACCAAGTGTTTTTTGAAGTGTTTACACCATCAGACTGCTTCTTTCATCGGTCGACCGTTTTATGTTCATCCGTTTTGCTGGTCGACCGTCCTGTAATTGGGATATTGTACTTATTGGACCTGGTATAGTGTGATCTGACTGTTTGATCTTGTGGAGGCCTCAAATCCTGCCACTTGCTGATTTGATCTCCGAGTTTCTATAAATAGGAGTTGATTTCACCCCCCCTCTCCTTCATTTACCACATTCACTTTCTCTCTCTAAATTTTTTTGAGAGCTTCTCTCTCTAGAAGTTGGGGTGTTTTTACCGGGCGGTGTTGGTGCTCATCTGGTGTTTGACGATGGTGCTAGTTTCAGCTGTAGATTCGGTGTTCCCATTACTTTGATTAGGTAATGCTCTTACGATCGCTGTTCATTATGTCTAGCATTCCATCAACCTGTGCTTCTTCCACATTGGTTAGTCTAGATGTAGACCCATCGATCCGTGCTTCTTTCACATCGGTTAGTCTATATGTAGATGATGCTGTTGAGTTTTGCCACTTTACTGGAGGGGAGAAATGGAGTGATGTAGCTGGTCGTTCCACTGTTGTGGAGACGATCATCGAGCCTGAGAGATATATATAGAGGATGCACACTTAAATCCCCATTGTTCTTAGTCCCTGAACTGGTTAGGTAGTACCCTGTAGTTGACCAAGATTTTCTTAGGGATGGCATGGAGTATGACGAGCCAGAGCCTGTCTATACTATAGAGTTTGATTATGCCATCACCATCCTTATACGGGAGGAGCTCGTCGTGATTAGGACGGGTTGCGGGATCCCTCATGAGTACACGTTACTCATGTCGGGGCCCGGAGTTAGGGTCTGCTATACCTTGTCAGAGGAATTCTGTTTCTTTCCCTGTGATACCTTCTTCGTGGGGCTTCGTTTGCCTCTTCACCCCTTTATCAAAGAGGTGCTTAACTGGTATCGGCTGTGTCCGGTGTAGCTGATGCCAAACACGTGGAGACATGTTATCGGATTTGTCTTACAATGTCGCATGCTCGGGGTTGAGCCGAGTCTTGTTGTGTTTTGATGACATTTCAAACTTATCCAACCTAGTAAAATTAAGGAGCATTGGTTCCTTAGCTCTTGTAAGAATTGGGGGTTAGTCGATGCACCTCGCTAGGTTAGATGTTGGAAGGAGAAATTTCTTGTTGTTCGTAGTGCTGAATCATGGGGAATCCCCACAACATGGAGGAGAATGGTTCCATCAGTGGTGAGGGCGGAGCCGGTGGTGACCCTGGAAGAGAAGAATGTTAGCGATGCTCTTCTTGCTTTGAAGGTGTTGGCGTAGCAAGACATCACAGACGAAGTACTCTTCGAAGGTTGTCTTGGCCCGGCTGTTTCCAGTACATTTTTCATTATTGCTTTCTTGTCATTTTATTCATGCCTTTGTTGTTTTTTTTTGTATCAAGAGTTCTAACTCCTTTGTGTTTCCTCTTGCAAGAAAAACATGCATGTATTATGAAGACAAATTGGCGGACTTGGATTTCCTTCACAATAAGAAGGTTGACGAGCTGAAGAAGCGGAAGAGGTCAGTGATCCTTCCTCCTCCTTCCCTGGACCCATTGTGTAATGCCCCGATTTTCATTTAATGAAAATTATTTTATTTTGCACGTAGTGTGCACGTGCAATATTTTTGGTAATCATTTTCATTATGATGAGTATAGATATTTATATATGTGCTCTTTAATTATTTTTATATAAAGACCCTTTTTCAAATAGACAAAAGCCTTTCTTTTTAAAGCCCAAATTGAATTTATTTATTTTCTTTTTATAAACTATTATTTTGGCCCATAAACTAAAGCCCATGAACTAATTTTTATTTTAAATGCAACTTGTAATGTAGAACACATTTTAAAGATTATTTTTATGTAAAATATAATGTACAATTTTTTGGTGACTAGTTGCATGCACGTGCATTGCACGTACACGTGCAAATTGCACCATTTGTGTATGGCCGGTTGTGATCCAAGGAGGGGAAAATGAAAATTTTGAGTGGAGTCATGGGTGGTGGTTACTTGATCATGGTTGGTTATTGTAACTCCTCCTTGAATCCTAGTCTTTTAATCCTAACTCCTAAGTTAATCCTAGCCTTCCATTTTCCTAAATTTTTAGTATAAATACCCCCCTAGCCTAGTTATTATTGTGCTAATTATTCTCCAAGACCTATAGTTTAAAATACATCATTAGTAGTATAACAAGTGAGTAAAAGATTGAGAGTGTGTGTGAGGAGTTTGTGCTTGCATCAACAAAGTGGAAGGCCGGCATTAGGAGCTCTCGGTTTTGGCATCTTGGAGTTTCGGGTGCGCGTCGACGAGTTTGGCAAGGACATTGGTTTAGGAGGTGTTGCTAATTGACTTCTCTCCAAATAAGGTGGGTAATTTTCCGTATTTCTAATTAGGAAGCATGCTAGATTTGAATTGAAATAATGATGCATGAAAAAGATTAATAAGAGCATCTATAGTCGTTTGCTATATATCGATATTATCGATAAATCGCTACAGTAGATTGCTATAAATGAGAATCGATATAGCATTTATCGATAAATGAGGGACGGCGTTCGAAGCATCGTCCCACGAAAAAAATTAATATTTTAATCGTCGGACGGCACTTGAAGTGCCGTCCGTTTGGAAAAATTATATTTTATCTGATTTTTTAAACGCCACAAAAGGATGTGTCGCATATCCCGGACGACACTTGATGTGCCGTCCGTCGAGTTTTAATAATAAAAAAATTTATATGCCAAAAGATGCCAAAAAGATGCCAGAAGATGCCAAAAAGATGCCAAAAAGATGCCAAAATTTTCCAAAAAGCACTGAGATGTCTTGGATGGCACTTCATGTGCCGTCCTAGACTTAAGGCTGAGAATTTTTTTTTTTTTTTTTTTTTTTTGGTTGAACGGACGGCACTTCATGTGCCGTCTGACCGAATGGGACCCGTTTTTTGCGCGTTTTTCACCACCGACGGCACTTCATGTGCCGTCTCTTAATATTATATTATAGATTGCTATAAAATAGCTTTCGACGAGTGCAGCGGAATCGAAAATCTTATTTCTATTTATCCATATATGGATAATTTTACCATACTACAGATGCTCTAAGAGTACATTTTAATTGAAAAAAATGACCTATTGATTGATTGAAATATTGATATGCAAATTGTATGTGGTCCTATCATTTAAGTGGTGTGTGAATTGATTATAGCCATGGATTGTTTGAAGAGAAATTCATTATTAACATCAAGAATTATATGCAAAAATTAGTAGATTGACAATGTCGCTTTATGTGCTTAAATAGACTATTGTGATAATGTTGTATAAATGACTTAAAAATATAATTTGTGGGTTTGTGAAATGGTTAAAAACAGAGAATTGATATAAAGATTGTTAATAAAGAGATTAGTGATTTGATAAGAAATGTCGAAAAAGAAACACATTAGTAGTAGCTTGTAAATTCGAATTAATTGTATGATAAATATGTGTTAATTATTGGAAAAAAAAATTATTTTTATATACTGGAGTATAAATTAAGTTGGGAATAATTAATCTGGAATTTTACAGCAAGTTAGTAAGAGTAAAATGAAATGAGAGCTTGTTGAACATCGAAATGTTTTAATAAACAGAGAGAATCGATTTAATTGGATTGCGGGTTGAACTATGACAACTTGAGCATATAGCTCAAGTGGTCGGGATGCTCTTATTTGCTACAGTGGGTTCGGGTGCCTCTGGTTGCTGGTTCGAATACCGTGAGCACCATATATATTATTTTGTGTTTTTGAAAACTAAAGTAACTGCAGCCGAGAGCATTTAATGCTCTCAGCCCCTCTTTATAATGCATAGCGCGTTCGGCCTAGTGGTCTGTGCCTTCGGTTGGTTTCTCTGTGGTTGTGGGTTCGATCCCTGGCTTCGGTTTGTGTTTAAGTGTGGGAAAAAAATATTTTTTGGGGGATTTTTGATAATTAAAAATTATGAAAAAAATATGATTATTATCCTAAAAATATGTGGGATTTATGAAAAATAATTTGGGAATTATTTACATGAAATGGAGTATGTTTTGAGAATAAATGTATAATTTAGAACTATGGTTCTACACTTGTATGTTATGAAAGTTGCACTTTGCAAAAAGGACTTGAAATGAAATGTTAGAAAAGAAGTGTAATAAAGATAGAAATTATATGTAGTGATGTGATGTGAATTATTCTCATTGGAGAATAGTGTGAAAATTATGAAATGTGAATATTCATTAGTGTTGTGAATTTTAATATGGAAATGATATTCGATGTAATACATAAAGAATAATTGAATTCCATGTATGGCTATGGACTCATGAATAAATTAGAAATCATGCTATTGAAAAAGAAAATCTGTTATGATTATGAAGATGAACTTATGAGCTGGAAACGCTCAATTTTGAAAATTGTGAATTGGAATTGAAACAAAAGAGTAGCTAAGTCTCCCCCGGCATTTGGAAAGAAATGAAATGAAATTTGAAATGAAAGACCAAGGTTGGTCTTGTTTGAATGAATGAATAAGTCCGGTTTAGTGAAGAGGCTAACTCTAGAGCTTTGATTTTGTTCATGATTCTAATAAAAACTAAGGATTAATACATAGTGGAGATGTAATGAAAGTTAGAGAAAAACACAAGTATGAGAGCTAGAGTTTATGGTGCGGGTGTGAGCCACAGAATGCATGCTTGATGAGTCAAGACATGGCGTGGGCACTACTCAGTAATGATCGGACTTTAGCAATGCTTGTGGGATGTTTGGTGACTGCAAGAGGATCGTGTGCCATGAAGGAGGCTGAATTGCCACAGAATGCATGCTTGATGCATCAAGACATGGCGTGGGATTTCCCTCCAGGTTTTCTGTACACGAGCTTGTACTCATAGATCATCTAGGATACTTACCGTAGTTACAGTAGTAGTTTAAGACATGACGAGGGACTGAACCCTACAAAGATGAAGAACGAATAAGAGGCTTGCCCTCGGACCTATGTAGTATGAGATGCATAGAATCCGAACAAGTGTGCATTAGTGTCATGTAATATAAATAATTGCATTAAGGACTAAGTGTACAATCACAACACGACATCAATAGGGTATTCCCTTTAGTTTGATATGTGACAAGTTTGTATTTGTTAAATATGGAAAATGAGTTATACTATTTCCGGCATAGTGAGGATGGCCGTGTATAATGTTCGTCGGTTGAATAAACTGACGTACCCACAGTTTTGTATGTAGGATAAATGACATGGTAAAGATTGAAGAGAAACAGATGCTTAAAGATTATTCAATGTTGTTGTATATTCATTTAAATGTTGTAAATTTACTTCCGCTGTGCAATGTAAAGAGTAAAGTTTTCATGTAACTCTGATGTAAAGTGAAAAGTTCAAATTTCCTTGTAAAAGTGTACTAAATGAAGTGTAAAGATCCTGTGGAATCTCGAATTCAGTGTATTTTGGAATTCGGGGCGTTACAGAGTGGTATCAGAGCCACACTTCACACTTGTACAAATTTATAAGGAACGACACCCTAGAAGTGGACATTAGAGTGTGTGTTTAAGTCTAGAGATATAAATGTAAGTGACTTACATTTGTGTTGCTCTATGACTTATGCTTCTTCCTCTCTATTTCTAAGATGGCTGATCACTTCGACCCTGCTGGAGACGACGAATGGCATATCATCGAGGAAGAGTACCATCCTGGACAAGCAGATTCCGAGGAAGAGTACTACCCAGGACAAGCAGATTCTGACGGAGAAGAATGGCCTGAATCCCGAGAGATCACCCCACCTCCGGATTCATCTGATGACTCTTCTGACGAAGAAGAAGAACCAGTTCCAAGTAGTCTTGTGATTTCTCTTCAGAGGCAGGTAGAAACACTGCGAGAGAGAGTCGGATTATTGGAGGCTCAATTGGCAAAGCGTAAGGACGACTTTGAAGTTCTCAGTCATCGTGTATGGGAACTCGAGAAGAGGAAGAATATGACCGATGTGCTGAAGGAAGAAGTTGATGAACTACGGGGAGAACTTCGAGAAGCGAAGAGGAACCGTAGGAGTTAGACTGTTGTAGCTTCTACTGTTTTCATTCTGATGTCAAGAAATGTTTTTCAATTCGAATGTATAAAATTTGGAATTCAATGAAATGCAAAGTTGATTTAAAATTCATGTCTTATACTTCGAATTTAATGGATCTTTTGCATCAGAATATGGCTAGAAGAGGAGCTAGAAACGGTGAAGGTCTGGATCTGGAAAGGGAACTTGCGAGGGTCTATCAGACGCTCAATGCCGTGGCCATAAACCAGAACCAAGGAAGGGTCCCTGTGAATCCGGTGCCCGAAGCGATTAAACTAGTGGAATCGTTCAAGCGGATGAAACCACCTGTGTTCGAAGGAAAGTCAGATCCTGATGCGGCTGACAAATGGATTCGTCAGGTAGAGACGATCTTTGAAGTGCTGGAGACCCCTGAAGGCAGCAAGGTGAAGTTGGCGACTCTTCAACTTGAGAAGGATGCGACTGTTTGGTGGCAGTCGATGAAGCGGACAATGGGAGGTGTAGTTCTTGGCTGGAAGGAATTTTTGGAAGAATTCTGCAGTCACTATTTCCCCTCCGACGTCCAAGAGAAGAAGGCTATGGAGTTTCTATCACTACAGCAAGGTGGCATGTCAATTAGAGAGTACGAGACCAAGTTTACTCAGCTCTCTAGGTATGCTCCTGAATTAGTGATGGATGAGGCTAAGAAGGCTCGTAAGTTCGAGCATGGATTGAGGTCGAGCTTGAGGTCCCGAATGATACCTCTTGGTATCAGAAGATTTGACAAGTTGGTCAAGCATGCGGCAGCCACGGAAGCAGACATGGAGCAGTTTCATGTTGTTCAGAACCGGAGGAACAACTGGCAGTCTGGAAAGAGGCCTGCACATTCTGGGAGTTTCAAGGGTCAACCATCTGCACAAAGGTTCAAACCGACAGAGGCGAACGCTATTAGTGTGGCTGGAGGACCTGGGAACAATGTTGTGAGACCTCCTGCGGTAACTTGATTCAACTGGGGTGAGACGGGACATTACCAATCTCAATGCCCCAAGCCTTGAGTTGGATAAGCTGAAGAAGGAGGGGGAGGCACACCTTGAGTTGGAGGCATTGGCGACGAGTAAGGAGAAGATGCGCCTCCAGCTGGAGGCGTCGAAGGAGATAGATGAGGCATTAGTGAAGAGGAACACCGATCTTTTACTGGAGTTGGAGAAGGCTCGTGATGATGCAACCTTGGAGTTGGAGAAGGTCTGCGCTGATGCGGCTTTGGAACTGAAGGTCGAGGTGGCCAAGGTTCACGCAGAGTGTAAGTCCAAGTTGCAGAGGGTGGTGCTCAAGTCTTACGTCACAGCGATTTTACATGTGGCTGAGCGCATTCCTGGTTTCGATGGAAAAGGCTACCATGTGACTGTTCTACCCAATAAGCCCTTTGATATGGGCAGGAAGGATGATGGCGAGAGCGGCACTCCTGCGGGGGGCGAGAGGAGTTTTGGGAAGAAGAATAGGGGGAAGGAGACAGCTGGGGGCCTACTTGTCCTTGGTGGTGTTGATTCACCTTGTTATGCCCCCCCCCCCCGCATTTATATTTTTTTAGGCTTTCTTTAATTGCGTTTGTTTCATATGTTAGTTGCTTTGGACTTTTAGTTGCTTTGTGTGATGCCTAATTGCGGACTGCCCACCGCGTTCTTCTATCTTCGTTTTAGTAGATGAAAAAATATTTTATAGCTTTGTCACTACCTATTGTATTGTGTTGATGCACTTTGAAGTGATGCTTGACCGTAGCGGCCAGTTGTTTGTCTATTTCGTGACTATGTTTTTGAACTTGTTGACAGATGATCGTGGGGACGGGTGAGAAACCCTATAGTGATAGGGTTGAGTGTCTTTGCAAGCGATTGCGCATAATGAAATTAGGTGTTGATCATTTGCGTGTTCAGTCAGAAGACGAGTGGTTGGAGTCTGTTTGCCTTTAGTGGCGCTTATCGAGAGGGATTGTGAGTTATCCCTCCTGTGCGCTGATCATCTTGCCAGCTTTCCCTTGCCTCTGACGATGACAAAAGACAATATCAGAGAGTGTGCTATACTTAGAAATGTAGTTGTTGAGAAAGACTTAGAGTTGTATCGTCTCCAAGCGAGACTTGGTGGGTTGCGAATGTCTAGCACTTCGTACATTACTAGTGCGAAAAAAGGAGCAACGGTTGATGTGAAGAAGGGCATCATGGGTAACGCGAAAGAGATTGCAATGGCTAGTGTAGTTGGGTCAACCGCTGGACGAGCGGTCATGACAGCGCAGGTCCCCCTCGATCATCCTGGCGATGCTCAGAGCGGCGTGTCTGCCTAGTCAAGTTTAGCTTCGGTCCGTGGAGAATCGTGTGCCGGCCCGCAGACTCAATCCATGGGATTAGCGTTCTCTGCCAAAGATGCAAGCATTCAAGGAAAAGTGGTGGTCGTCAAGAAACCCACACGGAGGCTTGTATCTCTAGGAATAATGTTCCTCGCCCACTAAGTTGAAAGGAAAGTTTGTAGGTCGCATTTAGGATTACGATGCCACTTAATGTTTCGGCGTGCCGTTGTATTGTTTTTTTCACTCGCAGACTTATTGTAGTTTGATGCTTTTCGTATGACTCATAATTTTTTACTTATAAATACTTGTAGTGGTACTGGATCTGAACATATGGATTTGCAATAGTTATGTAATTTTTGATGAAATCTCTTCATGTTCTTGATCCTTGTTGTGCACCTTGTCATTGAGATTGATGAGCTATCGACTAGGTTCTTTGTAGCTAAATAACAGGACCTCAAGTCTGTTGTGTATAGCTAACGAACTATCGACGATGTGCGACAGATTTTAGAATTTATCTGCCTTGTATTCAGCTAGTTGTAGGAGCAACTTTGAGGGAGAGTTATTTTCTGAACTTGCTGTATGCGTCCTCCCACAAATTGTGAGAGTCATATCGAGTGGTGAGTTGAACTCTAAGTGTTAAATTTGTAAGTGTTACTAGAGTAACTGCAATCCATGATTTCAGGCCTCTAATATGTCTTTAAGGAATTTTAAATCGTTCCAGGAACAGGTCGAATGGAGAGTTAAACTCCAAACGTGCTTGATTGTAAGTTGCTAAAGTAATTCCGAGCCAGGATATGGATTTCGAACTTGTTAGTTTAGGTATTAACAGGTTGCAGAAGCATATCGAAGGCTAGTTGAACTCCGGACTTGCTTTGTCGCTAGTTGCTAAAGTAACATTGAGCCATGGGTATGGACTCCGAACCTGTCGTCGAGGCGCTAATGGATCAGGAGCAGATCTAATGGCGAAGCAAACTCTGAACTTGCTTTATTGAAAATTGCTATAGTAACTTTGAGCCATGAGTATGGACTCTGAACTCATCTTATAATGAGCTTTTAACAAGTTTTTGGTGCCATTTTTGTGTATAAGTTCGGCACTCAACTCATTGTATGCATCCATAGAGTTTTACAAGAATTTTGCAAAAAAAATACAAAATTTTATTGAAAAATAAAACTAACTGACTACTCTACTGGCTGACCATTATTACATGCAGTGATTGGTAGTGGAAGCGGTCTTTATTGAAAAGTAAAACTAAATGACTGCTCTAGTGGCTGGTCTTTGTTACAAATTTAGAAAACTTGCTACTACTACTAAGAGATGACGTTTCAGACGCCCTCGTTCAACTTCATAAGGTTTTCTACTTTCCAAGTCCCTGCTGATATCTCCTTGCCTTCTGGGTCTTCAAATTGATGAGCCGTTAGGCGAACAACTTGGTAGACCTTGCCTGAACTTTCCTATTTTGGAAGTTCTCGATAGGATTTTCTAGTGCAGTAGCTTCGAACCCATCTGCAGACTCAGTGTTACTGTGATTACTTTCTGGCAGTAGCTCTGTAGCATTGAGGGGGAGAACCGAGCCCCCCATGGTAGTAGCGTAGCATGCTCGCGCTGTCTGTTGGCTTTCCCACAACCTGGCATATGCCTGTTATTGTTGGGGACTTCATTTTCATGTGAAATACAGAGGCAACCGCATGGAAAGCTACCAGGCCTGGGTGGGCAAATATGGCATTGTACGCAGCTTTGACGTCGACTACCATAAAGTCCACTGCTTCCATTCTAGTTGCGGGAGCTTTCCTGCTGTCACATCAAGTGTGACAGTTCCTTCTATTTGAACAAGTACACTGGAGAATTCATGGAGTGTATAACTGGCTGGCTTGAGTCGATCTCGGAAGCGCTTGAGGCCATTGAAAGTGTTCATGAAAAGGATGCTTACTGAGCTGCCATTGTTCACCAGGATGCGGCGTACCTAATGATTCACCATGCAAAGGTTTATGACCAATGCATCGCAGTGAGGCATTCCGAAACCTTCTAAGTCCTTGTCGGAGAAAGATATTGGGACCCCGGTGCTCTTGGCAGGTGGGATGTTATCCATGGAGTTGACCTCTCTGACGAAAGCTTTGCAGGAGGAGTTGGAATCTCCCACCATCGGGCCTCCGTGAATGGAGTGGAGAATGGCCATGTGTTTAGAGTCTTGCGATTCAGATGGCCCCTCTTGATGCTTATTAGCCCCCATGAGCGAAGAGTTTTCGGCGTAGTTATCTTTCTGAACGAATTTGGAGGAATAGCCCCTGCGAATCAGGGCTTCCAGTTCTTCTTTAAGGGCTCGACAGTCGTTAGTGGTGTGTCCATGATCCTTGTGAAATGCTCACCACTTGTTTCTGTCTATTCTTTTGTTGGCCGTTGTCATTTTGGGAGGAGGACTGACTATCTCATCCTTTTGAGCTGCCATGAAGATGGCAGACACACGCTTATTTAAGGGAGTGAGCTTGTCGAAGCGGGGTGTTGGAGGAGGACAGCATTGACCTGCACCGTGTTTCTGGAACTTATTGGGTGATTCCTCGCTTGCATTCTTCTGCTTGTTCCCGGAAGGTGACTCTTTCTTGGCTTGTGGGTTAAGAGCTTCCTCGACCCTAATGTATTTTTCACTCCTTTCTAGGAGCTCAGGGAAATCTCTAGCTAGATTCTTCACAAGACAAGCTTTTAGTTCTTTATGCATGACATTGTGGCGGAAAGCTGCGGCCGCCACTGAAGAGTCCAAGGAGAAAATTGACCTTGCTTCTGTCGTGAAGCGTTTGATCAAGTCTTTCAGTAATTCTTCTTCCTTTTGCTTCAGTTCCAACAAGGAGGCACTTATTTTTAGAGTTTTATGGCTGGTAACGAAGTGCGCTATGAAGAGCTCCTCAAGCCGGTCGAAGGAGAATATTGACTCCGGAGTGAGGCGGGAATACCATTCCCTTGCTGATCCTTTTTGTGTTGCGGAGAATGTTCGACCCATGAGCGCATTTGTGGCGTTGTAGACCATCATGAGGGTCTTGATACTCATATGGTCAGTCGAGTCTGATTCCCCATCGTATGATTCGAACTGAGGAGCTTTGAAGTCCTTTGGGATGGGTACAACGAGGATGGTATTACTGAAAGGAGGTCAACAAGGGCGGTAGGCCCCGCTGAAGCGGTTTTCCTCATTCTTCATCTGCTCTAGACGATCTTCTACTTCTCAGATTTGGTGAAGAACTTGGTCGTCCTTCCCATTGGATCCAGTTCAGTCGGCGGATCCTTCTTTGGGGGGACTGGCCCGGATCTTGACTACCTTAGATAGCTTAGAGGATGTCGAGCTTGAACTTATCCAATTATGCCCTAGTGACCGGGCATCTTTCTCTTTGTTCCATTGAAGAAGTTTTTGATTCTCATGAGTCGGGCTTCTTATTGCGGTGCGCCCCCTGTAAGAGGAAGATTGCCTTGATCTCTGTCTAGGATAGTTGCTTCTCCAGTTTTCCTGGCGACTGAGACATGGTCGTACAGATGATGTTGTTAATAACGAATTTGTCGGGAGCCCCCCGGTGCCTCTCCGTTGAAAGGAGCTTGACTATGCTTTCGGGGCGACTGCAATAAAAATCGGATCTTCCACAGGAGGAGCTGGTTAACAAAGAGACTTGGTGCGACGGCTTGAGGCCGCCGCTCTTCCTCTCGGTCTTGGTGGCATGGCGGTAAGTCTGATTTTTGTAGTTTTCCACAGACGACGCCAATCTGTTGCTGCTTATTTTGGTGTGGGAGAAAACAGATAGTGAGTTAATATTTGATGGAAACTACTTAAAATCTGACCTTTGATCTTTGCTGTGAAATGCAGTTAGAGCTCCTGAGATTGAATTTGGATCGTTGAGTGAACACCGTGATCTAGATCCGACGGTTACTGATGCGGCCGATGGACGTGCAAAAAGCCTAAAACACCGGGGGTTGGCCCTGACGACTGACTCTCCGACGCTTAAGTCAGAACCAGAGAGAGAAAGAGAGTTTGAGAAAGAAACTATTGAGTACCATCTGACTGAGGAGGGGGGAGGGTATTTATACGCCTGGAAAACAGTTTAGAAGATTGATATGAATTCATTAGATCGACTATAAATTCCTTATCTCCTATTCGAATCTCCCCCTCAAGAGATAAGCTCTCTTGTTTGGGGATAAGATATTTGACTAACAGTTTTTATGGGCCGGGTCTCTCTTAGTGTGCATAATCTGTCAATTTTTATGTTAAAGAAGCCCGTTATGATTAATTTGCTTGTAGAAGCTTTGAGATATGTGCAGGAATCGTAGGGCCCTGATTTGCTGTGATTTTTACCATTATCATACTTCCTAACATAATGACCATCCCCTGATGTTTATTTGTACATATCTGCAATTGCTCTATATTGCTTTCATATGAAAGTGCGTACTTTTGCAAGTAGGATGGAATGTCTTCCAATAATTACCTAGGAAGTGGAGAACAAATGAGGGACATGAAAAATTGACAGGAAGGGGAACTAGAGCAAACATAATTCTAATAAAGTTTTTAAAAAAATATTACAAGTGAAGACACAAACAATTCAGATGGTTGCACTATGAGAAAACCCAGTAAGAATGTACCGGCTAATGCAAATAGGTTTAGTTCATTCTCGGTAACATTCACATATCATGCATACATGAAAGCTATTAACACTAGTATTAGACACGTGCATACGTGCACGTGGTAAAAACTGTAGGGATAAAGAGTAAGGTAAAAAAGAAAATAATTTCCAAACTGATCCACTTTTGAAATATATTTACCAATCTGGTATACTTTCGAAAATATTTACCAAAGTTAGGCCATAACCCAAAAGGAAATAATTTCCAATCTGATCCACTGCCAAAAATATTTACCACACTGGCCCACTACCGAAAATATTTACCAAAGTGGGTCATTTTGTCAACACGTGCGGTGCACGTGCTGTCTTCAAAATGACAGTCGCTGACACAAAGGCCCTTTCCCATTATAATAGTAGAGATTAACACAAGGCTGAAAAGTTACCCAAGGCATCAGTTTGGCATTTTCTTCACTAAACCTTGGATATGAAGACTCATTCTTCTGCACATTTTCTTGTAAGAATTGAATATATTCGACAACCTGAATTATAACAGAATGAAGTCAACTAATTGTCACCACTAACAAAATAAAACCTAGTGTGGAAGAAATACAAAGTTTAGATATTAGTATGACGCATTACCCCTCTAAAAGGAATAATGCTTTATCTCTCTTCTGATCACTATGTGGTATGATTTCTCTAAGCATCTGAAACTTGCAAACAGTATAAAAAAGGAAACACATTAAAATTGCTATCACATAAGAATATTGCAATTTAAAAGTAGGAGATCTTCCCATATCTACAAATAACTTTTTGGAATTGATATAATGTCCACAGGTACTATTCATGTCTGCTCCATAACCCACTGCTCATTCACAATTTAAACATGATACTCTCTTGATTAGCAAAAAACCACAAACCAATGTAATATAATTATAGCTTCAAGCATGAACAAAGCTTCTTGCAGCAAGAGAGAGAATAAGGACAACAAGAGAATATCTATTTCATTGGTATTTATATTCCTTCGGTACAGTATCAAAAGAACTTCTATCCTGACTATCATCATGCAATAACTATGACATACATCTTATGTGTTCATGAACTTCAGGTGTATTGAGCATTCACAATAAAGTATTTTAAGATATATGAAATCCCCGAAAGTCTCTTAGAGCATTTGTAGTCGTTGGCTATTTTGCCAAAATTTTCAAAATAAAGTAATTTTGGTGCTGCAGTCGTTGGCTATAAACCCAAAAATTGGGTTTTAGATGAACAGTGGTCTGCCAAATTTGACAGACGAAATAGCTATTTAGAAAAAATAGCAAACGAAAGTTGACTTTTCGTCCTTTCGATCGGACGAAAGATCACCTTTCGTTGCTTTTTTTTTTTTTCCATCGAACGGTAAATGATTTACCATCCCCAATTTTTTTCAGCGCGTAATTATCGGACGAGGGATGATTCCCAGTCGTTAATTTTGGTTTTTTTAATATTAAAAAATGGTCGGATGGGAAATGATTTCCCGTCCGTTACGTTTAAAAAAAAGATAAATAAACCCATCGGACGGGAAATCCGTCCGTTCAATTAAAAAATCATGAAATTAAATTGAGCAGGGACGGGAGAAGAAGTCCTGTCCCATACATTGCTTTCCTTTAAAATTCTATACAACCACCCTATAATTATTTCTATGGGTAAAATTTAGGTTTAAATTGAAATATTTAAAAATTCAGATTAATTTAACCTTTAATAAGAATTAATTATGATTAATTAAACAGTTTTTTTAGAAATTAATTAGGATTTAAATTTTTTATTTTTTATTTTTTAAGTACAACGAACGGGAAATAATTCCCCGTCCATTTTTTTTTAATTTTAAAAAATAAAATAAATAATAAGTTCATTTTTTTTAAAATTAAAACTGAAAATTTGGGTTCAAACGACTACAATTCAAACTGATTTGTTCTATTCCTATATGCCAAATATCCAAAATTTGACTCCTAACGCGGAGAGATGCTCTTACAACTATGAACTCTAGGTTCCTGAAACCATTTTTTCTAAATTTTCATACTTCCTAGGAATCTTTCATGTATAGTTCTCATTTCAAAAGTTGGTTTCCCTCCCTCTCTCCCTTTCCCCCTTACAATTTAGCTCCTAACAATTTAGCTTACTCCAAACTATTTAAATAAATATTTACCTTTATTGTGCAACCAAGCTAAACAACCAAGTTAAAATTTATCTGACTCCAAACAATTTAAACAATCAAGTCTCTAAATTGAATAACATGGTAAATCATCACTCAGATACAAGACGAGAAAATCTAAACGCATATGTAGTTGATAAATATTTGACAATCAATCTATAAGTAATTAGACTGAATTAAAACTATCCCAGTGAAACTAACATTACCTATACAGGCACATTGATAAAGTGAGTAGTCTCGAATACTTCCAACTTCACAAACTAAGCAAATATTGTAGTTCTCATCACAAAATATGACGTACTTCATAATAAATTACATAAGAACTAAGCAAGTCTTCGAACATTTCACAGGAAATGTTCTAGGTTATGGATCAAAAACTATTTTACAAGGTTTTCAAGTTCAATGATTTGATAGAACAAAAATGTGACAGTATGGTTAAAAAAATTCAGAAAAAAAATTAAAAATACTTTGAGAAATGACTATTAGATGAAAACTAATTATGAGTATACATATTAAATGATTAGTTCAACACATGGTTTGACATACTTCAACTGATCATTAATAAAATCAAAACGAATTCTTTCGTTAAAGGAACTCTTGTGTCCATGATCTGAAGAAATTTTCACAATTCTTCTTGAGTTAGTACTTCTTAATACGCTAATGCCAATTTTACAGACTGATATTTGAATATCAACAAAATTGGTTATCATTACAGATTGAGAATTAGAGAATTACAATCTTATGTAAAATTAACATTCGAAGAACACAAAGAACATCAAAATTGAGAATTACTGATTGATATTCGAAGAACATTAAGAACATCAAAATTGGTTATCTCTTTCACTTTGAACATCAACATTGCACAAATCCAAACTCTAACCCTAACCCTAATTAACATGAGATCGAGAATTAGAAATTGATGCGAAATTTGGGAAGAAAAGGGATCGAACCTTGAGGAAGAAGAAGACGATGAGAACGAGGGTTTGGGGAACAACGAGGAAGGCGGGAACAGGGGACACGGCGGGTGCGAGCGGATAATGTGCGATGGGTTACGACGACGGTCGGGGACGCACAGGGAAAGAGAGGGAGGAGGGAACTGGGTTTGGAGAGATAATGAGGGACGACGATGACGAGGAAGGCGAACGATGGGATTGAGCGGAAGAGAGGGAGTGAGAGAGGGGGGGGGGTGTTATTTTGAATTTTTTGCCGTACTAGGCCACTTTTTGATAGTATTTGCGTTTTTAGGCCAGGTCCCAAACTATTAGCGTTCGTGGGCTAGCCACTGCCACGTCAGCAGCGGCCGCTATTGGGAATAGCAGCCTCTTCATACCCACCAAATTTGTACTCCCACACTTGGTAGAGTACGGGGAGGGATTGGACTGAGTATGTGTAAAGGAGGTCGCTAATGCTACTAGCGACCTCCTCCAACTGAGGTCGCTATTCCCAATGGCGTCCTCAGATGGGCCCTCTAATTGCTTTTAAGTCGTTACGACCCCATCTGAGGTCGCTATTCTCACTAGCGACCTTAGCTTTAATGAGTTGTATTCTAGCACTTAGCAAAATCTAGAGAGCTTTTGCTCTCTGAAAAATGACAATCAATTTTTTTTAAAAACTAAGGTCACTATTCGGAATAGAGGCCTTTATTAACTAAGGTCGCTATTCCCAGTAGAGGCCTTAGTTATAAAACTATTTTCCAAATTTTACAAAGAATAAGTAGATTGTGTTTCCTACTGAGGTCGCTATTGAGAATAACGACCTTAGTATACTAAGGTCGCTATTTCCAATAGCGACCTTAGTTTTAAATTTTTGGGGAAAACTTTTTAGGAATCGCTAAGTGTCTCAATACATTCATTCGAGCCGAATAATCTCATTATACTAAGGTCGCTAGTGGGAATAGCGACGGCAAAAAAAAAAAATTCAAAAAAATTTAAAACATAGGTCGCTATTCCCATTAGCGACCTCAAAATGAAGAGACCGATATTCCCAATAGCGACCGCTGCTGACGTGGCAGTGGCTAACCCACGAACGCTAATAGTTTGGGACCTGGTCCAAAAACGCAAATACTATCAAAAAGTGGCCTATGACGGCAAAAAATTCTGTTATTTTAGACATTGAGAGTGTTATTTGGGGAAAAATTAGGGAAAAAGAGAGGGTTATTTTTTTTCAATTTTTTTTCAACTTTACTCGTTAATACAGTTTTGGATTATTTTAGTCATTTCATGCTAAAGATAACGATGTCAGTCAGTTTACTAGGATACTAACGGAAAACAAAGTTTGGTAGGGTTACATGTTAAAAAAAAAGTAGTATGATTATCTGTTAAAATAGTAAAACTCAGTAGGGTTATCTGAAATATCCTATAAGTTATTGTTAGCTACCCCCGGCAGAGCTTTCGTCCCTGCTCTAAATCCTTCAAAGGTGAAAAAAGAAAATAAACTAGGATAAAAACACAGTTTCGAGAAACAATGTCACGCCCCGCTTCCCAAAATACGGGAACACAGACACGTAACTGAGACCCAGCGAATGATATAAGTATGCCAACTCATATCATCCATAAGCTGTACCAGTCTTAACTCAACAACATGACAAGGAAATAATCACAACCACGCATAAATGCATAATCACATAAACAAATACTTAGACTAAACATGCAATAGTCCAATTTAATAACCAACAACTGGAAATAAATAACAAATACCTTCTGGCAAGCTCCTACTCCAATCATAGAAAAACTGTTCACCAATACCTTTTGGTAATTCTCCTTGTGCACTTGTACTTGTTCAACTAAAAAAAAAAGAATAATTTGTCCTTAGAGCAAGTACGGACAGCAAGTAGTGAAAAGCAGAGTGTAAAGGAACAAGGTTCATCAAGGAATATGAATCAAGATCAAATTACAAAAGCAATAACGGTATCAATAAACAATGGTCACGATCAAGTATATACGTGTCAACTTAGGTTTATTAGTATGTTATTTTTCCTATCTAGTGCACGTACTACTGCGTTCCATACCACAGGTTCGGTGCACGCAAAACAGTGTACGTTTTAGACATAGTGGTGGGATCTATAGAGCGTGTACTCGATGTAACACGATAACAAGATAACAAGTTCATGACTTCACAAGTAATTCTCCACCTTCCATGTCAATATTCCATGTAACAAGAAGGGCCATACTGAGTACATTTTCTGAGACTACCCACTACTAAGTCAACCCTTAATAACTCCGAATTGTTTTAGTATTTTATTAAGTCATTCATGTTCATGCAAGTATGTGTAAGGGTGTTAAGGGGATGATAAGAATGCAGCAATATGATGCATTGCACAATAATATACATAAAATAGTGAATCTGAAAACAGCCGACACAGTAATACTAAAACAGCGATAACTCATAGACTATAATTCGGAATTTGACAATTCATGATGCTATTGACAACTAGACACTTAGGGCTACAATTTATATTCAGTATGTTTCTATTAGTTTTGACTGTAGCTAGGTTAAATATTCTTTCTTTGCAGTTTAGCTGTTCTGGCAGCAGCTTAATGTCAACATTTAATGGGTGAAAATGGTATAAAATCACTATAAAAATCTACCAAAATTAGGGATGACTCCTAAACATGTCTGTCAAGTTCTTGGAGATTTTAATATCATTATAATATTGTTAACATGGTGTTCAACTGATAATTGTGTCGGTGTTACATTAATTTTACAATCTGAAAAGTGCAGACCAGCAGGGACTAAAAATGTAATATCTCACAGCTCGTAACTCGGAATCAGGATCCGTAAATTGGGTTGGAAACTAGACTCATTAAGATAAAACTCTCTTTTGTATTGTTTGTGTTAATTCTTATGGTAAGAGGGTCGAAACCTCTGTGCAAAACAGTACAGACAGCAAGAGTTTATAAAATGTCATCACATATATGTTCATCAAAGTGGGTAATTAACATGTTATTGTATCATGAGATGTATTAATACTAATGTACAAAAAGTAGAATGGATTTTACAGTGTACAAGTCAATTTATCATGTCATAGTTCAAGTCACAAGATCTCAATTAATCGACATGTATTCGATCACAATATATTTTCTTCATATGCAAGTTCTAATGATTTTATTCATGTCATGTGTGTATATAGGCTTGGGTTTGAGTGAATGGATAATAATACGATGTCAAGAGTACGTCGGGTTAGCTCGTGTAAACCCTTGATACTCCCAATGGAAGGTACACAAGGCAAATTAAGATAATTGAAGGGAATTGCTTTCGGGAGGTCAATAAACTTGAACTAGATGATTTAAATGAGTTCAAGTGGACTTGCCTTTTTGAAGAAGATTCAATATATGTAACAAGGAATAACGGGATCAGAATCCCGAGCGGCGCTCCAAGAGTACGTGCGAGACACGTGCAATCCAAACCAGCAAAACAGAAAGGCACACCGGATCCAACAAACAGCAAACGGAAACTATCGGATTCCAACCCACACAACAGCAACAGACCAAAACAACCAATCCCTTTCCCACACAATAGCATCCAACAGCACACCGGATCAAGATCCCCTACTCTACAAAACACCATACACAGCATAATACCCAATCCTTTCTCCTCCACACAAACACCAAACACAAACATCGATCCCCTTAAACCAAAATAGCAAACATCCAAAGGCTTCATTGTTCTTCTTCTCTAATTGCGCAAGAGAGAGAGAGAGAGCACTGGCGAGTGAACGGCGATGGCGCGGCACGGTGGTAGAAGGCCAGGGCTGCATTCGGCAACTTGGGGGCAATGGCGTGGCACTACGGCGAGGTGGTGACAGCGGCACGACGAAAGTGCTGTGGTCGGGATGCGACGCAACAGCGAGACTTCGATGGCGAC
This sequence comes from Hemerocallis citrina, assembly GCA_017893485.1. Lineage (NCBI taxonomy): Eukaryota > Viridiplantae > Streptophyta > Magnoliopsida > Asparagales > Asphodelaceae > Hemerocallis > Hemerocallis citrina. Next base: position 203,978,727 of record CM030365.1, read on the forward strand.
TCTGTTCTCGACGAAACAGAGGGGACGTCGACAAGGGTGTTTGGGATCTGGACGGCGACGGCAAGGACTTCTGTTGAGAGCGGCAAAGACGGGGCTCGAGTGCGACAATGGTGATGGAGGAGTAACGGAGAGGCTAAGGCTGCGGTGGCAGCAAGGTGAGAGGAGAGGCGGCAGGAGAACTGACGGCTCGACTGGTGGTAGAAGACGATGACGAGGAGATGTGGCAATGCTGGGATGGTGAGTTGAAGGAGGAAGAGAGGAATGGGTTCGATTGGGTTGTGCAATGGGGGAGGTTGAAGGCGATGAGGACGAGGCTCAGGGATGTTGACGAGGATGAAGACGGGGCTGTGACGAGGGGAGACGACTGGGTTGTGGTAGTGGCGAGCGGCAACAGCAAGGGCGATATGGAGGAGGGAGGTGGTGATCGGGAGTTGGGTTCTGTTATGTTGGGAAAACAGAAAAGGGAGTGATAGAGGAACAAGGAGAGAGAGTAGCGGAAGAGAGAGAGGGACGGGGAAAAATTAATAGAATAATATTAATATTGGGTAGTTGGAGATAGTGGGGGGGGGGGGGTTGTAGTTAGGGGAACGTGTAAAGTGGGGGAATGTGAAGAAATTATATACGGTGGGTATACAGGATTGATTCTGTACAATATAGATGGGTACTGGGTTTGGATTCAACAATATGCGGGTTTGGGTTTAGGGTTATGGTCCAATAGGAGATGGGCTAAATTTTTGGGCTTTAAACCAAATAATTAAATAATATAACATATATCAAAATCAATGGGCTTTAACCAAAAATAATAATAATAAGACTAATAATAACACATCTCAATAATAAAAATAAAAATAACAATGATAAAACAAAAATAATATTAACTGTAATAATAATAATAACAACAATAAAATAATAACAATACAGATAATAATAATTAATATATGACGAAATACAATTTGGATTCAATACCTTCATGAAAATAGTTTGATCGTAATAATAACAATAACAACAATAATAATACTAATAGAAGTAACAATAATAATGACAATAAAGTGTATAAAAGTAGAATTTGAGATTAATAAATTTATTAGAATCCGATTAGTAATAATATAACATATAAATATTCTATCAATTATAAATAGAAAAATACATTATTGTTCAAGGTAATTATAATTTTCTATTAGATAGATACTTAGTAGAAGACCCGAAATCAGTTTAGCACAAAACAAGTTTATAAATAATCAAAATACGGAAAAATATTCAGAAATACGTATTTACGGGAACAGGAGTTACAAACAAAATATAGAAACCCTATTCACTCAAGTAAATGAATTATTAAGAAACTTTCTTGCAATTAATAGGCGATAGATACATGGATGCACGCATGACAAGATGACGAGGAACTACAAGCCTATAACTTCTACTTAACAGGAACGCATCCTATGATCCTATCCATCACGTTAATCGCTGTTTAATGACTTGTTTATATAAGGTAGGGTTCATAAAATATGTTGCTTCTTATTTCGGTGTGGGAGCAAACAGATAGTGAGTTAATAATTGAAGGAAACCACTAAAAGTCTAACTTGTGACCTGGCCGTTAAAAGAGGTTAAGCTCCTCAGATTAAATTTGGATTGTTGATTGACCTCCTATGATCTAAATTCGATGGTTGGTGATGTGGCTGATGGACCTGCAAAATGCCTGAAACACCGAGGGTGGCCCCGACGACAGACCCTCTGACGCTCAAGTCAAAACCAGAAAAAGAGAGAGAGAGAGAGAGAGTAAGAGAGTGAAAACTGGAAAATTTTTGATTACCTGGAGACTGAAGAGGGGGGGGGGGGGTATTTATAGGCCTGAGAGACATTCAAAAGATCGAATCCTGTCCGTTGGATCTCTCATGTCTCTCTCCCTCAATAGATAAGATATCATTGTTAGGGGATTAGAGAATTGACTCCTAGCCAGCATGGGCTAGGTGTCTCTCCTAGTGAGCATAGTCTGTCACTTTTTATGGGCTTGAGAGAAGCCCATGTCTCGGAGTGGGCCCAGAACTGTAAAATAGGCCTGTGATGGCTAATCTACCTGTAGATGCTTTGAGATCTGTGCAGGGATCGTACGGCTCTGATCTGCTGCGATTTTTACCATCATCATAAGCCCCCCACTCCCGAAAGGTAATTTTCTTGGCTTTCGGAAGGTAGTATGTCTTATTTTTAGAATCTGGCGTATAATCTTAGAAGTTAGAGTGTTCGAAGATATTTGTGGCTTCTGAAGGCAGCAAATATTTTTCTGGACTTTTCCATATTTCTTCGGATTTTTTTGAATTTTCTGGAAATTTCTCGGATTTTTCCATAGTTCTTCAGTTTTTTCCAAATTTTCTGAAATTTTTTCCAATTTCAAAATCACTTTTTTGAATTTTACAATTAATAAATTCAATTTTAATTATTTTTCTGAATTTAAATAGTTATTTTTGAATTTTTTTGACTAATTTTTTGATTTTTAGATGTTTTTTAATCGATTTTTCTGATTTATCATATCTGAGCTCGCTTTTTGGAGCGATCTGAATCGCGGATCAAAACTTGGCTCGCGCGCTGAGTAGATCTGACGGCTGAGGTGCTAGATCATGGCCTAAAATTCTTGAAGCATTGATCATGGGACTAGCGTGAATTTCGGGAAGATCTGATGGTTGTCCGCTGTCTTCATCGACCCCTCACCTCGGCGAACCAATTCACCGAGCTACCGCTCCAGTCGTCGACTCTTGGGGATTTCGAAGCATTGTCGAGCTACAGGCATCTCGTTCTTGCCGAGCTGTGGACTTCCTCTTCACCGCGGTATCGTGTTGACGATTTCATCGAGCCACAACTTTGAGCTCTGTTCTTGTCGAGTTAGGGTGATTGAGGCATGGCAATGCTTCTTCATCGAGCTGTTAAAGCTTCACCGGCATATGGGAGTGTCAAACTAGCTCCTCTTAGTCGAGGGGCGGAGTTTGGGGGCCTCGCCGAGCTATGAAAGCTTTGAATTCGTCGAGCTACGAACCCGGGGTCTCGCCGAGCTTTCGGTGGTCGTGGCCTCGCTGAGCTTTGGAGCTCGAGCTTTCGTTTAATTTATGCCGTCTTTACCAAGCTACGGAGCTTTCTTGCTGAGCTATGGAGCTCTCTCGCCGAGCTCTGGAATTTTTGGGTTTTGTTGAGCTATAGGTTTGAGCTCTGTCAAAGCTTCGCCGAGCTATGGTGTCCTCGAAGCTTTTGCCGAGCTATGGAGCCCTCTCTTGCCGAGCTATGGAGCCCTCTTGCCGAGCTATGGAGCTCTCTCGTTGAGCTCTAGAATTTTTGGGTTTCACCGAGCTATGGGTTTGAGCTCTGTTAAAGCTTCGCTGAGCTATGGGGACTGTTGAGGTACTCGCCAAGCTATGGAGATCGAGCTCATGCCGAGCTATGGTGGCTTAGACGCCGCCGAGCTATGGGGAATCGCTCTCGCCGAGCTATAGGACTTAGCATTTCTTCGAGAGTTTTTAAAGCTTGGGATGCTCCATTTTGGGTTTCGGCGAAGTGAACGGAGCTCAGAGACGGAGCTCAACAGGGAAAGCTCGATGGTTAAGCGGTGGTGTGAGACTTTTGGCGAGGCGAGAGCTTGGTGTTGGAGTTAGAGTGAGGTGGAGGAGACGAGTGTGTTCGAGGTCGAGATCTTCGAAAGCGATTTTGGCGCTCAAAATCTGAAGAAGAGGAAGAAGAAGAGGAAAGAAGCGGAGCGGGTTTTGTTGGTGGATTCGGGTTTATATCCGACCCGTTCCGCACCCCTTCGCTTTCTTCTCTTGGTTTTGCTCATGGGTTTGGGTTGCAGAACCAACCCGATCCGAATTTTTCTCTTCATACACTCACCGAGAGCTGTGCTTGGAGATTTTTGAAGTTTTCTAGGAAGTGGGTTTTGCATACAAAAATATTTATATGTATATGTTTCGTGTATAGGCAACAAATACATATACATTCATCTTCATATGTGTACCCATCTTCTAGTCTTTCAAAAAAAATCTTGCTTTTGCTTGAAGTTGGATCACCTCCGTTGCGGTGTCTTCTCATTGAGGTAGGAGCAATATTGTGCTTGAATCGTTGGAATTGGTCATCTCTTAGCGATCTTGGATGGTTTCAATCAAGAGAGTTTTGATCAACCTTGGAGTTGTCACGGGATAGTAGGCTTTGTCTCAAGAGGAGCTTGATGATCAATGGGTTTTCGTTGGTGGTGTGTGTAGCACCCACCAAGTGTTTGTGATTTTGCTTACCCCACCATTGTCAGCAAGTGTTTGTGAGATTGCCTCTTCCACGACGTTTACCAAGTGTTTGTGAGATTGCCTCTCTCACGACGTTTACCAAGTGTTTGTGGGATTGTTCATCTCACGACGCACACCAAGTGTTTGTGGGATTGTTCACTCCTTGTTGCTTCTTCTGTTGACCGAACATTGTGGCGACCATTTGTGTTGTCAACTGACTGTCTTGTTGAGAAGTTAATGCTACTGTTAGACCCGGATCAGTGTGATTTGACCATTGATTCGTTAAGAGGTGCTTAGATGTTGCCACATGGCAATTTAAACCTCTCTGGTCCTATAAATGGGGGTTGATCCTACCTCCCCTTCCTCATTTACCACCTTCCCTTTCTCTCTCCTAATTTTTTTTGGAGAGTTTCTCTCTCTAGAAATCGCGGTGTTGCATTTGGTGGTGCTAGCTCCAGTTGTTGGTTCGGAGTTTCTTCCACTTTGGCTAGGTAACTTTCTTGCGATTGTTGTTTGCCATGTCTAGTATTCCATCGGTCCATGCCTCTACTAGATCAGCTGGTCTAGATGGAGAAGAGGGTGTTATGCTTGATCACTTTTCTGGAGTGAAGGGCATTCGTGGTGAGGCTGATCGTTCCACCATTATGGAAATGATCGTCGAACCTGAGAGAGATAGGGGATGTAGGCTCCAGACCCCGTTGTTCCTTGTTCCAGAGTTTATTAGGGAGTACTCGGTAGTAGATCAACAGTTCCTGAGGAGTAGGGCTGTAATCGGACCAGACGGGATCAGACAACCATATGTTCAAGCTCGGACCGAAATTCTACTCGGACGAGCTTATATCCGGCCCGGTCTAGGTCAGATAAAAATTTTATTGTCCGGACTCGATTCGATAAAGTATCGGACCGCAATAATACTCAGACGGACTTATGTCCGGCTCGAGCTCGGTAAAGAATCGGACCTAATAACTTGTTCGAGTTCGGTTCGTATAACAGTTCGGACGGTCCACGGTCGGACCATTTCTTGAGCCAGACTCGGACGGACGACGGACCGTCCTGTTTATTTTACACCCCTACTGAGGAGCGGCATGGAATACGATGAGCCGGAGTTTGTTCATACTACTGAGGCTAATCATACCGCCACCATTCTTACACGTGATGAGTTGACCGAGATAAGAGCTGGTTTTGGCATTCCTAGTGAGTATAGCCTACTCCTGCCAGGGCCTCATGTCAGGGTGTGTTATGCCATGTTGGAGGAGTATTGTTTCTTTCCTTGCTATGCTTTCTTCACAGGACTTCGTCTACCCCTCCATCACTTCGTTAAAGAGGTGCTTAATTGGTATCAACTGTGCCCGATGCAGCTAATGCCGAACACATGGAGGCACGTCACTGGCTTCGTCTTGCAGTATCGCCAGCTCGGAGCTGTGCCGAGTCTTGCGGTATTTAGAAGACATTTCAAGCTTATCTGACTCAGCCAAATAGAGGAACATTGGTATCTCAACCCTCGCAGGAATAGGGGGCTGGTCGATACTCCTCGATTAGTAAGATGCTGGAAGGAGAAGTTCTTCGTTGTTCGCAGTGCCGAGCCATGGGGGATTCCTACTACTTGAAGGGAAACGGTTCCCTCGGAAGTGCGAGTTGAGCCGGTGATGAGCGTAGAGGAGAAGAGCCTTAGCGACGCGCTTCTGGGGCTGAAGGTGTTGTCGTGGCAAGATATTACCAACGAAGTGCTTTTTGAAGGCAGTCTTGGGCCGGCTGTTCCTAGTATGCTTTTGTTGTTATTGTTTTTATGCCTTGCTATCCATGCTTTTGTCGATTTCTAGTTTTTTTTTTAATGTCTCTACCGCTTTCATTTGGTTTTACGAGTTCTAACGATTCTGTATTTCATCTTGCAGGTAGGGCGGACATGGATTTTGTAGATATTTTCGCAGATCTGGATGCACTACAGAATAATAGTGAGGAAGATCTGAAGAAGCGGAAGAGGACGGCGTTGCGTCCTTCTTCTTCCCCGAGCTTACCACTCCCGGTTCCCGTTGCACAGACTGAGTCCCCTGCAGGGGCGCCGCCCGGTATTCATGCGGGTTCTTCTTTAGCTGCGGTTGTGGCTAGCATCGTGTCAGCCCCACTGACTGCTATGGCTGCGGCGGTGCTTTCTAGCTAGGAAGATATGGTCTACACTTCCAATTGGAATGTGAAGGCCCATGAGAACTTTCTGGAGAATTTTGCTATTTGCCTTGAGGCCTGTCGCCACATCCCTACTCCTTCTGATAAGGAGAGGTTGAAGATAGAGCCCCCCGAGAGATCGGTCTTGGAGATAGCGAGGGCACATGTGATGGTATAACCTAGTTTCCTTAGTTTTTTATGTTACGCTCCCTTTTCTTGTATCGTTATGTTTTTAACTGCTTTCTTCTCTTTTCAGGCGATGAGCCACTTTAGGCACTTTGTAGACTTTTACGCTGCTGAGGAGAAGAACATGAGGGCTCGCATTTCTCTTGCCGAGAAGGACCAGAAGAAGGCCGTCAGAGAGTCCAAGGCAGAGTTGGAAGGGATGAAGAAAAAGGAGCAAGAGGCGCTCCTTGAGTTGGAGGCATCGGCAGCTAGGTTGGAGGAAATGCGCCTCAAGCTAGAGGCATCCAAGGATAGAGACAGGGCGTTAGAGAAGACGAATACCGATTTTTTGTTGGAGTTGGAGAAGGCCCGTGCTGACGCGACCTCGGATGTGAAGGCTGAAGTGGACAAGGTCCATGCAGAGTGCAAATCTCAGCTGCAAGGGGTGCTGTTGAGGTCCTATGCTTTGGAGATCTCATATGTGGTGGAGTGCGTTCCCGGTTTTGATGGGATGGGCTAATATGTGATGCTCCGATCTGGTGATCCCCTGGATCCAGACATGAAGGAAGATGTTGAGGTTGATACTCCTGTGGATGGCGCGAGAAGTTGTTCTGGGAAGAAGGACAAGGGAAAGGGCGCGGCCGGAGGTTCCTTGTTCGAGATGGTACCGAAGCAGGTGGATGCTTGATTCACCTTGATATGCTTTTTGTTTTCCAGGCTATGGTTGGTTTGTTTTGTTTGGAACTCGTAGTTTACTCTTTGTGATGCCTAATTGCGGACTAGCCACCGCATCCATGTATCTTCCTTTCAGTGTTCGAAAAACTATCTTCTAGATTGGTTATCACTTGTTGTGCTGTGTTGATGTGTTCTGGAGCGATGTTTGTTCATGACACTCAATACTTTTTTTCCTTTGTCTGACTATGCTTTTGGTCTTATTGACAGACGATCGTGGGACCCGATAAAGACTCTTGTAGTGACGAGGTAGAGCATCTTCGCAGGCGACTGCAAATAACAGAGTTGGCGGTCGATCGTCTGCGTGTTCAGTAGGATGAGGAATGGTTGGAGTCCATTTGCATTAAGTCAGCACTCGTTGAGCAGGATTGTGAGTTAGCACTCTTGTATTCCGATTGTCTGATAAACTTGCCACTGCCTCCGAAAGTGACAAAAGATAGCATTGGAGAATACGCCATACTCAGAGAGATTGTCGTTGAGAAGAACTTGGAGCAATACCACCTCCAGGCGAGGCTTGGTGGGTTGCGAAAGGCAAGCACCTCGCATGTTGTTAGCATAAAGAAGGATCAAATGGTTGGAGTAAAAGCAAGCACCACGACTATTGCAAAGGAGAGTGCGATGGTAGGAGGAGTCGGGTAGACTGTTGGGGGAGCTGTGCCAACAACGTTGGTGCCCCCTAGTCCTCCTGGCGGCGCCCTAAGTGGAGCGTCAGCTTCGTTGAGTTTGACTTTGGCTGGTGGGAAGTCACGTGCCTCGTGTGCCGATCAGCAATCACAATCTATGGGATCGACATTTTCTGTGAAAGATGCTGGCGGGGAAAGGAGATGAATGTCAGGCGTTCCACATGGAGGCTAGTGTCTCTTAGGAACAACGTTCCTCGCCCACTGAGTAGCAAGGACGGCTTGTAGATCGAGTTGTATGACTGATGATTCTGTACTTGTAAATATTTGTAGTACCACTGAATATGAACACTACGTTTATGATAATTCTATGGTTTGGTGAACTCCCTTTACATGCTTAGTCCTTGTTGTCATGGTTGCGGTTTCATCGATGGGTTCTTTGTCACTAAATAACAGGGCCTCAAGTCTGTTGTGTATAGCTTAAAGAGCTATCGACGGTGTACGACGGAGTTTGAAATTTCTTCGTCTTGTACCCAGCTAGTTACAGGGATAACTCTGAAGGACAGTTGTTATCCAAACTTGCTGTATGGGGCCTCTGACAGATTATGAGAATCACATCGAATGAAGAGTTGAACTCCAAGCATTGCTTTTTACAAGTGTTTCTAGAGTAACTACGATCAATGACATTGGACCTCTTAATTTTTTGTTGAGGGAATTTTAATAGTTACAGGAACAATCGAATGGCGAGTAGAACTCTGAACGTGTGTAATTACATATTGCGAGAGTAACTCTAAAACATGAGTATGGATTCCGAACTTGTTAGTTTAAGTATTAAAAGGTTGCAGGAGCAGATCGAATGGCAAAGTGCACTCTAAATTTGCTTCTTTGCAAATTGACAGAGTCTCTTTTGAACCATGTGTGCGGATTCCGAACCGGTCGTCGAGGTACTAACGGATTGTAGGAGCAGATCGAATGGCGAAGTGCACTGTGAACTTGCGTTATTGCAAATTGTTAGAGTCTCTTCGATTCATAGGTATGGACTCCAAATCCGTCTTACGGGAAGACATGTAATGAGTGTTTGGTGCTGCATAAATGGATAAGTGTGGCACTCATCTCGTTGTATAAATCTCCAAGGATGTTCAACTAGTTGTAGGAACAGATCAATCGGTGAGTTGTGTTCTAAACGTGCATGATTGCACCCCGAGTCATGGTTCTGGATTCCGAACTTGCGTTGTAGAAAGCTTATAACGAGTGTTTAGCACCACTTTGAGTATGAGTTGGGCACTTTTAGCTCATTATTTTCTTTAATAGATTGACTAAGATGCAATGAAGTAAATTGGCTAACTTTATTAAATAATAAACTAAAGGGGCTGCTCTAATGGCTGACCTTTATTACATGTACGATCGCTAGTAAAGGCGGTCTTTATTGAAAGAAAAACTAAACAGCTGCTCTAGTGGCTGGCCTTTATTACAAAATTTATAAATTCTGCGGAAATTAAGAGAGTGTGTTTCTGACACTCTCGTTGTACTCCGTAGGGTGTCGCTCATTCGAAGTCGCTATTGACACATCCCTGCCCCCCGGGTCTTCAAGTTGGTGAGCTGTCAAGTGACTAACTTGGTAGAACTTGTCTGAAATTGCCTGTTTGTGGGGAAATCTAGTGTTGTTCTTCTTAGAGACAGTGGAATTTTCAGATGGACCAACGTGATTAGGCAAGATTGTTTGTCGTTCATGACTGAGAGGAGTGGCTTCGGGTGAGGGAGTTAAGTGAATCGTTTGGTTCTTGTGAGGACGTTCTTGGAGCTGGGAGGAAGTAACTTGACGAGTTTGAAAGTTCCCGGTTTGGCTGCCCAGTGTAGCAGCTTCGAGCTTGCTGGCTGGCTTTGTGATACAGCGTTTATTAACCTATAGTAGTTCTTCAGCATGGAGAGGGACGATCGAGCCCCCCATGGTAGCCGTGTAGCCTGCCCGTGCTGCTTGTTGGTTTACTATTACTTGGCCCACACCTGCTGTTGTTGGAAATTTCATTCTCATATGGAACGCGGTAGCGACGGCGTGGAAAGCGGCTAGTCCTGGGCGGCCGAATATGGCATTGTACGCGGGTTTAACATCGACTACCAGGAAATCTAAGGATTCTGTCCAATTTTTTGGTGCTTTCCCTGCTGTTACGTCGAGTGCAACAATTCCCTTGACTTGGACAGGTACACCGGAGAAGCCATGAAGTGTATAGCTGACTGGCTTGAGTCGATCTCGGGAGAGCTTCAGCGCATCAAATGGGGCCATAAACAGGATGTTCACGGAACTGCCATTATCAATGAGGATACATCACCCCTCATGGTTTGCCATGCCCAGATTAATAACCAGTGCATCGCAGTGAGGCATTTTGACGCCCTTGAGATCTTTATCAGAGAAGGAGACCAAGAGGCCTGAACCCTTCGGGGGTGGAGTGTTATGAACTGAATTGACCTCTCTTACAAATATTTTACGAGAGGAGTTAGAATCTCCCCGATGGCCCGGCCATGGATGGTGTGCAGAATTATGCTCAGAGTCTCTGGATTCAGAAGGTCTTTCAGGACGCTTATTAACCCCCCGTGGCGAAGGGTTTTCGGCGTTGTTGTTCTGTTGGACAAACTGAGACAGGTAGCCCCGCTGAATCAGGTCTTCGATTTCTTCTCTGAGGGCTTTGAAATTATTGGTAGTGTGTCCGTGGCCTCTGTGAAAGGCGCACCATAGGCTCTTGTCTATTCCCTTGCCGGATGTTGTCATCCTGGGAGGAGGACGAACTATCCCATCTTTCTCAACTGCCATAAAAATGGCAGACGTACTTGCATTTAGAGGGGTGAATTTGTCGAAGCGAGGTGTAGGAGGAGGGCGGCGTTGTAACACCCCGCAAAATTGGAAATGACAATTTTGCCCTTGTGCGTTACGCACGTGTATTTTGTACCGTTACTGGTAATATTTGTAACGTGTTTCACTACGTATTTTGATATCCGACTATTTATGCATTTCCCGTATTCTTAAAATCTTATTTGAGTCAACCCAAATATAATATTTCGATTTCTGTTTTTACGTGCTTTTTACGTGTTTTCAAGGCATGTATTGATTACGTATTTTTCCACCCTACGTGTGATATTTGTATGTTTCAATTATTTATTTTATGTATTCGAATTCATTTTATAAAACGGAAATTTATTTTCCCATATTTTGATTATAAGACTTTTGTACGTGTAATGCACTTGTTTTCTATGTGCGTAGCAATTACGTCGTGAAATATATAAAATTGATAAATATATTTTTATAATGTTGTTTTCGATTATATTTTAATAATTTTTCGTTGATAAAGTCGAATTTCGTACTTTCGGTATTTTACTTGCGATGCACATGTTTCGGTGCGCATATTTAAGCGTATTTATTTTCAAAATAAATTTCGGAGTGTGTATATTTATTGTATTTGTGCATGAAACATTATAGATTTTAATTAAACTAATTTTTACGTACATATTATGTATATATATAATTTATGTTTTAAAAAAAATTAATTTGAGAAATATGTGCTAGTGCAAGCACGTGCACGTGTGTATGCATGAAATTGGAGTGGGAAAACCACGCTGTTCATTTGAAGTAGGAGGGAAAACAAGTTTTGAAAATTTTGAGAGTGGCATTAGTGTTGTTAGTGGCGTGAGTAGTTATTCTAACTACCCTATTACTTTTTGTATAATACCCCTACCCCTACACCTTTCTCCATCATCTTCTTTCCTTTTTTTTCCTTCTCCTCTGTCAGATCAAATCCGAAGCCATCTCTGTTCAATTCCGAAGCCTCTATCCAACATACTCCCTGTAACACCCCGAATTCCAAAACAGACTGAATTCGAAGTTCCACAGGATCTTTACACTTCACTTCGTACAATTTTATAAGGAAATTTAAACTTTACTTTACATCAGAGTTACATTTACATTTACACTTAAACAGCGGAAGCAATTTACAATATTTACATAAATAAATGTACAACACTTGAAACATTGTTTAAGCTGCTCGCATACTTTAATCTTTGTCAATTCCTTTATCCTACATAAAGACTGTGGGCACGTCAGTTCATTCAACTGACGAGATATTATACATGGCTATCCTTTCTATGCCGAAACAGTATAACGATTCTCAATGTTTAACAAACCACAAACTTGTTCACAAACAAAGCTAAGGGGACTATCCTATTGATGTCGTGTTGTGATTGTGCGCCTAGTCCTTAATGCAATTTATTATTATTATTAGATGACACTAATGCGCACTTGTTCGGATTCTATGCATCCCATACTACATAGGTCCGAGGGCAAGCCCTTAATTGTTCTTCAACTTGTCGGGTTCGTTCCCTCACCATGACTTAATCTACTACTGTAACTATGGTAAGTATCCTAGAGGTCCTATGAGTTACGAGCCCATGTCCAGACAACTTGGAGGGGAATCTCACGTCGTGATATGACACATCATGCAGAGCCTATGGTCAATTCAGCCTCCGTCATGGACCATGGCACCACCCGTAGTCAATCAAACATCCCACAAGCGTCGCCATGATCCCGATAATTCCGGAGTAGTATCCACGCCAAGACTTGACTCATCAAGTAGGCACCTATGAATCACTCTCACACTGTAGACTCGAGGCCCTCATACTTGTGTTTTTCTCTTACTTTCATCACGTCTTCTTTTTTTTTGTCCTTAATTGTATGAATCATGAATAAAAATCAATTTCTAGGGTTAACTCTTTCCCCTATACCTGTCTTAGCCATCAATCAATGCATTTGACCCAAACCTGGTCTTTTATCTCAAATATCATATCAACATTTCTTTTATCGCTGGTATGAGGCTTAGCTACTCCCTAGTTCTTAATTTCAACTCATAATCAGAACATCGAGTTTTTCATACTTATAAGATCTTTTTCCATGATTAACAATAATTTCATTTCATGTTTATAGCACTTGTATATTCATGTTCTATCATAATTCATCAAGTCATTCAAATTTCATTTTCATACACAATCTCATGCATAAACAATATAAGTTCATTTTTCTAACTTGTCACATTCCTAATTTATTCTTTCCACAAAATTTCTCTTATCCTTGTTTTAACAATACTAACTCTAACATCCATACTTTCGTTATCAAAACTCTTTTCAAATCATCTTTTAATCAATGCATTTTTCTTTATCCAAGGACAGTTTAAACTAAAAATTTATAGTAAATTCTTTCTTGTAAAAAAAATAGTCTCAAATTCTCATTTATACTAGGCTAAGGATTATAGAAAACTATCTCATGAAATCTGGATATGATTTAAACTTCAGGGCAGTCGACTGTTAAGCATGGCCAGTCGGCTGTTCTGTAAGGTTCTAAAGCTCGAAAGTAAATAATCAGAGCAGTCGACTGTTAAAATATGGTCGGTCGACTGTTCCATAATAATTTAAACTCGAAAACAATTAGTTAGGGAGGTCGACTATTAAAATACGGTCGGTCGACTGTTCAGTGGCTAAAATTTGAAATTCATCACTTGACAGTCGACTGTCGACTCTAATTCGGTTGACTGTCGATTGCACCAGGTTGCTATTTAGAGTAAATCATGGATACATTTTCGACATTGTAAACAAGAATCACAAATGTACACGATTTACAATCTAGATTTCTACGAGAACACTTTTCTTCTTTATTCTCTCACTTATTAGCGATCTACAATATTTTTAGAACACCAATTTCCATCTTTTCTACAATAGTGTTACCCTAATTTAAAAGATCAACATTTTCATGATGCATTTGATCACAATTTGTCTCATAAACATAAATTTCTCCATAAAGCATAATTCACAAACGGATAGCATGACAACATGAAAGATTCTAGCACTTTAATTCACAATTCATCCATTAGGAATCATTTTATCAAACATTCTCTAATTTATCATTTCATCTCAAAACAACCATAAGTCCAAATTACTTAGTTTCCTCTTAGTAGCAATTAATTCCTAGCATGGTAACTAGATTAGAAGCATGAAGAACACCCACCTTATTTGGAGAGAAAATTCACAAAAGTCCTAGGGAAAACTCCTAAAATGGATAAAAGAGTTTTCTCCTCCTAGTGTTTGATGAATACAAGCTTTACTCCTTGGTGTTTGCCGCAAGCTCCTTGCTCCTTGGATGGATTGGCTAGCCTCCCCTTGATGGAACACACACAAGCACACTCAAAAAAAATTTTTGAACTCACTCAACTCTCACTCTTTTGCTCACTAATATATTTCTTGCTCTTATGATAAAGAATAGGTGCAAGAATAGCTAATGAAAAAGGGAGGGGGGGGGGGGGGGAGTATTTATACAAAATTTTAGTGAAAATAAAGGGGTAGGATTAAATCAAGTGGTTTAGGATCAAGGGATTGGATGAAATAGGGAATTCCTATAACTTCCCATGATGCAAATAACCACCTCTCCACCTCATCCACTCTCCCTCTCTCTTGTTTCTATCCGGCCACACCCAAAGGGTGTGTTTTGCACACCCTAGTGCAAACACGTGTTATCTACTGCCCCCTTTATTTACAAGTTGTTGATGTATAATTAATTTTTTTGTTCATGGAATGAGTCAACACTACAATTTAGATTATTAAAAGAGATTAAAAAATAAATGGGCTCACTAATGGCCTAACTAACCTTGGGCTTCATTAATTTAATTAGTTAATTAATTAAGGTGAGCTACAAAAGACAATAGGCCAAAAATTAAATTAGGTTCGCTTAAATAAAAGAGAAGAAAAATAAGATTACTAATTTATGAAATATTTTTAGAAAGATACATGCATAAAAATTGCACGTGCACAATACGTGAAAATAAAAATACATTCTAATTAATATGATTAAAAAATCTAGGATGTTACACTCCCCCTGTTTTCTCCATTCATTTACAAGGTGTATATATATAGATACACTTAAATGCTACCATTCTCTCCCATCTTTTCTTTCCTTCCTTCCTTGTTCTGTCAACATCCGAGCCCCAAGTCCAACCAGCACAAGTCCAACCAGCATAGTCCTGTGCTACTCCACCTAATACATACATTCATTTATATCTTTTGCTATCATATATATATATATATATATATATATATATATATATATATATATATACACACACACACACACAATGAAGTGAAGTTGGAGATGCTTCACTGGTTGCTTTGCCGAAAATGAGGAGAAGATATGCTTAGGGTGTTGCCGAAATGGAGGGTTGGAGCTTTTTCTTGTGCGCGGATTTCGAGGAGACAAAGCGGAGTTTCTAGGAGCTCTCATTTTAGGAGTGCAATCGCTCGGAATTAAGTTTTCTTGGGTGGGTGATTCTAAAATCCTTTCTAATGTAGGAGTAGATTTGCATGCTAGATAATATATAATTTAGTTGTTAAATGTTGATTGGTATGTTAATTTGTAGATTTCATGATCTTGATATATTTGTGCTATGATGTGTAGAAATATTATTGTGAGTCACATGCTCTTATTAATTAGAAAGAAAATATTCATTTGTTGAAACGAAAGGAAAGTGTGCATGATAGAATATTTCCTATTGTAGTCACAATAATGCAATGTGTATGAAAATAGTTTAAAATGCTATTATAATAGAAAAATGTGGAAATAACCTCATATATGTATATTTTCATGAGTATAGAAATTTTATAGAGAAATTTTGAGGAAAGACAACATTTTTATTTGGAAAAATTGATTATATGTGTTCTAACACAATTTTGAGGAGAAACTTTGTTTTATTGTCAAAAAAAAAACTTTATAAAGTTTTGAATATAATATACTACACTGTAATATTTTAATAGAAACATATTCTGGAAAATCATTTATATTTTGTAGAAGCACAGACCGATTGAGAAATCGAATTTTGTAAAGGAAAACTAAATACAGTACGATATACACAAACAAATATGTGACTATTTTCATATCGATTAGCCACTTTGGACTTACTGGTTAGTGGGTGCGAATTAAGTTCGTTACTGTAGCCAGGCGGAGTTATTGGTTCTGGGTTCGAGACATGATAGAGACTTTATTTTTGTGTAATTCAATTTAAAGTAAATCACCGAAAGTACAGATATAAGTATAATTTGACTTCAACTCATATCAGTTAGTTGTCTTGGCCTATATGGTTAGCGGGTGCACCTTAGTGCTGTTACTGTTCATCCGGTGGGTTTGGGCTCAGGTTCTGGGTTCGAAATCTGGTATTGGCATTTTCTTTTCCTTTTGACTTTTTAATGTTTTGAGGTTTTTCTTGAGATAAAAATTCAGAAAAAATTCTATTATTCTTCTAAAAATATTTAGACTTCATGAAAAATATTTCTACAATATTTGGATATATTTTGTGAGATTAAAAAAGAATTTTACATTAAAGAACTCGAGCTTATCGATTAAAAGAATTAGAAGTGATTTTTATAATGAAGATTGTGACTCTTGTTTAATTAAATAGAGATGGATATTTGGATTGAAATTAGATTTTTCTCTTAATGAGATTTTATGATTTTCTATACTTGATTAAGATTATTTGAAATGCATAAAACCTTATAAATGATTAACTGATAAAAGAGGTTGAATTAAATTATTTCATGTGATTGAGATACTTTATGTTATAAGTTTATAAAGGAAATGTTTCTCTTTTGAGAAAGAGTTTATGATTAAAGGAAATGAAATATTATTTGAGATTGAATATGAATTATTGTTGATCTCTAGAAAGAGATAGTTGTTAGAATCTAGAGGATAGGCAAGATCCTAGTGATTGGCAGTTTTATTTTTGATTTGAAAGCTAACCAGTGTGGGTTGAGCATCTCTTGAAAAGTAGCCAGGTAGGCTGAGTGTCTCTTTTATTTTGGTTTAAGTCCGGTAGGGTAAGCTAGCTCTAGGTTGTGATGATTTTCTTTTAAAATAAACAAAAATGTAAGGACTACACTATAGTGGAGATATGATGAAAGTAAGAGAAAAACACGAGTATGAGGGCCTAGGAGCTACGACGTGAGAGTGTTCACAGACTATCTACACGATGCGTTGTGTCATGACGTAGATACATCTCCAAGAGTTCGTACCACAGGCAACGCTTGTGGGGTGTTTGGTGACTGCGGGTGGTGTCATGTCCCATAACCGAGGCTGAATTTTCCATAGGTTCCACACGATGCGTCGTGTCATGATGTGAGATTCCCTTCCAGGCTGTCTAGACATGAGCTCGTAACTCATAGAATATCTAGGATACTTATCGTAGTTACGATAGTAGTTTAAGTCATGGCGAAGGATTGAACCCTACAAGATGAAAAACGATTAAGGGCTTGCCCTCAGACCTAAGTAGTATGGGATGTATAGAATCTGAAAAAGTGTGCATTAGTGTCATTTAATATAAATAACTATATTAAGGACTAAGTGCACAACACCCACGACATTAATAGGATAGTATCTTTGTAGCTTTGTTTGTGATCAAGTTTGTGGTTTGTTAAAGTATTTAAGAATCATTATACTGTTCGACATAGCGAGGATGACCGTGTATAATATTTCGTCAGTTGTAAGAAACTGACGTGCCCTGAGGTGAATATTTGTAAGTGTACAAGTAATATAGTTAAGTGAATAGAGTGTCGAACCCACAGGGACTAATTATTTTATTGAGTACTGATATTACTAGATGAATCACTATTTGGATAATCAAAATTTATAAATGATAAAACAACTAAGTTAAATTAATCTAATTAAAGCTAACTAAATTAGTGAAGAGGGAGAGGGCTGTGAAACTGTGAAATTCTTGAAATTTGTTAATGGAAAAATTAGTTCTAGGGCTTTTGACTTCACCTAGTTTATCACACACACAAATTATAACTCCTTCTGAATAAAAAAATTATCTTTCCAAGTTGTAGACCAAAATTCCAAAAATATTCACTACTCTATCCACACAGTATCAGAACTATTCTCAACTAATTATTTGCCTATTCATCAAATTATTAATTGAAAATTTATGGATTTCTTAACGGTCACGTTCTCCTATAACGGTTTTTAATTTTTATTAACCACAAATCACCAGTTCGGTCTCTTTATGATTTAAAAGATCATACAAATGTCTATCCACCAATTGTATGCATAAATAATAAAAATGAAAACACAACCATGGAAAAATAGAATAATAATAAAGAATTAAAATTGTGTTCTACAAAACTAGGCTACATCAAAGCCCTAGAAAAATAAATTTAGTTCATATTCAATTTGCAACTAAAAAAAATTGTTTGGGATTGCATCATAAAAAAATTAGAGAAGTAGAGATACAAAAAAATATAAAAATAATGCAAACCGAACTCCTAGAACCAAGTCCAAGCCATTCTCTCTCTTCTGTCTCTATCTCTGTCTCAAGAAATGCTCAAGAAAATGTGTTGTCTTTTTCACGCTGACGTCATCGCTTTGCCGACGTCACCGAGCCCACACAACCAGACCGGCCACAGATCTGTCACATCTGGGCCCAGGCGCTGTCTCGTCGTCACGTCGCGTCGCGTCAGCGCTGTCTCATCGCAGTCCACGTCAGCCGAAGTCTGCTTCGTTCATAGCGCCAAACAGGGTCTAGCCGCACGTGTCAGCGCTACTGCTGCCTTGCCTCGTAGTCAGACGCACCACGTCAGGGAACACCACACGCGCTGTCAACTTCGTCCTACTGTCGTGGGACCCAGCGCAGGTGCGCCTATCTCTTTCTCTTTTTTATTTATTTATTTGTTCAGCCGTCACCTCGTGTCTCTTGCTATGTATTTATAGGAGAACGGGAGATGAATTAGGGTTTGCTCTTTGTAGAATAATCCTTCAATTTTCTTTTATTTCCCTCCTTCTTTAGCCTGATTTTTATTTCTTCCTCCTTTTTCTTTTCTTTCCTTTTCTTGAAACATGTGCTGCATACACAAAAAATAATACCAAAAATTAGGATTTAAAAATAAAATAAAATAAAATAGTTTAAAATTAATTAAACTAACTAGAAATCATATTAGCTCATTTAAACCCTTTTAAAATTATTTATCGCATATTTAGCTGAATTAGCAAATTAAGATTCAACAAAACACTAAAAATTAATAAATCAATAGTTTTGCTTTGTTTGTTGATTTATACCAAAAATCTTCACTTTTTGCATCAAAAATCTTATTTCTTCAAAAAGAATTAATTAATTGAAATCTTACAGAAATAAGATGAATTATAAACAATATAAACGAAAACAAGCAATTTTAATGGGTAAATATGTACAAATATTTGTATAAAAATTTGACACATCAAATACCCCCAAACTTAAGATTTTGCTTTTCCTCAAGCAAAAAGTAAAATAAAAAAATAGGGAATAATAAGCTCAACCCTTCACACTAAAAGGTCTTATCATGTAAGCATAAAAATTGCAATTAAATATATAAATAATAACAAATAAAGTAAAAGCAAGCATACCCACTTTCTCCAGTTCAATTATTTATTCACAATTCCAAACCCAATCATATTTATCATGCAATTAATGTAATTATAGTATGTAACAACTCAATCTGTGATTATCTCTTCTCACTACTACAAACCGAGTAGCAAACTAGAGTTTTTTTTTTCCTAAGTTGTCACTTGCCTTTTGACGCGAATGCAAATCATTTGTGATGAATTCACCTGGTTACTCAACAAGTCACAAACTTAGAGTGCTTTGCATACTCATATTTCAAGTTGCCGTTTGACGTAAAAGTAAACATTTGTGATGAATACCCCTAGTTACTAAGCAACTCAAAACATTGGAGTAGATTGACTTTATTCATAAATGATTATTTTTTTTTCATTATTACTCTATTTACTTAAACTCTGTTTAGGACTAGATCAAAGGGGATAATCACAAGAAAAAGCATCACATTTGTCTTTTATGTATTAAATAGCATGACTCACACAATTTTGTAAGGAATTTTGAAACTCAATAATTCTAAAGTAAATAAGTATGCTTACTCTTGCTTTATAAGCAATTTTCTATCCCAAAAAAAACTATTTCAATGCTTATCACAATAAAGAACTCAAAAAGTGAGTTTAATTGCAATTCCTTTTTGTTTTTTTTCTTTTCAAAAAAAAAATAAATAATAAATTTGTAACCCTTCCCCCCAAACTTGAATATCACATTGTCCTCAATGGGAAAGGAAAAAAGAAAAACAAAAAGAAAGCAAAAGGTTCAGAATTTCTCCCCTGATTCGTCTTAAAATTTCTTCACGCGCGGTGTTCAGTATTTTGGAGATATCTGGAGCTGTAGGCGTCCAAATAGGCTGATTTTTTTTTGCTGGAAAGCTAAGACGATAGGCTACAATCGCTCTTTGAATCAGTTTTCCAGATTCTGACTCCATACTACTCAAAAGCAGCCATCAATGAAGGTGTACAAAACAGCTCCGCCCGGCGACTTTCAAACTTTATGCAATCCTACAAGATAAAATCAAAAATTAAAAGAAAATAAACTAAAAGATAAATCAAACCTAAATGCAATAAAATAAAACATGGGTTGCCTCCCAAGAAGCGCTAAGTTTTAAGTCTTCAGCAAGACATAGTGGTGAGATGGTTAAGTAACGCCAAGATCCAACAACATTAAAACATCCTTTCTAATTTTTCTCTTCAAGTGTGGATCAGGTTCAAGCTCCAATTTGAGGCGTTTCCTTCGTGATGATGTTGTCTTTGATTCCCCCACCTTTTTGATCTTTTGCTGAAAAAATGAATAAATAGAGGGTGCAACATCCAAATACATAACACATTCTGAAAAATTTTCTTTCTGAGTTTCAAGACTTGCTGAACTTATTGGACATATTTCGATTGGTGATTTTTCAAATTTAGCCTTATGTTTTTCGCCCACAATTATATCAGTTTCACTTACTTGAATACACGATCGTTCTTTAGGAGGAAACTTTATGGAAGTAAAAACATATATCATACATTACTTGCTCATGCTGAATTTGTTCCTCCACAATTTGTTCAATCTCACTTTGCTTTTCAACCACATTATGTTCGTCATTTTCTTCTTGTGGTTGCTCAATTGCCCTCCCGCTGCTTATTGTTATTGCTTTGACATCTTCCGTGGGGTTGACAACTGTGTTACTTGGTAATGTTCCTACAGTTTTTTTATTAAGAGTATTTGAAATTTGACTAATTTGTACCTCAAGATTGTAAATGGAAGCCGAAGTTGAATTTGCAACATTTTGGATTGCCAAATCTGTCTTTTGTATGTATTGTTCTGTCTTTTGCATGTAGTGCATAAACATATCTTCAAGTGTCGGCTCTTTTCTTGCTGTGGAAAATTTTGAGGTGGTATAACTGCTCCTTGATTGTTGTTCTATGGATAATTGGGAGTATTTCTCCATCCTGAATTGTATGTGTTTGCATAATGATTGTTTTGCATTTGAAAGTTTGACACAAAATTTTCATGTTCGGCATTTGATGGAGCAAAAGGGTTCCCCACTTGACAATCTGAACTTGAATGATTTCCTGCACAAAGATCACAAATCATATTAGATTGAATAGCATTAAAATTCATATTTTCTACTTGTTTAGGTAAAATATCATTTTTTGCATTTAAAGTAGAAAAAGGATCAAGTTCAAAAACTCCAGCCACTTTTCTTGGCATTGTTCTCTCTGAAGACCACTGGTAATTATTTGATGTTATATCCTCTAAAAAATCATAGGCAACTTTGTAAGTTTTTCTCATAAGTGAACCTCCAGCTGCTGCGTCAACCATAGATCGATGTGTAACTCCTAAACCATTATAAAATGTTTGCATTTGAAGCCATTTTGGTAGTTCATGATTAGGACACTTTCTTAATAACTCTTTGTACCTCTCCCATGCATCATACAAAGACTCGGTCTCAAATTGAGTAAATGTGCAAATATCATTTCTTAGCTTTGCTGTCTTTGCCGGCGAAAAATACTTGGCTAAAATTTTTTGTGCAAGTCCCTCCCAAGTCGTAATACTACCGGGTGGTAGATAATGTAGCCAAGCCTTCACCTTATCTCGTAGTGAAAAAGGAAAGAGTCTTAATCTGATTGCATCATCTGATACTCCGTTGTGCTTGAAAGTGTCACAAATTTCTAGAAAGTTTGCAATGTGATCAAAAGGATCCTCGTGCGGTAGTCCCCAAAATTGAACAGTCTGATGAATCATTAGAATCATTGCCGATTTAATCTCAAAATCGTTAGCTTCAATAACCGGCTTCTTTATGCTTGATTCATAAATTGAGGGCATAGCATAGTCTCTCAAAGGCCTGTTTTCATCGTTCGCCATGATAATTTTCTTTCCTGAAATGTAAGTATTAAAAAAATAGAAAACTAAAAAAAAATAAGAAAAATAAATAAAAGTAAAAGTAAGTCAAAAGAAAATAAAGATGTAAAATAATAATAAAATAAAAATAAATACAAAAAATCCAAACCAGTAATAATCTAGCAATTTTCAATATTAATAAAAGAATAACTAGTCCCCGGCAGCGGCGCCAAAAACTTGATGTGAATATTTGCAAGTGTACAAAATCGCAACAAGTAATATAGTTAAGTGAATAGAGTGTCGAACCTACAGGGACTAATTATTTTATTGAGTACCGATATTACTAGATGAATCTCTATTTGGATAATCGAAATTTATAAATGATAAAACAACTAATTTAAATTAATCTAATTAAAGATAACTAAATTAGTGAAGAGGGAGAAAGCTGTGAAACTGTGAAATTCTTGTAATTTGTTAATGGAAAAATTAGTTCTAGGGCTTTTGACTTCACCTAGTTTATCACACACACAAATTATAACTCCTTATGAATAAAAATATTATCTTTCCAAGTTGTAGACCAAAATCCCAAAAATATTCACTACTCTATCCACGCAGTATCAGAATTATTCTCAACTAATTATTTGCCTATTCATCAAATTATTAATTGAATATTTATGGATTTCTTAATGGTCACGTTCTCCTATAACGGTTTTTAATTTTTATTAACCACAAATCACCAGTTCGGTCTCTTCATGATTTAAAAGATCATACAAATGTCTATCCACCAATTATATGCATAAATAATAAAAATCAAAACACAACCATGGAAAAATAGAATAATAATAAGGAATTAAAATTGTGTTCTACAAAACTAGGCTACATCAAAGCCCTAGAAAAATAAATTTAGTTCATATTCAATTTGCAACTAACAAAAATTGTTTGGGATTGCATCATAAAAAAATTAGAGAAGAAGAGATACAAAAAAATATAAACATAATGCAAACTGAACTCCTAGAACCGAGTCCAAGCCATTCTCTCTCTTCTGTCTCTATCTCTGTCTCAAGAACTGCTCAAGAAAATGCGTTGTCTTTTTCACGCTGACGTCATCGCATTGCTGACGTCACCGAGCCCACACAAGTTGAACGGCCACAGATCTGTCACATCTGGGCCCAGGCGCTGTCTCGTCGTCAAGTCGCGTCACATCAGCGCTGTCTCGTCGCAGTCCACGTCAGCCGAAGTCTGCTTCGTTTTTAGCGCCACACAGTGTCCAGCCGCACGTGTCCGTGCTACTGCTGCCTTGCCTTGCAGTCAGACGTGCCACGTCAGGGAACACCACACGCGCTGTCAACTTCGTCTTGCTGTCGTGGGACCCAGCGCAGGTGCGCCTGTCTCTTTCTCTCTTTTTTTTATTTATTTGTTCAGTCGTCACCTCTTCATTTGTGTGCGTGTCCTTGCTATGTATTTATAGGAGAACGGGAGATGAATTAGGGTTTTCACTTATCAGAATAATCCCTCCTTTTTCTTTTATTTCCTTCCTTCTTTAGCCTGATTTTTATTTCTTTCTCCTTTTTCTTTTCTTTCCTTTTCTTGCAAACACGTGCTGCATACACAAAAAATAATACCAGAAATTAGGGTTTAAAAATAAAATAAAATAAATTAGTTTAAAATTAATTAAACTAACTAGAGATCATATTAGCTCATTTAAACCCTTTTAAAATTATTTATCGCACATTTAGCTCAATTAGCAAATTAAGATTCAACAAAACACTAAAAATTAATAAATCAATAGTTTTGCTTTGTTTGTTGATTTATACCAAAAATCTTCACTTTTTGCATCAAAAATCTTCACTTTTTGCATCAAAAATCTTATTTCTTCAAAAATAATTAATTAATCTAAATCTTATAGAAATAAGATGAATTATAAACAATATAAACGAAAACAGGTAATTTTAATGGGTAAATGAGTACAAATATTTGTATAAAAATTTGACACATCATGCCCACAGTTTTATATGCAGGACTTGGAGTTTACAAGAAGATATAAAGATGAATTTGTTGCTGATGATTACTTAAATATTAAAGTTGTTACAATTGTACATTTATCATTGTTGTATTTTATTTATTCCGCTCCGTGTTGATGTAAAAGAATCTAATGTAATTATTGTTGAAATAAAGTTTTAAATTCCTTATAAATTGTATGAAATAAAGTGTAAAGATCCTGTAGAACTTCGAATTCAGACTCATTTTGGAATTCGAGGTGTTACAGGCATTGTCCTGCGCCGTTTTTCTAAAACTTTTTGGGCATTTCCTTAGTTGAGCTCTTCCATTTGTTCCCAGAGAGACTCTTTCTTGTCTTGAGGGTGGATACCTTCCTCGATGTTGATGTATTTCTCACTTTGTTCCTGGAGCTCTGTGAAATCGCGAGGTGGCCTCTTGGCGAGGGATGCTTTTAGCTCTTTATGCCTGACGTTGTGGTGGAAGACTGCAGCCGCAACTGAGGAGTCTAAAGAGGGAATTGATCTTGCTTTCGCTGTGAATCACTTGACGAAGTCCTTTAGCAGTTCTCCATCTTTTTGCTTCAGTTCTAGCAGGGAGACACTGGTCTTTTCAGCTCTCCGGTAAGTAACGAAGTGTGCGATAAAGAGTTCTTCAAGATGATCAAAGGAAAATATGGATTCGGGTTTCAGACATGAATACCATTCCTTGGCTGATCCTTTCAGTGTAGCGGAAAATGTCCGACACATGAGTGCATCGGTGGCATTATAGATCATCATGAGTGTTTTAAAGCTCTCGATATGGTCTGTCGGGTCTGATTCCCTATTGTAAGATTCGAATTGAGGAGCCTTGAACCCCCTTGGGATAGGTGCATCGAGGATGGTTCGGCTGAACAGAGGCCAGCTAGGGCGGTAGGCCCTGTTGGAGTGGCTCCTCTCATTCTTCATTTGTTCCAGACGTTTCTCTACTTCTTGGACCCGGTGGAGGACTTGATCGTCCTTGTTTTGGGATTCGGTTGAGTCGGCGGATCCTTCGTTCAGGGGAAGGCTCTGAGCTTGACTCCCTTGGAGAGCATGGAGGATGTCAAGTTTGAATTGGTCAAGCTCGGCCCTGGTGACTGGTGCGTTTCGATCCTTGTTCTGCACAGGTTGCCTTTGATTCTCCTGCATTGGGTTTCCCCTAGCTGGTTGTCTCCTGTAAGAGGAGGATTGCCTTGATCTTTTTCCAGAAGGTTGGGCTCACTGGATTGCTTAATGTCCTGAACGGGAGGCCTCAGATCAGGCGCGCCTCTCGTTCAACCTTATCCGCATGTCATCTTCTAGTTGCGTGGCATTGAAGATCTGGCAGAGATTTTTAGATCCCTGTGGGCCTCGCGAAGCTGCTAAATCAGTCAAGGCATTATGGACCGAGATGCGGTCGTGCTGAGGATGTTGTTCAGGATGGTTCTGTCGGGAGCTCCCGATGCCTCTTCGTTGACAAGAGCATGATTAGGCTCTAGGGGTGGCTATTGAGGAGGAATCTGATCTTCCATAGGAGGAGCTTGATTTGGCTGACGAAGAGAGTTGGTGCGACGGCTTGAGGCCGCCCCTCTTAGTTTAGGTGGCATGGAGAAAAGTTCGACTTGGGTAGGGTTTCCCACAGACGGTGCAATTCTGTTACTGCTTATTTCGGTGTGGGAGCAAACAGATAGTGAGTTAATAATTGAAAGAAACCACTAAAAGTCAAACCTGTGACATGTCCGTTAAAAGAGCTTAGAGCTTCTGAGATTGAATCTGGATTGTTGATTGACGTCTTGTGATATGAATTCGACGGTTGGTGATGCGGCTGATGGACCTACAAAAATGCCTGAAACACCGAGAGGTGGCCCCGGCGACAGACCCTCCGATGCTCAAGTCAGAACAAGAAAGAGAGAGAGTAAGAGAGTGAAAAACTGGTTAATTGTTGATTACCTGGTGACTGAAGAGGGGGAGGGGTATTTATTGGCCTAGGAGACATTCAAGAGATCGAATCTTGTCCGTTGGATCTCTCATGTCTCTCCCCCTCAAGTGATAAGATATTCTTATTAGGGGATAAGAGATTTGACTCCTAGCTAGGATGGGCTGGGTGTCTCTCCTAGTATGCCTAGTCTGTCACTTTTTATGGGCATGAGAAAACCTATGTCCCGGAGTGGGCCCAGACCTGTTAAATAGGCCTGTGATGGCTAATCTGCCTGTAGATGCTTTGAGATCTGTGCAGGGATCGTACGGCTCTGATCTGCTGTAATTTTTACCATCATCAGAATACTGACTCATTACTTCTCAAATTGTATCTTCCAGCTGTATGGTTTCTATCCTTTTATTTTTCCAAATTAAAAAACTTATTATCTCTCTTGCATATTGGTTATATACATATTTTACATTTAAAAGCCTTTAAATGGAGAGTTCTAAGGACTTGCTTAACTGGTTTTAGTGAAGCACATAAAAGGTAGGTAGTGAAGATGACAATAATGCTACACCTTCACTACAATCTTCTATAACACAAAATTATTGGAGCTTATTATAAAGTGGAACAGTAACAAAGTTCGTGAATAATTTGTCGAATTCGCAAATTATTCACAAAGAAATCATTAACCGAACTATTCGCCCATTTATGTTTAATTCATGAATTTAACGAATTATTCGCGAAAATCGCAAATTAAACGAATTATACAAGAAATATTTATGGATTTAAATATATTTTTACTTAGGTGAAGAGTACTAACTACTAAGATGCATTAAAAAAAAAAAAAACTTTTTTCCCGAATTTTTGCCGAATTTTTTTCTGAATTTACCAAATTATTACTGAATTCTGAATATTAAATCTTGCCAAATTATTTCCAAACACCGAATTTGTGATAATGGTGGGTTGTAGAAACCTCTCAGAGTTTGATGTCACATATGGTTGTAAAGAAAAAAGTTGTAAAGAAGAGTGTACTAATAGCATTATTGTTTATCTTATGGCTTATTACTATCTATGTCATGTTCATTTGGAAGATGGAGAGAAAAACCCGATTAAAAAGCAAGGGATTTGTTGATCTTTTGATATTAGTTAGTCAACCATTTTATACATGTAATTGTTAGAAACTTTACAAAGAGGGACTCTCTCACCTTCGATATGATCAAGTGTCCGCTCTACTTCACGAATTTTTTCCCAAAACGCCCCATTTTTGCAAAGTTTTTCCCAAACCGCCCTACTTTTTTTTTTAATTCCCAAAGCGCCCCACTCGGTCTCTCAAAGACCGAGTCTAGTGCAAATAGACTCGGTCTTTGAAAGACCGAGTCTTGCGCTTTGAAAATTCAAAGAGCAAGACTCGGTCTTTCAAAGACCGAGTCTATTTGCACTAGACTCGGTCTTTGAGAGACCGAGTCTTTACTCTGCGTTTTTTAAAGCGCAGATCCCCTTTCTTTCTTCTTCTTCTTCTCGACTTTAACCTACTCTATTTTTCTAACCCATCTTCCTAAATCTAGGGCGACCTCCTACCCACAAAATCTAATCTTAATCTAAATATATACACCAATATCTTCCTAACCCTCTAACCATCTCCACTATAACAACCCAAAACCCTTATTTTGAAAGATCCATTTTTCTGATTTTTGCTAAATTTGGAGCGGATCGCAACTTCAACTCTTTTAACGAAATCTATACGGCTCTGTTCTTGACGCTTGTGAAGGTATGATGAATATTGGCCTTTAATTTTCTGAAATTTGGTATAGATTTTGTTTGCGTTTAGATAATAACTCGCATATTTTAATAAATATACCTAGGTATGGATCTTGAGATTCCTATTTGGTTATACTTTGGTGGTGAAATTATTCTTGATCCAAAGATTGGTAGTAGTTATAGTCATTTGGAACCGGAAATAGTTTGGGTACCCCGTACCATTACATTTGAAGAACTAGTTGAGAAAATCTATGAAGTTACTAATTGGGATAGGAATGAATGGAATGCGAAAATTTTAGCTCGATACGCAGCAGGAAGAGGAGGTGTTCAGTATTTTATGACAGTGCCCGTACCTACTGATAATGCGCTGAAGTCATTGATTGCTAGGACATTTGATCCGAATTGTGCTTGGTCTGTATTAGAGTTATATATTCAGCAAATTCGAGTTGTAACTCCTCAGCCACATGATATCCCCAGTGCAAGCTTCATACGGGTAGCACCTACACAGCAGTCGAGGCCTAACCCCGATCAATCTTCACAACCAAATCCGGTATCCTCACAAGAGAACACCTTCACAAATACAACAATTCCGGATTCTGTAAATGTTGAGCTGCCACGCCAACCAAGCCCGGTTCCTGACTCTGTTCCAAATGACAGTATGTTTGAACTCTTTCAAAATGCAGTGATTAACAACAGCTTATTAGATGATGATGAAGAAGAGGAAGAAACAGACGATGATGAAAGTCTAGAAAGTGATGATGGAGAAGAAGACGATGATGTAGCTAATGTAAATCCTTCGAACAATAGTTCTAATGCAGTGAGAGTTACTGATAGGTCTGCTAATGTTAACGCTCATGTTACGGAGGAGATGGCTGAAGCTGCTAGAGTTCCCCCATATCCACAAGAGTCTTCTGGTTCATCCAATGTAGACGAATTTTACGTTGGACAGGAGTTTGTTAGTAAAGACTCCCTTCTGCATGCTGTGAAGGTATATTCTATCAAGAAACATCGTGAATTTGTCACATTGAAAACATCACCGTCACTATACACTGTTAAATGTAAAAAGGCACCTAGAAAACGTACAATAGAGGAGATCGTACAAGGTCCCCCAGGAGTAAGTGATGGTGGATGCCCTTGGAGATTACGAGCTATTGTTCCAAAAGGAGGGAGAAATTTTGTGGTGAAGAAGATAGTCGGCCCGCATACTTGTACGAATCCCACGTTGAATCAAGACCACTGCAAAATTGATGCTAACCTTGTCAGTAATTTGATTTTGGGTGTGGTGAAGAAGGATATTGCTGTATCACCGGGGGTAATTATTGAGATTGTGAAAATAGAATATAATTATCAGATTTCATATAAGAAAGCTTGGAAAGCAAAACAAAAGGCAATTGAGAGGTTGTACGGTACCTTCGAAGAAGCATACACGAAGTTGCCTTTTCTACTAACAGCAATTCAATCAGCAAATCCAGGTACCGTTGTCCACTGGGACAAATTTGAGTCTAGCCCCAGCGAGGAAACATTCAAGGGAGTATTTTGGGCATTTGGTCCTTCGATTGAAGGTTTCAAGTCTTGCAGACCGGTTATTAGTGTAGATGGAACTCACTTGTACGGTAAGTACAAGGGTTGTTTGCTAATTGCTGTTTCCCCGGATGCGAATGGTTGCTTATTTCCTTTTGCATTTGCATTGGTTGATGGAGAGAGTATAAACAACATTAAAAAAAACTACATTAAAAAATACTACATTAAGAATACTACATTGAAAATACTACATTAAAAAAACTACAAAATCAAAATAATTAAAAATATTACATCAAGGGTCTGGTGTGAAGAAAACTGGGGGTCTTCTGTGTCGTCTATGACGATGGGGAGTTGCCTGTGTCAGTGCAGACAACGGGATCTCCGGCTCTTCTTCAATCTCATCCCCAACGAGCTGTTCTTCATCACCTTGTGCTTCAATATCAGGGTCTGCTTCTTGTTCGTGTTCCGAATCACTTCGAGGTTGAGGTGGCGGCCTATGAACAGTTCTCTTTCGTCGTTGACCGGTACGACCGCCGGTTCGATGTGTGGGGGTCCTAAGTATCGCATCTAATGTTGCGCCCTCCCCCACAAGATCAGCTTGTGCACGGCAACACGATAACATCTCCCGTACAGTAACCTTCGTCTGATCGGCGATGTTGCTATTTAGCATATGCGCACATTTCTTGGCAAGGGACCAAGTCTGGGTCAACTGAGAAACATGAAAGGTTGAATTAGATGCACATAAATATATAAAAACATATTGATATATAAATTTTGAAAATTTAAAACGAAACATTAAAACTTACAAAGCCACGAATAGCGGATCCCTTTGGTTGGTACATCGGCAACCTCACCGAATGCTCATCTACTGGTTCGGTCCCTGGTCGACGTATCGGTACAACGACTCTGGCAGGAGCCTGCAACGGTGGGGAAATGAACCGTCTAGTGACTCTCTCGTACCAAGACAAGTACACACCATGCAAGGAGAGGTCAAAAGGTGGGGTGTCAACGATGATTTCTTCGAAACGGTTAATGTTCCATCTCTGAACGTATTCGAAGAAGCAAGTGGCCCAGTTGTGTCCTGGTGTACGGCCCATTCCAGTGATGTTATGCATCTCGGCATTGAATGGCACGGTAACTGGAATCCCCTGATGCAGACCAAACTGCCGTAAGACCCTATCGGGGTAGTAGAACTCAACAACCCCGAAGTTGATTAGAGGTGCTTTCGTGAGCCACAAATTACGCCTGAACGTACAGATAGGTGGCAGCCGAATCAATCGCTCCTCTGTGTACGGGGTCCACACCACACAGTCGGCGGCCAACCTGTCCAACTCGTCGCGGTAGTATGTCAAGCACCTGTTGGGGTTGGCCGTCCATGTCAGTTTTCCTGTCCAATACACACCAATCGGAGGTAGCATGTCTATATCTTCAGAAAGAACTCTCCAATGTTGGGACTGGATCCGTACTACGGGCCTACCTACGTGAATCCGTTCCCAACTCCATATCTGCAGTAGAATTAGAGGTCCATTCATCTGGTTCGAACCTATACTGCACAGACACAGACTCCGATACAGTGCCGATAGAATTGCACTGCCCCAACTGAAACGGCGGATCCTACCTATATCGGCGATTAGGGGCAAGAACATCAGTGCTACGGTATTCCCGGTTGAGTTTGGAAACAGGACCGTGCCGAATAGCGTTAGAACATATGCCCTAAAGTAGCACTCCACCTCCGCTGCAGTTGAAGCGTCATTCAATCTATTTTTGAACGTATCCTTCAACCACTTTAGGCGGATAAATTTCCCATTTATCGCGCCAGCTTCCACTGCAACCCCTAGGAACTCCTCCACGAGATACACGGGATCGAAGTCCATCGATCCTGTCACTGCCTCTCCATCGATTGGAAGCCCGGTTAGTATAGCAACGTCTTGTAAAGTCACCGTCATCTCCCCGACTGGCAGGTGAAATGAGTGTGTCTCGGGCCTCCATCGTTCAAGCAGTGCTTCGAGAAGTGGACGATCGCACTTGATGGATGTCATCATGGAAACACCGTAGAACCCACAATCTCTAAGCAACTCGTGTATGCGTGGGTGCACAGGTAGCGGATGCCCAGTCCTAAAACGGCACTCCGTAGCCTCGCCGTTCCAAACATACTGCGATCGATGCATCGGCTGGAGAGTGAGAAGTGAAGGGTCGAGTGGTCCGGGGCCTGCAGGAGGGATGTATGAAGACGAAGGGCCCGCCTCATTTGGATTGAATTCAACCTATATAACAATAACATTTACATCAGTAGACCGAAAAATATAATACAATTCTATTAGAATCAACATTTAATTACTTACATTAGTAGCATCGGTAGAAGCACGACCACCACGACGACCACGACCACGATCACGTCCACCGCGATTACGTGGAGGTCTACTACTTTCTCCTACCTCCATGTTACCCCTTGTGCGTGCCATTTACAGTAGACTACAAATCCTACAAGTTCAACAAAAATGTTATTAACTACACAAAAGCTAGATATAAAAACAAATTATATATAACAAAGCCGTTCATTCTCTAATTTTAGCAAAACACTAGAGTATAACAAATTAAACAAATTCTATACATAACCTAGACTCTATAAAATTCTAAAAAACTAGATTCAACACATACTATATGGAATTATATACAAAATTGATTCAACAACAAAATTCTATTCAACAAGGTTTCAATAACTCTATCAACTCTTTCAACAAAATTCTATACAAAATTGAACTCTTTCAACTCAATATTTCTTTCAACTCTTTCAACAGAATTCTATTCATTCCAACTTCAACTCTTTCAACTCTTTCTTTTTTGAAAATCAATAACTCAACAAAATTTGGGTATTAATACTAAAATTAACTCAACTATTTCTTCAACATATACCATCATCGTCAAAGTCTTTCCATGTAATATTATGCTTATATCATTATAAACACCATAATATTTCAGTTTTTTCCGACAGAATTAACACACCCAATGAATCCATCACCCAATGCACATACTGATACTTCAAATATCAGGAAGTGCTCACTATTTGTTTTTTAACATCAATAACTCAACTCTTTCATTTGGAACATCAATGCTAAGCAAAATTAACAGTGAAAATAACATCAATAAACTAATGAACTAGAATTTGGAAGATAATTAAATGTGTTTGTTTGGAACATAAATTCATTTGGAACATATCTGTACAAGTGAGTTCCATCTACACTAATTGGAAGTGAGTTTATTGATGTCCCCATAATTGTACAAGTGAGTTCCATTTGGACAAGTGAATTTCTTCAAGTAAGTTCCATCTAATGAACTCACTTGTACAGATGGAACTCACCCGCGAAACAAACAGCAAAATTCATTTGGAACATCAATAAACTCAACTCCTACTAATCTACTTTGTCAACAATAAGTCAAATTCAACTAATGAACTTCACAATAGCATCAACACTAACACAAATTTTGCTTAGGAAATGCTTAAGAAATATACCTAACAAGTGGGAGAATCCGAAGACGAAGACGAAATTGGCAAGAAGAGCTTGACCAGTACAACCGAAATCTTCCAATTATGGGTATTCGGGGTTTAGGGTTTAAAGAAAGAATCGATTTTGGGGAATAGGATTTGGTAAAATCGAAAATGAATTAGAAAGTAATTGGTTTTGGGAAGTTCAACATTCGATTAAGAGAGTAATCGAACGGAAAAGTAGAGAGTGCGACGGATTCGTTGAGGGAAAGAGCGAAAAGAAAAAACAATCGAAAGTGAAGAAGAAGAAGAAAGAAAGAAAGTGAAGAAGAAGAAGAAAGAAAGGGGATCTGCGCTTTAAAAAACGCAGAGTAAAGACTCGGTCTCTCAAAGACCGAGTCTAGTGCAAATAGACTCGGTCTTTGAAAGACCGAGTCTTGCTCTTTGAATTTTCAAAGCGCAAGACTCGGTCTTTCAAAGACCGAGTCTATTTGCACTAGACTCGGTCTTTGAGAGACCGAGTGGGGCGCTTTGGGAATTAAAAAAAAAAGTAGGGCGGTTTGGGAAAAACTTTGCAAAAATGGGGCGTTTTGGGAAAAAATTCCTACTTCACTACCTAATCGGGAAGAAAATTTCAAATAATTTAATGGTTATTTTCATACAACTAAGTGACAAATGTGATACTCCAGTTTGATATAGCCATATAAATCAACTCACAAATTATTATCTATATAATAAATTATAAAGAAAGCTATCAAGTGGCTCTCATCCAATCTCCCCTAAAATCAATGGTCCAGATTTAACCTCACAAAATATATTTTTTCCCTAAAATTTTTTCCCTAAAACTCAAATTCAAATTCCCCCTCCAAAACAACTCATTTATTTATTTAATTATTTCTCTCCCTCTCTCCCTCCCTCTCTCTATATATATATGGAAATATGGACTTTTATATTTCAATTTATAATTATTTTTCACCATATACTAATGAAAACATGGACTTTATTTACAATTAATTATTGTCATACTATTCAAACTTCAGCTACATAATTGTTAATTTACTGTTAACAAAATTTTTCATATACTGTATCGTTCTGAAGACGTGCCGTAGGCACATGGCCACGGGCAAATCTAGTTTTCGTATAAAACTCACTCACAATATGGAATCTTATTTCCAAAAACTATGCCTACTTCGCATTCTTTAAATATTTCAGAATACTTCATTAGATCTAATGCATTTGAAGTAAAATGATATTTATACTCCTCAATCATTTAAATTGTTCATCTTTCTATAAAGTCGGGGTAGTTTTTAAACTAGGGGGAAAATAATATTTTTCAAACTCAGTTTAATGCTTAACAAGGATTAAAATGATTGAAAGTAACAAAAAATAGTTTTTGAAATCACCCTACAGTGTGAGTAAGTTAAATAGAATTAGTGAATTACCACATTATTAAAATATTCGACATATGTTACAAACACAAAGAATTAGATGCAAGAATTCTCTATACTTTCCTAGATGAAGAAATTACACATTTTTCAATTCTAATATGATGACAATGTCTCATATATATATATATATATATATATATATATATATAGGAGAAGACAAAGAGTCAACTGATATACTTTTTTATATGCGACTAAACTAAGCACTGCTTTATCAGACATAAAGATATAAAGGTGGGAGATGAGTTACAAATTAAGAGATGATGGTCATCCACTAATAATGTAACACCCCGAATTCCAAAATACAACTGAATTAGAAGTTCCACAGGATCTTTACACTTCTTTCGTACAATTTTATAAGAAAATAAAACTTTACTTTACATCAGAGTTACATTACACTTGTACATTGTCACAGCGGGAGCAATTTTACAATAATTTATATGAAACAACATTAAAACAATCTTACGCAGCATGTATACTTCAATTGTCACGTATCTTTATCCTGCATATAAAACTGTGGGCGCATCAGTTCATTCACTGACGATATATTATACACGGCCATCCTCTCTATGCTGGAAATAGTATAACGATTCTCAAGACTTAGCAAACCACAAACTTGTCACAAACAAAACTAAAGGGACTACCCTATTGATGTCGTGTTGTGGATGTGCACTTAGTCCTTAATGCAATTAATTATTTGTATTATATGACACTAATGCGTACTTGTTCAGAGTCTATGCAGCCCATACTACATAGGTCCGAGGGCACGCCCTTAACCGTTCTTCATCTTATAGGGTTCAATCCATCATCATGACTTAATATACTACTGTAACTACGGTAAGTATCCTAGATGTTTTCTGATCTATGAACCCATGTCTAGGCGCCCTGGAAGGAATCCCAATGCACTCTCCCATGACTCATCATGCAGGCATCCTGTGGTAATTCAGCTCCTACAATAGACATGACACCACCCGCAATCGTCAAACACCCCACGAGCGTGGCCACTGAGACGGTACTCTGGAGCAGTATCCACGCCCTATCATGACTCATCATGGGACATCCTGTGAATACTCCCACGCCGCCAATCCAATGGCCCTTATACTTAATGTTTTTTCTAACTTTCATCACATCTTCACTATGTATCTAATCCTTAGTTTAATTGAATCATGAATAAAATCAACTCTTAGAGTGTAGCACTCCCACTATACTGGTCTTATTCATTTACTTCATATGACCCAAACCTTAGTTTTCTCATTTCAAATATCATTTCCACAATTTTTTTACTGCCGGTATAAGGCTTGGCTATACCATAATTCTCAATTTCAACTCATAATTACAATATCGAGCTTTTCATACTCATAAGATCTTTTCATGATTAATCACAATTCGTATTTTTCATAAGCATAGCATTCATGTATTCACATCATTCATAACTCATCACCATCAATAATTCAATTTCATGTGCAATCTATGTGCAAGAATAAATTTCAACTAGTAGTAATCAATAATTTATGTATTCCATAAGTCTATTATTTTCATTTCCAAATCTTACTACAAGCACAAACTTAGAAGTTCAATTAATCATATCAAGCACACTTTCAAAAATTCCTCATTACTAACTTTTCAACTTTTGTAACTCAAAAATTTCATTTATTTTTCTTTTATTTAAAAGGAAATTTTAATTTCAAACAGAAGTCTTTTCTTGCAAAAACCCCAATTTCTTACTCACACTTTATCAAAAGTTATATGAATTTTTCTTATAAAGTTATAATAATTTTTCAGTAATTTATTCACAATTTTCCAAATTTTTATCTATTTTTAAAACTCAATTTAATCAAAAATCCAAAAAAAAAACCTTTTTTTTTAAAACTCAAATCCCCCAACCGGATTCGAACCCACAACCAGCGGTGAAACAGACAGCGCACAGGACCAAAGCGCCAAAGCCGCCAATCGATATGACTAGGGTTAAAATCCCTAAGTATCGAGTCTCGGCTAATTGGATTTTTAACAAAAAAAATAAAACAAAAGCCTCAGGTATCGAACCCGAGAGACCTCCCCCTTACTGTAGCGACCGAAGGTACTGCCGACCAATTGGTCTAAGTAGACATATCGATTAGAAAATAATTAAAATAGGCTTTGATCTTACTCTCTGTTCAAAACTATAATTCAAAAATTCTCAAAACAAAATTGTCTCTTTTTCTCCTCTTTTGAAAACAAAAAATTTCCAGAATAAAACTACATTCAATTCTACAGAAACCAGTATTTTTAAAAGTATTTTTAACTCTTTAAAAATATATGTTCTAGCCTTAGTTTGTATTTTATGAACACTATTTCGACATTCGAGAACTAATACATACTTATTTATAATTAAAGATAGTTTCCCACACAAAATCACTACAATGATGTTTTCTTACTCATTGACAACTATGATGTTTTTAGAACACAAACTCGTCTTTATAAGTGAATAAAACTTCTATTTTATTAATTAATTTACACATGATGCATTCAATCATTTGTTTGCAAAAATACATTCTTTTCATTTATTTTAATACTCATATGGCACATATAACAAAGGAGAATTCTACCACGACAATTAACAATCATCTCTTAATAAATTATTCTATCAATTTATCTTTTATATTATTCTACTTTAACACTTTAATCAACAAACATGATTTTAATCTTTTACTAGTGAATTTCTCATAATTGCATTTAAATCAAAATTAGCATGCATTCTAACATTATAAACAATGAGAACATTTACTTTCACTTATATTTAATAAATCTAGCAACCGAATTAACACACATTTACTAGTTTATCAATTCTACTCTAAATAGGCAAACATGTATTTCATTTCAACTAGTTACTTTATAATAATAATTCACTTTATTCCTAACTTGATTTCTACTTTAGAAGTCATGAGAAACACCCACCTCTTTGAAGAAAAGCCAATTAAAGCTCGTAGAGTCCCCTAGAATGCGAGAGAGTGCCTTCTCCTCCTAGATTACAATGCAACGATCTCCTTCTCCTTGCTTCCTTGCCAAAACCGAGAGCTTCTAGGTGGGGAAATGA
This sequence comes from Hemerocallis citrina, assembly GCA_017893485.1. Lineage (NCBI taxonomy): Eukaryota > Viridiplantae > Streptophyta > Magnoliopsida > Asparagales > Asphodelaceae > Hemerocallis > Hemerocallis citrina. The sequence goes on from CM030365.1 coordinate 204,016,111, forward strand.
GTGGGCCGGCCTCCAATGGGGAACACACACACTCACACTCACTCTACTATAATTCTCCTATAATGTTTTCTTTCTTCAATAGTTTCTTAGTATAGAATACATGTAGATAGGCGGGGGGGGGGGGGGGGGGGGGGGGGGGGGGGGGTATTTATACTAATTCTAGGATAGATTGGAGGGCTAGGATTCATTGGATAATTAAAGGATGGATGGCTAGAATAGGAGGGAAAGTTGTAGCAACCACCCACACGCACATAACTACCCATGCACACACACACCCACTCACCATCACTCCATGCCCAATCCCGGCCTCACATGGTGTGCATTGCACACTACGTGCATGCACGTGCCCCCTAGTACCCCCTATTTGAAGTTTGTACAATTTTAATTAATCAATTGCCTACTAAATGTGTCTACATGACAAGTTAGGGCAATTTAAGAGATTAATTAGTTGTGGGCTTCAAAATAGTGGGCTCAAATCCAAGGGCCAATTAAAAATAATTTAAACAATTAGGATGGACTCAAAATAGAGAAATAAATCTTAGGCTTTATAAAAATAGGTTTTTGTAAGAGAACAAAGAGAAAGAATTTTATATTTATTTGTTCATGTTATAAAAGATAATTTGTATAAGATAATACATCCAAGATTGCACATGCACAACACGTAAAATCAAAAATTTTATATTAAATGAAAATCAGGGTATTACAACACTCCCTCCTTAGAATAGTTCCGTCCCCAGAACTACAATAAGAGAGTGAGAAACAAAAACACAATAAGAAGAAAGAAAAGAAAATACAAATCAAACAAAAGAGCTCAGGATGATCCTTCACCATCATCTCCTCAGATTCCCAAGTAGCCTCTTCAACCAATTGGTTTCTCCAGACTACCTTGATCATCGGTATCGTCTTATTCCTTAAGACTTTCTCCCGACGATCAACAATCTCAACTGGAAGCTCAATGTAACTCAGATCCAACTGCAAACCCTCTGGCACTTCGGACAAATGATGACTTGGATATGGAATGTAACCTCTCAGCATAGACACATGACAGACATTGTGCACCTGAGACAACTCTTCCAGTAACTCAAGCCGGTAAGCAGTTTTCTCGATCCTTTTAAATATCTTATACGGGTCTATAAACTTCAGGGCTAACTTTCCACCCTTGCCAAATCGGATCACGCCTTTGCTGGGCGATACCTTCAGAAAAGACAAAGTCACCAACTTTAAACTCAAGGTCCCTCCTCTGGTTGTCTGCATAGCTCTTCTGCCTACTCTGAGCATCCACCAACCTCTTCCTAATTAGATCAATCTTTTTAGAGGTCTGCTGCACAATCTTAGGCCCAAACATCTGACGCTCCCCAACTTCGAACCAACAGACAGGCGTCCTGCAATTCCTGTTATACAAAGCTTCGTACGGTGCCATCCCAATGATAGTCTGAAAACTGTTGTTGTAGACAAACTCCACCAAAGCCAGATGCCTTTCCCAACTGCCTCTAAAGTCTAGTACACAGCACCGAAGCATGTCCTCAAGAATACGGTTGACTCTCTCAGTCTGCCCATCGGTCTGGGAATAAAAAGCAGTGCTAAAATTCGTCTTGGTACCCAAAGCTGTCTGAAGAATCCTCTAGAAATGCGAAGTAAACCACGTATCTCGATCAGAAACAATGGTTAACGGAACACCATGAAGCCTGACGATCTCACCAGCTGTACATCTGTCCATCGACGAAGTGAGTTTCATTGCCAAGAAGTGAGCGGACTTGGTTAGTCGATCGACTATAACCTAAATCGCATCATTGCCCTTTGGACTCTTGGGCAAACCCGTGATGAAATCCATACTGATGTTATCCCACTTCCATTCCGGAATAGGTAACGGTTGCAATAGACCTCCGGGTTTCTGATTCTCGGCATTGACTTGTTGCCAAATCTCACACCTCGCCACGAAGTCGGCCACATCCTACTTCAAACCTGACCACCAAAAATGTTGTTTAATGTCTTTATACATCATGGTACTCCCAGAATGTACTGACAAAAGAGTAGCATGTGCCTCCTAAAGAATACTTTCTTTCAAGTCCGACTGATCCGGAACACACAGCCTCTCGCCAAACCACAACACTTCTTCCTTGATTTGAAATCCGGGTAACCTGCTAGCACCGACCTGCTCCTTCATCTTCTGAATTTCTGCATCTTCCTTCTGACTTGCGATAATCCTTTCATTCGGCATTGGTTGAAACCTCAACTGAGCTAAAGATGATCTCAAGCCTTGCAGAACAACTTCAATACCAGCCCGATCCAAATCCTCTGCCAGCTGTCTCTGAGTCGTAATCAAACTAGCCAGACTGCTCTTGTGGCTAAGTGCATCAGCAACAACATTAGCCTTCCCAGAATGATACTTAATCTCCGAACGAATGTCCTCAAGTACCTCCAGCTATCTCCGTTGCCTCAGATTCAGATCTTTCTGCTGATAGATGTATTTCAAGCTCTTATTGTCTGTGTACATGTTCAGTTTCTCACCATACACGTAATGTCGCCATTGCTTTAAGGCAAAGATAATCACAGCCAACTCCAGATCATGAGTCGGATAATTTTTCTCATGCGGTCGTAGTTGCCTAGACCCATAAGCGATTACTTTTCCTTCTTGCATTAAGACACAACCAAGCCCACGATGTGAAGCATCGCTGTAGATGTCATACTCAACACCTACTCTAGGCAAAGCCAAAATGGGTGCAGTAGTCAGCCTCTCTTTCAACTCCTGAAAGCTTGCCTCGCACTGTTCGGTCCACTTGAAGTTCACATTCTTTTTGGTCAGACCAGTGAGCGGCACGACTATCTGAGCATAGCCCTGTATGAATCTCCTGTAATATCCATTTAGCCCAAGGAAACTCCTGATTTCCTTTACTGTAGTAGGCCTTGCCTAATCTCTCACTGCCTCTATCTTCTGAGGATCAGTTGCCACTTCCTCCTTAGAAAGGATGTGACCTAGGAATTCCACTTCAGATTTTCAGAAATCGCACTTGAACAACTTGGCATACAGCTCCTGCTCCTGAAGCTTCCTCAAAATTGCTGCCAGATGCTCCGTGTGCTCCTCCTCCGACTTGGAGTACATGAGAATATCGTCAATAAACACCTCGACGAAAGAATCAATGAACGGCCTCAGAACTCTGTTCATCATGTCCATGAAGATTGCAAGTGCAATCATCACTCCAAACGGCATAACTAAGAATTCATAATGCCCGTGTCGAGTTCTGAATGCAGTCTTATGCACATCTTCAGCTTTCACTCGAACTTGTTGATATCCTGATCAAAGATCTATTTTGGAGAAAATAGCTGCTCCTTGTAGACGATCAAACAGGTCGTCAATTCGTGGAATAGGATACTTATTCTGAACAGTGACCTTATTTAGCTCCCGGTAATCGATACACATCCTCATCGAACCATCCTTCTTCTTTACCAAAAGCACCGGCACTCCCTAAGGTGACGCACTCAGTTGAATAAAGCCTTTCTCCAACAGTTTCTCAATCTGTTGTTTGATCTCATCCTGATCTACAGGTGCCATCCTATACGGTGCCTTGGAAATAGGTGCACTCCTTGGCTGAATAGTGATGCTGAACTCTACATCACGATGCGGGGGTAACCTAGGTAAATATTCCAAGAATACCGTCGGATAATCCCGAACCACAGGAATTTGCTGCACCTCTACAGGAACATCCCTCTTGCAGATAGCTACCACCAAATCAGAACATCTCTTCTTCCCTTGGAAAGTGACTTCAGGTCCACCTGGAGCCTTCACTGTTACTTTTTTGGTCTTGCACTCGGTGCTTGCACTGTACACTGACATCCACTCAATGCCAATGATAACATCGACTCCCAAGACATTCAGCTCAATCAGATCAATCCCAAAAATTCTATCCCCAATCACGATCTCGCAGTCCGCATAGTACCGATCAGTGGTTAAAGTTTCCTCTGACGGAGTAGCTACTGCTAAAATCTTGCTTGGAAAGATTTTCGGTTCGACTCCCAAAACTTTAGTAAATTTAGGTGATACAAAAGTATGAGAGTACCCAGTATCGAACAAAACAATAGCTTTCTTTCCATTCAAAATAACCTTGCTGCCCTCTGGAGTCTCCAAGACTTCGAAGATAGTCTCTACCTGTCGGATCCAATTGTCAGCCGTGTCAGGGTCTGACCTTCCCTCAAACACTGGTGGTTTCATCCGTTTAAATGATTCCACGAGTTTGATTGCATCGAGTACTGGATTCGCAGGCACCCTTCCCTGATTCTAATTCATGGCAACGGCATTAAGCATCTGATAGACCCTCACTAGCTCTGTTTCCAAGTCTAGACCTTCACCATTTCGAGCTCGTCTTCCAGCCATATTCTGATGCAAAAGATCCATTAAATTCGAAGTATAAAACATGAACTTTTAAGTCAACTTTTCATTTCATTAAATTTCAAACTTTATACATTCAAATTCAAAACATTTCTGACATCAAAATGAAAGCAGTAGATGATACAACGGTCTAACTCCTATGGTTCCTCTTGGCTTCACGAAGCTCTCCCCGTAGTTCCTCCACTCCCTCCTTCAGTACATCGGCCATGTTTTTTCTCTTCTCGAGTTCCCAAACACGATGACTAAGAACTGCAAAATCATCCGTGCGCTTCGCCAACTGACCCTCCAATAGTCCGACTCTCTCCCACAGAGTCTCTACCTACCTCTGAAGAGACACAATGAGATTAACCGGAACTAGTTTTTCTTCGTCAAAAGAATCATCAGATGAATCCGGAGGTGGAGTGATCTCTCGGGACTCAGGCCATTCCTCTTCCACTTCTTCGGGATCTTCCTCGTCTGAATCAGCTTGCCCGGTGTAGTAATCTTCCTCAATAATGTGCTAGTTGTCATCTCCAGCTGGGTCGAAGTGGTCCGCCATCTTAAAGATAGAGAGGAAGGAGCATAAATCATAGAGCAGCACAAATGTAAGTGACTTACATTTAAATCTCTAGACTCAACACACACTCTAATGTCCACTTCTAGGGTGTCGTTCCTTATAAATTTATACTATTTAGAAGCGTGCTCTGATACCACTCTGTAACACCCCGAATTCCAAAATACAACAGAATTCGAAGTTCCACAAGATCTTTACACTTCTTTCGTACAATTTTACAAGGAAATAAAACTTTACTTTACATCAGAGTTACATTACACTTGTACATTGTCACAGCGAAAGCAATTTTACAATAATTTACATGAAACAACATTAAAACAATCTTGCGCAGCATGCATACTTCAATTGTCAAGCATCTTTATCCTGCATATAAAACTGTGAGAGTGTCAGTTCATTCACTGACGAAATATTATACACGGACATCCTCTCTATGCCGGAAACAGTATAACGATTCTCAATACTTAGCAAACCACAAACTTGTCACAAACAAAACTAAAGGGACTACCCTATTGATGTCGTGTTGTGGATGTGCACTTAGTCCTTAATGCAATTATTTGTATTATATGACACTAATGTGCACTTGTTCAGAGTCTATGCAGCCCATACTACATAGATCCGAGGGCAAGCCCTTAACCGTTCTTCATCTTGTAGGGTTCAATCCATCATCATGACTTAATCTACTACTGTAACTACGGTAAGTATCATAGATATTTTCTGATCTACGAACTCATGTCTAGGCGCGCTGGAGGGAATCCTAATCCACTGTCCCATGACTCATCATGCAGGCATCCTGTGGTAATTCAGCTCCTACCATAGACATGACACCACCCGCAATCGTCAAACACCCCACAAGCGTCGCCACCGAGACGGTACTCTAGAGCAGTATCCACGCCCTATCATGACTCATCATGGGACATCCTGTGAATACTCTCACGCCGCCAATCCAATGGCCCTCATACTCAATGTTTTTTCTTACTTTCATCACATCTTTACTATGTATCTAATCCTTAGTTTAAATGAATCATGAATAAAATCAACTCTTAGAGTGTAGCACTTCCACTATACCGGTCTTATTCATTTACTTCATATGACCCAAACCTTGGTTTTCTCATTTCAAATATCATTTCCACAATATTTTTACTGCCGGTATAAGACTTGGCTATACCCTAATTCTCAATTTCAACTCATAATTACAATATCGAGTTTTTCATACTCATAAGATCTTTTCATGATTAATCACAATTCTTATTTTTCATAAGCATAGCATTCATGTATTCACATCATTCATAACTCATCACCATCAATAATTCAATTTCATGTGCAATCTATGTGCAAGAATAAATTTCAACTAGTATTAATCAATAATTCATGCATTCCACAAATCTATTATTTTCATTTTCAAATCTTACTACAAGCACAAAATTAGAAGTTCAATTAATCACATCAAGCACACTTTCAAAAATTCTTCATTACTAACTTTTCATCTTTTGTAACTCAAAAATTTTATTTATTTTTCTTTTATTTAAAAGGATAATTTAATTTCAAAAAGAAGTCCTTTCTTGCAAAAACCCCAATTTCTTACTCACACTTTATCAAAAGTTATATGAATTTTTCTTATAAAGTTCTAATAATTTTTCAGTAATTAATTCACATTTTTCCAAATTTTTATCTATTTTTAAAACTCAATTTAATCAAAAATAAAAAAAAAAACGTTTTTTTTTCAACTCAAATCCCCCAACCGGATTCGAACCCACAAAAAGTGGTGAAACAGACAGCACACAGGACCAACACGCCAAAGCCGCCAATCGATATGACTAGGGTTAAAATCCCTAAGTATCGAGTCTCGGCTAATTGGGTTTTTAACAAAAAAAATAAAACAAAAGCCTCAGGTATCGAACCCGAGACCTCCCCCTTACTGTAGCGACCGAAGGTACTGCCGACCAATTGGTCTAAGTAGACATATCGATTAGAAAATAATTAAAATAGGTTTCGATCTTACTCTCTGTTCAAAACTATAATTCAAAAATTCTCAAAACAAAATTGTCTCTTTTTCTCCTCTTTTGAAAACAAAAAATTTCCAGAATAAAACTACATTCAATTCTACAGTAACCAATATTTTTAAAGGTATTTTTAACTCTTTAAAAACATATATTCTAGCCTTAGTTTGTATTTTATGAACACAATTTCGACATTCGAGAACTAATACATACTTATTCATAATTAAAGATAGTTTCCCACACAAAATCACTACAATGATGTTTTCTTACTCATTGACAACTATGATATTTTTAGAACACAAACTCATCTTTATAAGTGAATAAAACTTCTATTTTATTAATTAATTTACACATGATGCATTCAATCATTTGTTTGCAAAAATACATTCTTTTCATTTATTCTAATACTCATATGGCAAATATTACAATGGAGAATTCTACTACGACAATTAACAATCATCTCTTAATAAATTATTCTATCAATTCATCTTTAATATACCATTCTACTTTAACACTTTAATCAACAAACATGATTCTAATCTTTTACTAGTGAATTTCTCATAATTGCATTTAAATCATAATTAGCATGCATTCTAACATTATAAACAATGAGAACATTCACTTTCACTTATATTTAATAAATCTAGCAACCGAATTAACAAACATTTACTAGTTTATCAATTCGACTCTAAATAGGCAAATATGTATTTCATTTCAACTAGTTACTTTTTAATAACAATTCACTTTATTCCTAACATGATTTCTACTTTATTAGTCATGAGAAACACCCACCTCTTTGAAGAAAAGCCAATTAAAGCTCGTAGAGTCCCCTAGAATGCGAGAGAGTGCCTTCTCCTCCTAGATTGCAATGGAATGATCTCCTTCTCCTTACTTCCTTGCCAAAACCGAGAGCTTCTAGGAGGGGAAATGAGTGGGCCGACCTCCAATGGGGAACACACACTCTACTATAATTCTCCTATAATGTTTTCTTTCTTCAATAGTTTCTTAGTGTAGAATACATGTAGATAGGGGGGGTATTTATACTAATTCTAGGATAGATTGGAGGGCTAGTATTCATTGGATAGTTAAAGGATGGATGGCTAGAATAGGAGGGGAAGTTGTAGCAACCACCCACACTCACATAACTACCCATGCACACACACACCCACTCACCATCACTCCATTCCCAATCCCGGCCTCACATGGTGTGCATTGCACACTACGTGCATGCACGTGCCCTCTAGTACCCCCTATTTGAAGTTTGTACAATTTTAATTAATCAATTGCCTACTAAATTAGGGCAATTTAAGAGATTAATTAGTTGTGGGCTTCAAAATAGTGGGCTCAAATCCAATGGCCAATTAAAAATAATTTAAACAATTAGGATGGGCTCAAAATAGAGAAATAAATCTTAGGCTTTATAAAAATAGGTTTTTATAAGAGAACAAAGAGAAAGAATTTTATATTTATTTGTTCATGTTATAAAAGATAATTTGTATAAGATAATACATCCAAGATTGCACGTGCACAACACATAAAATCAATAATTTTATATTAAATGAAAATCAGGGTATTATAGATAATATTTACGACACCCCCTTTCGATGTCTACCATTTCTAATACTCTCTCAGAATGTTCAACATTTAATAACAGTTGCTTCATTAAAACTTTGCTGATGAAAACCCATTGGAAGAAACCAGAGCGAAGTAAAAAAGTACAACATTCTTTAGGATAATTGAATTAACATTGGATGCGCACAATGTTACCTCGTTAAAACCATTACTAGGAAAACCCAGTGAGATAAGACCTAGAAAAAGGAAAAAGAGTACTCCCCCGGATAATTACTCCAATTAATTACTTTTCAATAGGATGCTTTCTCTAATTACTCCCCCTGATAACAACAATCCTTACATAGTTTGATGATGTATTCTACGCATGCCAATCTCGTATATAAGTTTCTGGAAGATTGTATTTGACAAAGACTAAGTGAAAAGGTCAACTAAGTTGTCACTAGAACGAACTTGCTTAACTTCGATCTCGTTGTTCTTCTGAAGCTCGTGAGTAAATAAGAATTTTGGTGAAATGTGCTTGGTCCGATCTCATTTGATGAAACCTTTTTGAATCTATGCTATACATGTAGCATTGTCTTTGAAGATAATGCTCGAAATATCTGTAATAGAAGGTAATTGACAAGAACTACGAATGTGCTTGATGAAATGCCCCATCACAGTGCATTTGCCTCACCAAAAGTGCTATAGCTTTGTTGGTGCTCTTGGATCATGGGAAACTTATTATATGCACATGATTATCCTATTTTACCACCTATGTGAGACTAAATTTCTGACTACTTTCTAATTTTTCATTCAAGTATTTCATTGAATACCTTTTTTACATGACACTTCATTCAGGCATTTCATCAAGCACCTTGTGTTTATTTCACGTATGCACACCACCTATCTAGGAAATCGAACTCCGGGGTATTACATTCATCCCCCTTAAGACTTAGAATCCTCGCTAAGCTCTAGCTTTTAAGGATGATTTCTCCTGGGTTTGTTTCAATTAGTATCAGAGCGGGTCCCATGCTCTTGATCTGTGGCGCTCGGAAAGGGCTACCTAAGGGTTGGGAAAGGACTACCTAGAGGCCGGATTAAAATTACTGGTAGACCCGGGTCCGGGCTGGGCCAGTGTCTCTAGAGTGAATTCGTCTATTGCCCTAGAGTGTGAGCCGCCGGGGACGGCGGGATCAGAAGTGTGTCGGTTTGTTAGGGACCATTTAGTTCCATATCGGTTATATGGGTAGCCGATGTGGGGTTGAAATAAACTTGGGTTCCCTCCCCTTAACAGCTAGCTTTTAAGGATGAGTACCCTGATTCTGCTAGCGTACATTTCTCTAGTCTATTTTGCCCAGTGCACGGTTCTCTAGCTCCATCTCAGGCATATATCTCACCCACTATCGTTATTAAAAGTCGGCTCTGATACCACTTTGTAGCGCCCCGAGCCTAACTTAGCTCAACACGTCCATATATCGGCTTAACCACGGCCCCACCATAGAGCATTTGCCTCACCAAAAGTGCTATAGCTTTGTTGGTGCTCTTGGATCATTGACAACCTATTATATGCACATGATTATCCTATTTTACCACCAATGGGGGACTAAATTTCTTACTACTTTCTACTTTTTCATCATTTCATCGAATACCTTGTTTGCATGACACTTCATTCAGTCATTTCATAAAACACCTTGTGTGTATTTCACGTATGCACACCACCTATCTAGGAAATCGAACTCTGGGGTATTACAGAATTAAAGATCTCAACCATACACAATCATGGCTAGCTTCATGAAGAGCTCTAAGAAATACATGACATGTTTGAGATTGACCCTTATGAGGATCAGAGAGATATCCTAAATCTGCATAACCTACAAGCTTGGATCTTTAAGGATTATAAGAATAAAATAAACTTAAGTAAACAATTCTACATGAATATCTTAAAATATGTTTGATACCAGTCAAGTGCCTTTGAGTTGGTGCAGAGCTATATATAGCAAGAAAATTCACAGAAAAAGAAATGTCTAGTCTAGCGCATTGTGCCAAGTACAGTAGAGCACCAATAGCACTTAAGTATGGTACTCCAGGTCAATAATTTTTTCATTTTTCTCTTTATGACGATATGGATCTTTCTTTATGTCTAAAGACCGGACTACCATGTGAGTACTAAGCGGAAGTGCTCTGTCCATACCAAACCATTTCAAAAATCTTCTCAATATAATTAGACTGAAGGATTAATATCCCACAGGAATTTCCCTCGATCTGCACGTAAACACAATTTTGTTTTCCCAAGATCTTTCATTTCAAATTCCTTCTTCAAGTAGTCTCAGCAGTTTTCTTGAGCAGTTCTTGAGTCCCGATTAAATTTATACCATCCACATAAATTGCTACTATTACAATGAACGTCTTAATTGAATTGAATACGTACTATTTGATTTTAATTCGGGTAAAGTAAATACTTCTGGATTTTTCATATAAATGTGTGTGTCTAAATTCCCTTACAAATAAGTAGTTACAACATCCAGGTGTCATATCTAAATTTTCAGAAACTGCAAACTTATCAGATATTTGAAAGTTATTACGTCCATGACAGGGGGTAGTTTCCTCATAATGACTCATAGATTTCTGTGAGAAACCTTGTGCCACAAGTCTTGCTTTATATCTAGTAATTTATTACTTTCATTTTTTTCCTCTTACAAATAACCATTTGTAATCTACAAGGCTAACATATTTTGGAATTGGTATATAGGTCTCAAATACACAACGTTTGATGAGAGACTCTAATTCTGTCTTGATGACATCATTCCATTTTGACAAATCTGCTCTTTGTCGACATTCATTTATTGTTCGTGGTTCGATATTATCATTATTATCGTCGTTTAATACTTGTGTAGATACAACATATGTAAATATGTTATTGATGATTGTATCTTTTTTGTCTCACATATCTCTTGAATTAGTGTAAAGTATAAAGATTTCTTTATTATTAGGTACCTTTCTCTTCAGGAATTTCCAAAGTCTCATAAAGGACATGTGTCTTTTCCAAGACAATAACTTCTTCTTGAGTTTTAGAGAGAGTTGATTTTTACATAACATCTTGAGTGAAATGACGAACCTCTTCAAAAGTGTTATTTTGGCAAGTTTTCTCATTTCTCCTTTTACGAGGAACAATGTCTTTTGAACTTATAGGTCTGTCATGCTTTTTGGCGTGCTGCAGATTCATTTGTTGCCATATTTAAATTTTGTTCTGCAGGGACAATAGCTTTGGCATGTGTGTCTTGGCACTACAAACCGCGACGGATTTAGCTACGTTTCTGTCCCTGCGTTTTGTAGAAACATCGGGATAGTTAAGGGGGGTTTCATTATTTTAAAAATCTACTATCCATAGCGGCATTTACAGTACACGCTGTTGTAGATATTCACTATAACGACGTTTCTTACGAAAACGCCGGCATAGCCCTTATAAATCCCTGCCCCCAACCCCCGCCCCATTTTCATTCCCCCACCCCAAATTACTTTAACCCTACATCTCTCCTTTCTCTCCTCGCGGATCGCCGACTCTCTAACCACCACAAACTCCCCAATCACGGCCTCTCATCCACACCCGACGCTCATCACCTCAGTGCTCCACTATTTAAGCTGATGATGGTAAAAATCGCAGCAGATTAGAGCCATATGATTCATGCACATATCTTAAAAGTATCCACAGGTAGATTTACCATCACAGGCCTCTTTTATAGGTCTGGGCCCACTCCAAGTCATGGGCTTCTTCTAAGCCCACAAAAGTGACAGTCTGGGTCCACTAGGAGAGACAACCAGCCCATGCAGGCTAGGAGTCAAATCTCTTATCTCCTAATAAGGATATCTTATCTCTTAAGGGGGAGATACATGAAGGAGATAAGGTAGTTAAATTAATCCAACAGAAACAAATCAATCTCTTGAAATGTCTCTCAGGCCTATAAATACCCCCTCCCCCTCTACAGTCAGAAGATAATCAACAATTCGCCAGTTTTCTCTCTCTTACTCTCTCTTTCTCTCTTTCTGGTTCTGACTTGAGCATCGGAGGGTCTGTCGCCGAGGCCATCCCCCAGTGTTTCAGGCTTTTGCAGGTCCATCGGCCGCATCAGCAACCGTCAGATGCAGATCACGGTGGTCAATCAACGATCCAGATCCAATCTCAGGAGCTCTAACCACTTTTAACGACCAAGGTCAAAGGTCAGATTTTTAGTAGTTTCCATAATTTATTAACTCACTATCTGTTTGCTCCCACACCGAAATAAGCAGCAATAGCTTGGCGCCGTCTGTGGGAAACTACACAAGTCATACTTGTCGCCATGCCACCAAGACTAAAAGGCAGAGGCGCAGCCTCAAGTCGCCGCACTAACTCTCTTCGTCAACCAGCTCCTCCTATTGAAGATCTGGTTCCTCCCCAACAGTCACCCCGGCAGCCTAATCACGCTCCTTCCAACAGAGAGGCATCAGGGGGCCATAATGCTTCAACTGATTCAATTGCCTCGTGAGGCCCCTAGGGGCCTAGAGATCTACGTCAAATCATCAGTAACAGGCAACAAGGAACCGACCTACGAATCCAATTGGACGAGAGGCGCACCCGATCTGAGGCCTCCTGTAACACCTCGGATTTTAAAATACCTAAAATTCTTCGTTTTTATAGTTTGTAGGGGTGAGAATTATTTTTAAGCTATATTTTCTTATTATTATTTTTATATTGATATTCGTATGGATATTTGTGGTTGATTGGTGTTGTTGATATATTGGGGGCTATGAGTTGAGATTTTATGTGAATAAATATTGTTTATTTTATTTTATAATTTTGAAAGATTATTGCAAGATAATTGCAATGTATTTCGTATTGTTGGCGCTATTAAAGAAAAGAGTTGGGGTTTACTTGAAATATTTTGGAGGCCTAGGGGTCTAATTGTAAATATCCATTTATAAAAATATTATTATTATAATTTTATCTCTACTACTATAATGGGAGAACACCTTAGTGTAATTTGTCCTCAACCCAAATATTTTCGAAAGTGGACCAGTTATGGACTAACTTTGGTAAATATTTTCGAAAGTGGACCAGTTTGGTAAATATTTTCCACAGTGGATCAGTTTGGAAATTATTTTCTTATAAACCCCCCTCCCATTCTTCTTTCTCCTTCGTTCTTTCTTTCCTTTTTCCTGATTCCAAACCGACCCCATTCCCGACCATTTCCCAGCCCAAAAATCCCGACCTTTCCATCCATAAAATTTCGATTAAATTAGGGGGCAAGCTCAACGAAGGGTTCTCTTCTCCATGGTAGCTCCAATTTGGGAAAAAAGCAATGGAAAGGTATACCCTATTTTATTTATTCGTATAAAATTTAGTGTGGTTAGTTTTATTGAGTAGGATTATGATGGTAGAGAGATTTAGAAGTGTTGGAAGTAGAAGACTTGGGAAATTAGTGGGTTGTTAGAGAAATTGCAATTTGTTAGTAAATTAGGGTTTTGGGGTTTGTAAAAGAGATAATATAGAACATGTTAGAAGTTAGGAATGGTGTATATCATGGTGAAATCATGAAGTTCTAATTGTGGCATAAAGCCAAATTTTAGAATATGTGAAGTAGAGTAAGAAACTTGCTTCTAGCGAGTTTAGAAAATGTATGGGAGGTTGTGGAGTAGTGTGAGAGGATTAATATGAATTTAGGATGATTTTTATAGACTCCCAGCTCAATTAAATCGAGTGAAAAGGATTGTAGGCGAAAAGTGCACACCGGGTATTCGGTGGAATGCCCGAGCGATATAGAGGTGAGAATTTGATGGGTTCGGAGGTGTAGTTGAGTCTTATTATTATTATTAACCCTAATATGTGAGATTAGGACCAAGGGGATTAAGGAATTTAGGAAGTATGAATTTTTCCTATTAGAAAGCCTCCGATCAATAAGGGAATGTTTGTATTGGGGCCCGAATTCGAAACCCGTCGATGTAGCTCAGCTACTTAGGTCATTTGTGACACGTGGGTGAAGACGGATTCGAATTTGAAGGTTCGTAGGTCGAGTTTTGAGTTTTAAGCTAATCGGTCCTATAATTTCCTATTTAGGTGGAAAAAGTCGAACTTCGACTGGCTACAGGACGGACGTGGGACATCGGTTGCTCGATCCGTCAGGTGAGTATGTTGTATTTACAAATATTTTATATTGTGGCCGAATTTCGTGGCCTTTTGATATGTTTTGTGGGAGTTATGCCAAAAGTGGATTTTTATTGAAAATACGGATTTTTAAGGATCCAAAATGGGTTTTTGAGATGTGTGGTGAAAGTGACTATTTTAAATATATAAAATCTATAGTATGGGTGATTGTGATGTGTTGAAGTATAAAAATTAAATATATTAAGCAGTTTATGCAAATAATTACCCAGTGCATGTTTTTGGGTGAATAAGCCGATATAGATGATCGGGTATATGTGGAGCCTTGTATAGGGGCTAGTGTGATATGGATGCCTATTATAAGATGTAGTTAGACGAAATTAGTGATTGTGGTCATGAATTGGAAACCCATATATATATAGTGCATGTTTGGTATATAATTTGGGGCATATAAGCCCTCATAGGTGATTTTACTTACCTAGAGTATTGTGTATGAGCTAGCATGTTTTAATTGGTTGCTATGGAGTCCCGTTAGATGAAATAAGTGATTGTAGTCATTTCTCTTGGAAACTTACAAATGTAATGTATGTGGTGATATATATATACACGATAATGACCGGTGATGTGATAAAATATATGTTTATATTCTAATTATGTTCGACATGAATTAATGGACAATAGTAGGATATTACAATGTGATGAATTATTCATTTTGATACTTTTACGATAGGGAATAACATCCTGTAACTCTTTTATTAATGATACGCTTGGCGTATGCCTATATGTGATTTAATGAAGTAGTCAATAGCATGGTATTTATAATGTGTGATGTTGTGGATAAAGCAATAACCTGGTACATTCATGATATGCAATAATATGACGTGATGGTTTATATGTTAAATGACATGGTGTATGTATATATGTAATAGAATGAGATGATAATTAATATCGTGAACGCCGGATAAGCATTAAATGCAAGATAAAAGATAAGATGGTAAGCGTTAATAAAATGTGTTATTATTTTCATGATTCAAGTTAAGAATGTGGCAATTGTTTAAAGTAAAAGTCGTGATGCTTTATGTTGATTTAGTAAGATGAAAAGATGAGATGATTAATACTAATAACAGATGGTTTTGTTGACCAGTACCTACAGCAATCCTGGGGGTTTGAGCTAGACCTCCTAATACCCAAGGACTGGCTTGGGGTGCGGTGTTTTTCCCTCCTGGCTGTCGGCTGGGAGGAAGTACCCAGTATATCTGGGGTGCGGTGTTTTTCGCCCAAGCTATCGGCTTGAGGCCCGGTTTCCCTCGATGACAGCTGTCGCGAGGAAGTACCCAGTTTACCTGGGGTGCGGTGTTTTTCCCTCCTGGCTATCGGCTGGGAGGAAGTACCCAGTTTACCTGGGGTGCGGTGTTTTTCTCTCGATGACAGACGTCGCGAGGAAGTACCCAGTTTACCTGGGGTGCGGTGTTTTTCCCTCTATGACAGACGTCGCGAGGAAGTACCCAGTTTATCTGGGGTGCGGTGTTCCCTCGCTGGCATAGGCTGGGAGGAAGACGTAGCCTCGGACGAGTAAGACTCTGTGTGAGCATCGGTCCGCGTGTTTACTGGGCTGTCGGCTTTCAGTATGTTGGGATACTGTGGCTCACTGGTCGACAAACTAATAAAATAAATAAGTGTTAATAATAAATGTGGTAGTAAAGAAAGTGGATAGTGAAATGTGAATTGTGTATGAGAAAGAAAGTGGTTGTGAATGAAGTAAATGTGAAAGAAAATGAGTTATGAGTTAGTGTATGAAAAGAAGTGAGAAATGCAGTACTTGGTTAATTTAAAATGAGAATAATAAAAGAGATGTGTTATCATGAATAATACGAAGTAATTGTATTATGTGTGTGATCATTAAAGTAAATACACATTGATGCGAGTTGTACCTTGGAATTGTGTCAAGGAACTACCTGCCCGCTATTTCTGTGGAAATGGTGGGAACTACCTGCCTTGGCATAATTCGCAGGGTGAGTTGATATAATAGTGGTAATGATTGACGGAAATGAGAAATAAATTAAAGTGAAGATGATAAGTGATCGAAGTGATTAATAACCAAGCTATCGGCTTGAGATGTGATGTGATATTACCCAAACTGTGTGTTTGGGGTGCGGTGATTATTACCCAAGCTATCGGCTATGGGGTGTGATATGTTGTGGCCCCAGATTGTGTTTGGGGATTAAGTGAAAATGATAATAAGATTTATTGTTTATAAGAATGAGAAATTACTAAAGTGATATAATAAGATGTGAATGAGCTATAAAATATGGTTTTGATGCAGTGAGTATAAAGCATTCTAATTAGTAATGTGATGAAATGTGAGTAAATCGCATGGGCAATGAGATGTGGTAATTATGCCATGAGAAATGAAGGAATGTGGTAGTATGAGGTGATACTTTTATAACATAATAAAATAAATACCTGTTTTAAGAGATTGGGTATGACAATGGTTATTAAAGAAATTATGTTGTGATATGAGTTGTGTACCTTGGAAGTGTGTCGGGGAACTACTCGCCTGCTATTTCCGTGGAAATGGTGGGAACTACCTGTCTCGGCACAACCTTCAGGATGAATGTGTGTGTTGATGATATAGTATAAGTAAATGAAACACATGGCTAAATAGAGTTGGAGAAATGATGTAATAACATCATGTAGATATATTAGTATGAATAGTGAAATGCTGATACGACGATAAGTGTGGAAAAAAAAATGAATATTCGTATTATGCGAATGTAAGATAAGTATATATATATATATATATATGCGAGGTTGATGTGAAGTGTATTATGAAATGTGGGAAGTTATGGATAATTAAATAGTTGAATGCAGGATTGGCAAAGTATTGATATATCGTTGTATTGACGATGTTGTTGTGTTCAGGATTCAGGTTGCACTATCTTAATCTGGTATTCGTAAGTTTAATTTATTTTCTGTATACTATTTTAATTCGTCATTAGACTAATAATTATACTCACACCAGAAATGGCTAAACCCTTAGTGTTTGGGGGGTTAGGGGAGTCTGAAGACTACCCTAGATCCCTCACTGTTGCAGGTTCTCATCAGTGCAGAGGTGAGGCGTGGAGTGGTAGTATAACTTTTTATTTTAAAAATTTGTATTACTTAGTTATAGGAATAGTGAAATTTATGATTTAAATTGTATTATGAGTGTATAAGCCTGTATATGACGATGATGAGTATAGTGTGAGGTGGTGTGGTATGTTGGTGACCCGTACCCGTCCCGTCGTGGAGTACCAGGCTCTGTGGTAAGTTTTACAATGATTTTTCTAAGATTTTACCTCGTTTTTCAAAGAAATTCATAGTTTTTAATTGATATTTGATAATCCGTTATGAGTTTGGCCCCCAGAGCATTATATTATATTGCCTGTGTGTATCTGCTCATTTTGGCCTGGGGAGCCCGTGAAAATATTATGTGGTTTGTGAGCTACGGAATTTTGAGCAGAATTCCGTAAGCTTTTTGTGTTTCGGGGCAAAATTTACAGGGGAGACTCTGTCAAAATTTTTCCTGAAAATATAACTTTCTTAGTTTATGATTAAAGTGTTATAGAAATTGAAAGAATTGAATTTGGAGACTTAGTTTTCAAAAAAAAATAAAAAATTTTGGGGTGTTACAGTTTGGTATCAGAGCCTAGGTTAACTAGGAAATTGTTAATCCTAGTGATCTTGCCATGTGAGTATGGGTTCATTATCGCTTAGTTGGAGATGGAGAGTGTATTTTATGTGGGTGTTTTGTTGAAGAATAGATTTTATTGTGGAATGGTGTGATCCACATTAGACTTTTGTCTGACTTTGAGTCAGCATTTCCTTTCTTGACCCTGCATATGGGTTGACCTCTGTAGAAATCCCGGTGTGAATTTGCGCACTATTGGAGTATTCTATTATATTGATTGCTATGTGCCGTAAGAGGCTATCCCCAGGAGATCTGGTGTAGGTCCTATGGACGTATGTTCTATAGGTGTATATTTTATAGATTGAGGAGTGATGTGTGGTTATGGTTTTATCCCATATTCGGGGAGATTGATTGGTTGTAGAAGGTTATGTAGGTCATCTGCGTAGTTGGGGTATGGTGCAGAGAGGATTCGGGTGAGACAGCCCGATGAAACCCCGTTTGATTTATTTATAATGCCTTGGACGATGAAGATTATGCCCGTTGGGTTTGGTGGAAACATTTAAGTCAAAGATTGAGATTGTTGATGGGGTTTGCAAAGTTTTTGATATATTTGAAGAGGTTTTTAGTCCCCCACCTTAGCGAACTTTGGAGTTCAAGATAGATTTGATATTTGGTATGACTCCAATTTTTATATCAGCTTGTGTTATAGCACTCAAGGAATGGAAAAAGATGAAAGAGAATTTGAGGAGATGTTTTTGATAAAGGGTATCGGTTCAAGTGATACGCCGTAGGGCGCTTCTGCAGTATTGTAACAAAGTTGACAGTTCACCGAGAAGGTGTACTAAGTAAGGGGATTATTAAGTATTTATTGTTGAGAATAGATAATTGGTTGGATTAGTTGCGGGGAGTGTCATTAATCTCCCGATTAGAGTTGCACACCGAGTACTATCAGATAATCCCGAGAGAGGGAAAACATCTCAGGAACTGTTTTTCGTACTCGGTATGAATTGTATGAGTTCTTAGTGATATCTTTTGGGCTGACGAATGTCCCTGCAGTTTTTTATGAAATTGACGAATTGGGCCTTTCACCCTTATATTAACAGGGTATGATTGTATATGTGAATGATATTTGGTGTATAATTGTTGTATGGTGGAGCACTGATCGATAGGTTGGGGCCAAAAGTGGTATGCTATGTTTGTAAATTGCTAATTATGGGGGTGAGAAGCATGACTTTTGGGACACATTGTGTCCGTTGAAAGCGTATTTGTGGATCCGAAGAGAATTTCAAAAGGTGAAAAGACGGGAAATAACCCCCGGATGTGTTGGAAATTCAAAGTTTCTTGGTTTTAAGTGGCTATTATCGGAGGTTTATTCCTCGGTTTTCTCTTATTGTTGTATCGATAACTCATTTTATTATAAAGAATGAGCCGTTGGTATGACCTGAACAGCGTTGGAAGACCTTTTCAAGAGTTAAAGGGAGAATTAGGAAGAATTAACGATAGCTTGTGTTTTGATTACTCCAAAAAGGGAGTATCTCTCCGAGTAGATGCGGGTGTATGTGGTACAGGATCAGGTGCAGTTTGATGCATGAAGGCAAGTTGTGGCTTGTATACTGAGGCAGTTGTGGTTATACGGGGTGCGTGAGTTACGCAAATTTGAAATTAGTGATAGTAAGGTATGTATTGAAGGTGTTGAGAAATTAGTTTTTCGGAAATTAGATTTAGCTTTTTCTGTAATTGTAAGAGTTTGAACACTCGTTCTTGCAATGATTTTAGCAGGAGGCAATAAACGTGGCTTGAATACTAGGGTAGCTTGGTATGGAAATAATATACCACTCGGGGAAGAAATAAAGGGATGAATGCTATAAATGAAAATAAGATTTTGTCTTAATAACGTCCCAGGAGTGGACGGTGTTCATTTCAATAGATCAATTTGATTTTATTTCAGTAGTAGAGGTTGATCCGACCCTATATATCGGTAGTTTATCAATACAGTTGTCTATCCTACAGTTGACCAGTCAAACTGGAATTCAAAATTTCTGTCTGTGACAGAGGATGTATGGTCGAGTTCTGGATGAGATTAGTGAATGTACTGCAGATTGGTCAGTAGGCAGTAGGGAAAATCTTTGTTATTACCGTAGATTTGATGTTCTTGATTAGGATGGCATGTGGTAGCGAGTGATGGAGAACGCTCCTTATACTCAGTATATTGTCTATCCTGGTGGCATGAAGATGTATCAAGATTCTAGAAGAATATTTTAATGGACCGAAACGAGGAAGAATATTAATTATCAAGTGAGTATGGATAAACCTCTTTTGAGGTGTGTAGTTGACAAAAGAAAAGGGTGACACCCATCAGCGGCGAAAACCTCTTGAAGTTAGAAATTGAAAATGTGGGTATTCTTGAAAGTATCCTTTATTCATGGAGTACGTCGTTTTAGAAACCGGAAAAAAGGGTTAGACCTGAGATATGATGACCCTTCAGAGATAGAAAAAGAATTGGAACAGTGGTATATTGTTTGAAGCTTATCTTGGAGAGGTCAGGTATTCTTGATAAATTTCTTGTATTTATGATGAGAAAAGTGTGAAAGATCTATCAAGTGGTGAAGCCGTAGTAGATTAAAGTTCAGCTAGAGGTGACATTGGATGTGATATATCCTATCAAACTAGTAGTTATTGTAAAGCTATAGTGCAGTTAATCCGATGACCAGGTGGGTAGTTGTTAATGGTACAATGAAGGTTTGATGCTGACAGTGTACCTGGAAATCCTAGGTAAGGGTGTGGAGGAAGTATTTTGACTTTGTTCGAGGAATTTTCATAAACCCCATAGCTCGAGGACGAGCTTCTTTTGAGGTGTGTAGAATGTAACACCTCGGATTTTAAAATACCTAAAATTCTTCGTTTTTATAGTTTGTAGGGGTGAGAATTATTTTTAAGCTATATTTTCTTATTATTATTTTTATATTGATATTCGTATGGATATTTGTGGTTGATTGGTGTTGTTGATATATTGGGGGCTATGAGTTGAGATTTTATGTGAATAAATATTGTTTATTTTATTTTATAATTTTGAAAGATTATTGCAAGATAATTGCAATGTATTTCGTATTGTTGGCGCTATTAAAGAAAAGAGTTGGGGTTTACTTGAAATATTTTGGAGGCCTAGGGGTCTAATTGTAAATATCCATTTATAAAAATATTATTATTATAATTTTATCTCTACTACTATAATGGGAGAACACCTTAGTGTAATTTGTCCTCAACCCAAATATTTTCGAAAGTGGACCAGTTATGGACTAACTTTGGTAAATATTTTCGAAAGTGGACCAGTTTGGTAAATATTTTCCACAGTGGATCAGTTTGGATATTATTTTCTTATAAACCCCCCTCCCATTCTTCTTTCTCCTTCGTTCTTTCTTTCCTTTTTCCTGATTCCAAACCGACCCCATTCCCGACCATTTCCCAGCCCAAAAATCCCGACCTTTCCATCCATAAAATTTCGATTAAATTAGGGGGCAAGCTCAACGAAGGGTTCTCTTCTCCATGGTAGCTCCAATTTGGGAAAAAAGCAATGGAAAGGTATACCCTATTTTATTTATTCGTATAAAATTTAGTGTGGTTAGTTTTATTGAGTAGGATTATGATGGTAGAGAGATTTAGAAGTGTTGGAAGTAGAAGACTTGGGAAATTAGTGGGTTGTTAGAGAAATTGCAATTTGTTAGTAAATTAGGGTTTTGGGGTTTGTAAAAGAGATAATATAGAACATGTTAGAAGTTAGGAATGGTGTATATCATGGTGAAATCATGAAGTTCTAATTGTGGCATAAAGCCAAATTTTAGAATATGTGAAGTAGAGTAAGAAACTTGCTTCTAGCGAGTTTAGAAAATGTATGGGAGGTTGTGGAGTAGTGTGAGAGGATTAATATGAATTTAGGATGATTTTTATAGACTCCCAGCTCAATTAAATCGAGTGAAAAGGATTGTAGGCGAAAAGTGCACACCGGGTATTCGGTGGAATGCCCGAGAGATATAGAGGTGAGAATTTGATGGGTTCGGAGGTGTAATTGAGTCTTATTATTATTATTAACCCTAATATGTGAGATTAGGACCAAGGGGATTAAGGAATTTAGGAAATATGAATTTTTCCTATTAGAAAGCCTCCGATCAATAAGGGAATGTTTGTATTGGGGCCCGAATTCGAAACCCGTCGATGTAGCTCAGCTACTTAGGTCATTTGTGACACGTGGGTGAAGACGGATTCGAATTTGAAGGTTCGTAGGTCGAGTTTTGAGTTTTAAGCTAATCGGTCCTATAATTTCCTATTTAGGTGGAAAAAGTCGAACTTCGACTGGCTACAGGATGGACGTGGGACATCGGTTGCTCGATCCGTCAGGTGAGTATGTTGTATTTACAAATATTTTATATTGTGGCCGAATTTCGTGGCCTTTTGATATGTTTTGTGGGAGTTATGCCAAAAGTGGATTTTTATTGAAAATACGGATTTTTAAGGATCCAAAATGGGTTTTTGAGATGTGTGGTGAAAGTGACTATTTTAAATATATAAAATCTATAGTATGGGTGATTGTGATGTGTTGAAGTATAAAAATTAAATATATTAAGCAGTTTATGCAAATAATTACCCAGTGCATGTTTTTGGGTGAATAAGCCGATATAGATGATCGGGTATATGTGGAGCCTTGTATAGGGGCTAGTGTGATATGGATGCCTATTATAAGATGTAGTTAGACGAAATTAGTGATTGTGGTCATGAATTGGAAACCCATATATATATAGTGCATGTTTGGTATATAATTTGGGGCATATAAGCCCTCATAGGTAATTTTACTTACCTAGAGTATTGTGTATGAGCTAGCATGTTTTAATTGGTTGCTATGGAGTCCCGTTAGATGAAATAAGTGATTGTAGTCATTTCTCTTGGAAACTTACAAATGTAATGTATGTGGTGATATATATATACACGATAATGACCGGTGATGTGATAAAATATATGTTTATATTCTAATTATGTTCGACATGAATTAATGGACAATAGTAGGATATTACAATGTATTCATTTTGATACTTTTACGATAGGGAATAACATCCTGTAACTCTTTTATTAATGATACGCTTGGCGTATGCCTATATGTGATTTAATGAAGTAGTCAATAGCATGGTATTTATAATGTGTGATGTTGTGGATAAAGCAATAACCTGGTACATTCATGATATGCAATAATATGACGTGATGGTTTATATGTTAAATGACATGGTGTATGTATATATGTAATAGAATGAGATGATAATTAATATCATGAACGCCGGATAAGCATTAAATGCAAGATAAAAGATAAGATGGTAAGCATTAATAAAATGTGTTATTATTTTCATGATTCAAGTTAAGAATGTGGCAATTGTTTAAAGTAAAAGTCGTGATGCTTTATGTTGATTTAGTAAGATGAAAAGATGAGATGATTAATACTAATAACAGATGGTTTTGTTGACCAGTACCTACAGCAATCCTGGGGGTTTGGGCTAGACCTCCTAATACCCAAGGACCGGCTTGGGGTGCGGTGTTTTTCCCTCCTGGCTGTCGGCTGGGAGGAAGTACCCAGTATATCTGGGGTGCGGTGTTTTTCGCCCAAGCTATCGGCTTGAGGCCCGGTTTCCCTCGATGACAGCTGTCGCGAGGAAGTACCCAGTTTACCTGGGGTGCGGTGTTTTTCCCTCCTGGCTATCGGCTGGGAGGAAGTACCCAGTTTACCTGGGGTGCGGTGTTTTTCCCTCGATGACAGACGTCGCGAGGAAGTACCCAGTTTACCTGGGGTGCGGTGTTTTTCCCTCTATGACAGACGTCGCGAGGAAGTACCCAGTTTATCTGGGGTGCGGTGTTCCCTCGCTGGCATAGGCTGGGAGGAAGACGTAGCCTCGGACGAGTAAGACTCTGTGTGAGCATCGGTCCGCGTGTTTACTGGGCTGTCGGCTTTCAGTATGTTGGGATACTGTGGCTCACTGGTCGACAAACTAATAAAATAAATAAGTGTTAATAATAAATGTGGTAGTAAAGAAAGTGGATAGTGAAATGTGAATTGTGTATGAGAAAGAAAGTGGTTGTGAATGAAGTAAATGTGAAAGAAAATGAGTTATGAGTTAGTGTATGAAAAGAAGTGAGAAATGCAGTACTTGGTTAATTTAAAATGAGAATAATAAAAGAGATGTGTTATCATGAATAATACGAAGTAATTGTATTATGTGTGTGATCATTAAAGTAAATACAGATTGATGCGAGTTGTACCTTGGAATTGTGTCAAGGAACTACCTGCCCGCTATTTCTGTGGAAATAGTGGGAACTACCTGCCTTGGCATAATTCGCAGGGTGAGTTGATATAATAGTGGTAATGATTGACGGAAATGAGAAATAAATTAAAGTGAAGATGATAAGTGATCGAAGTGATTAATAACCAAGCTATCGGCTTGAGATGTGATGTGATATTACCCAAACTGTGTGTTTGGGGTGCGGTGATTATTACCCAAGCTATCGGCTATGGGGTGTGATATGTTGTGGCCCCAGATTGTGTTTGGGGATTAAGTGAAAATGATAATAAGATTTATTGTTTATAAGAATGAGAAATTACTAAAGTGATATAATAAGATGTGAATGAGCTATAGAATATGGTTTTGATGCAGTGAGTATAAAGCATTCTAATTAGTAATGTGATGAAATGTGAGTAAATCGCATGGGCAATGAGATGTGGTAATTATGCCATGAGAAATGAAGGAATGTGGTAGTATGAGGTGATACTTTTATAACATAATAAAATAAATACCTGTTTTAAGAGATTGGGTATGACAATGGTTATTAAAGAAATTATGTTGTGATATGAGTTGTGTACCTTGGAAGTGTGTCGGGGAACTACTCGCCTGCTATTTCCGTGGAAATGGTGGGAACTACCTGCCTCGGCACAACCTTCAGGATGAATGTGTGTGTTGATGATATAGTATAAGTAAATGAAACACATGGCTAAATAGAGTTGGAGAAATGATGTAATAACATCATGTAGATATATTAGTATGAATAGTGAAATGCTGATATGACGATAAGTGTGGAAAAAAAAAATGAATATTCGTATTATGCGAATGTAAGATAAGTATATATATATATATATATGCGAGGTTGATGTGAAGTGTATTATGAAATGTGGGAAGTTATGGATAATTAAATAGTTGAATGCAGGATTGGCAAAGTATTGATATATCGTTGTATTGACGATGTTGTTGTGTTCAGGATTCAGGTTGCACTATCTTAATCTGGTATTCGTAAGTTTAATTTATTTTCTGTATACTATTTTAATTCGTCATTAGACTAATAATTATACTCACACCAGAAATGGCTAACCCCTTAGTGTTTGGGGGGTTAGGGGAGTCTGAAGACTACCATAGATCCCTCACTGTTGCAGGTTCTCATCAGTGCAGAGGTGAGGCGTGGAGTGGTAGTATAACTTTTTATTTTAAAAATTTGTATTACTTAGTTATAGGAATAGTGAAATTTATGATTTAAATTGTATTATGAGTGTATAAGCCTGTATATGACGATGATGAGTATAGTGTGAGGTGGTGTGGTATGTTGGTGACCCGTACCCGTCCCGTCGTGTTGTACCAGGCTCTGTGGTAAGTTTTACAATGATTTTTCTAAGATTTTACCTCGTTTTTCAAAGAAATTCATAGTTTTTAATTGATATTTGATAATCCGTTATGAGTTTGGCCCCCAGAGCATTATATTATATTGCCTGTGTGTATCTGCTCATTTTGGCCTGGGGAGCCCGTGAAAATATTATGTGGTTTGTGAGCTACGGAATTTTGAGCAGAATTCCGTAAGCTTTTTGTGTTTCGGGGCAAAATTTACAGGGGAGACTCTGTCAAAATTTTTCCTGAAAATATAACTTTCTTAGTTTATGATTAAAGTGTTATAGAAATTGAAAGAATTGAATTTGGAGACTTAGTTTTCAAAAAAAAAAAAAAAAAAAATTTTGGGTGTTACACCTCCCGTTAGGGACATCAAGCGAACCAGAGAACCACTTTCCTAGACAGAGATCGAGGCAATCATCCTTTCACAGGGGGCGCACCACAATAAGGAGCCCGACTCACGACATTCGAAAGCTTCTTGTGAGGAACAAAGAGAAAAATGCCCCAGTCACTAGGGCCGAACTGGATAAGTTCAAACTTGACATCCTCCATGCTATCCAAGGAAGGCAAGTTTTGGGCCAGCCCCCTAACGAAGGATCCGCCGACTCAACTGGATCCCAGCAAAAGGAAGACCAAGTCCTTCGCCATATCCAAGAAGTAGAAAATCGTCTAGAACATATGAAGAATGATAAAAACTGCTCCAACAGGGCCTACCGTCCTAGTCAACCTCCCTTCAGCAAAACTCTTCTCGATGCACCTGTTCCAAGGGACTTCAAAGCTCCTCAATTCGAACCCTACTGGTGTGAATATTTGCAAGTGTACAAAATCGCAAGTAGTATAGTTAAGTGAATAGAGTGTCGAACCCTCAGGGACTAATTATTTTATTGAGTACCGATATTACTAGATGAATCACTATTTAGAAGATCGAAATTAATAAAGGATAAAACAACTAAATTAAATTATTCTAAAGAAAACTAACTAAATTAATTAAGAGGGAGCGGGATGTGAAATTTTTGTAATTTGTTAATGGCAAAATTAATTCTAAGGCTTTTGACTTCACCTAGTTCATCCCACACAATTTATAATTCCATAAGAATAAAAATATTATTTTTCCAAGTTGTAGACCAAAATTTCCAAATTATTTAATGCTTTCTCTCGAACAACACTAAAAATATCTCCAACTAACAGTTTGACATATCTCTATGCAAATTTAATTAATTAAAGACTCATTAAGTTCTTTGGATTTCTTAACAGCCACATCAATCACGGTAAATCATCTCTAATTTCGCTCAATTAATGGTGTTTAATTTTATAGTTCTAAATCACAAATTACCTCTCGGTCTCACCATGATCCAATAAATCATTAATCATACAATCGTTTATCCACCAATTGTACGCATTAAGAATAAAAATCAAACACACAACAAGGAAAAAATAGAAAAATAATATAGAATTAAAATTGTGTTCTCAAAACTATGCTACATCTAAACCCTAGAAATATAAATTTAGTTCATAATAAAATTGTAACTAACAAATTTATTCATGGATTGCATTATAAAATTTTAGAAGAGAAAAGAAGATACAAAAATACTGTTTTGTAAAAATAAAAATTGCAAACCGAGCAGCATTCTCTTTCTCTCTCCTATCTCTGTGTCGAACTCAGCGCCACCGAAGTCGGCGTCCAAGCGGAAACAGAAAAGCGTTGCTGCTGACAGTCGCAGTCAAACCGAGAAAACAGCGCCACGTCACAGTCGATCCCACGCCTCTGTCTTCCAACACGCCACAGAGAGAGTTCAGCGCACGCACAGAAACGTGTGCTTCGTCTTTTTGCTGAAACGCTGACTTCTCTCTCTGTGTTTCAATGAATCCCTGTAGCCACCAACCATCCAAGTAATCCTTTCTCTGAATTGACGCCACCTACCAACTCCAATAATCCTTTCTCTGCATATGTATATATATAGGTTTAGTTTAGTAAATTTAGGTTGAGTTAATCATTAATTAATTGATTAAATATTTTGATTAAGATTAATCTATTAACTTAATTAACTAATATTTTTAGAGTAATGCTTTAGCCACTACCAATTTCACTATCATTTCCTTCACTACCTTAGGTGGCATACTCCTATTGGAGAGTTCTCCTACCTACTCTATCATCTCCTACCTATTGGAGTGTGCCACCTAAGGTAGTGAAGAGAAATGTAGTGAAATTGGTAGTTGCTCTAGCATTACTCATATTTTTATCTTTCCTCGTCCATTCATCTGTACTATTCATTATATAATTTCACTCCAATCCCTAATTGATAATAATATTTTCTATTGACCTTTTCAAGGACTAAATTGTAAAAATTAAAATTCAACAAATCAATAGAAATAAATAAAACAATAATTTTGCTTTGTTTGTTGATTTTTTACCAAAAATATTCAATTTTTGTATCAAAAATCTTATTTCTTCAAAAATAATCTATTACTTGAAATCTTATGGAACTAAGACGAATTAAACACAAGATAGACGAAAACAAGCGATTTTAATGGGTAAATGAGTACAAATATTTGTATAAAAATCAAACACATCACCTATAATGGAGAATCAGACCCGACTGACCATATCGAGAGCTTCAAAACACTTATGATGGTCTATAACACCACTGAGGTGCTCATGTGTCGAACATTTTCTGCAGCATTGAAATGATCAGTAAGGGAATGGTATTTGCGCCTAACTCCAGAATTAATATTCTCTTTCGATCAGCTCAAGGAACTTTTCATTTCGCACTTCGTTACTAGCCGCAAGGCTGAAAAAACAAGTACCTCCCTGTTAGAACTGAAGCAAAGAGATGGAGAACCATTGAAAGACTTTGTCAAACGCTTTACAACTGACGCAAGGTCGATTTCCTCCTTGAACACTTCAGTAGCAGCTGCAGCCTTTCGCCACAACGTCACTAACAAAGACCTGAAAGCCTCCCTCGCAAAAAAGCCACCTAAAAGTTTCACTGAGCTCCTGGAAAGGAGTGAGAAGTATATCAGGGTCGAGGAAGCTCTCCATCCTCAAGGCAAGAATGATTCATCTTCCGGGAACAAACGGAAGAATACAAGCGAGGAAGAACTCAGAAATTTCTAGAACAACGGCACAGGTCAACACTGTCCAACTCTAGCGCCACGCTTCAAAAAGTTCACTCCTCTCAACACAAGCGTATCAGCCATTCTCATGGAAGTTGAGAAGGACAGAATCATCCGCCTTCCCCCCAAAATGTCAACATCTAGCAGAAGAAGAGACAAAAATAAGTGGTGCACATTTCACAGAAATCATGGACACACTACTGACAACAATCAAGCCCTTAAAGAAGGACTGGAAGCCTGATTCGCAGGGGCTATCTCTCCAACTTCATTCAGAAAGACAATGATGCCGAAAAACCTCCGCCCGGGGGGGCTAATAAGGGTCAAGAGAGGTCATCCGAGTCGCAAGACTCTGAACACATGGTCTTCCTTCACTCCATTCATGGAGGCCTGATGGGGGGAGATTCCAACTCCTCCTATAAAGCTTTTGTCAGGAAAGTCAACTCCATAGATAACATACCGCCTGCCAAAAGCACCGGGGTCCCGATATCTTTCTCGGACAAGGACTTAGAAGGTGTCCAAACACCTCATTATGGTGCATTGGTCATAAACCTTTGCATGGTGAATCATAAGGTATGCCGCATCCTTGTAGACAATGGCAGCTCAGTAAACATCCTCTTCATGGCCACATTTAAGGCTCTCAAGTTCTCCCGAGACCAACTCAAGCCAGCCGGTTGTACACTCCACGGATTCTCCGGTGTCCCCGTTCAAGTAGAAGGAGTCATCACACTGGATGTGGCAGCAGGGAAAGCCCCCTCTGTTTGAACGGAAGCACTAGACTTTGTGGTAGTCGATGTCAAAGCCGCATACAACACTATATTCAGTCGTCCCGGCCTAGCGGCCTTCCATGCAGTTGCCTCCGCCTTTCACATGAAAATGAAGTTCGCAACAATAGCTGGCATAGGCCAAGGTTTAGGGAGCCAACAGGCAGCACAAGCGTGCTACACCGCTACAATGGGGGGTTTGGTTCTCCCCCTCGATGCCATAGAGCTACCGCCAGAAAGCAATCATGATAATTCCAAGACTATAAACAAGCTTGAAGCTACTACCATAAACCACTTTACCAAGAACTTCCAAACTTGCCACATCATCTCTCATCAGGTCCAAACTATTTCTCACCATATCACAGTAACAAACCTGGATCCCATGCCCGAAGCCACTCTGCTCATTCAATGGAAACAAATAATCTTGCCTAAACACATTGGTGCATAAGAAGATTTCTCTCTCTGTACAAAACAATTGGGGGGGGGGGGGGTTCCCTCCAAAACAGGAAAGTCCATGAAAGGTCTACCAAGCTGTTCGGCTAACGACTCACCAACTTGAAGACCCGGGGGGCAAGGAGATATCTGCAGAACTTGGAAATTAGAATACCTTGTGAAGGTGCACGAGGGCGTCTCAAACGTCCTCTCTTAATGGTAATAGCAAATTTTCTCAATTTGTAATAACACCCAGCCACTAGAGCAGCCTCTTAGTTTTATTTCCTAATAAAATGTAGCATGAGTTTTTGCAAAATTCTTGTACAAATCTACGGATGCATACAATGAGTTGAGTGCCAAAATTATACACAAAAACGGCATCAAAAAATTGTTACAATCTTTCCACACAACGGGTTCGGAGTCCATACCCATTGCTCGAAAGAGACTCCAGCAATTTGTAAAGAAGCAAGTTCAGAGCGTGCTTCGCCATTCGATCTGCTCCTGTAGCCTGTTAATTCATTAAAGCAAACAACGAGCTAAATACCCAACTTATACCTAGAGCGATGCAAAACACTCGTTATAAGCTTTCCATAAGACGGATTTGGAGTCCATACTCATGGCTCGAAGAGACTCTAACAATTTGCAATAAAGCAAGTTCACAGTGCACTTCGTCATTCGATCTGCTCCTGCAATCTGTTAGCGCCTCGACGACTGGTTCGGAGTCCACGACCATGGCTCGACAGAGACTCTCACAATTTGCAAAGAAGCAAGTTCAGAGTGCGCTTCGCCATTCGATCTGCTCCTGCAACCTGTTAATAATCAAACTAACAAGTTCAGAATCCGTACCCATGGCTCAGAGTTACTCTCGTAACCTGAAATTACACACGTTCAGAGTTCAACTCGCCATTTGATCTGTTCCTAAAACTAGTTAAATTTCCCCAACGACAGAATAATAGGTCCAAAATCGTGGATCGCAGTTACTCTAGCAACACTTGTAAAAAGCAACACTTAGAGTTCAACTCTCCACTCAATGTGACTATCAAAATTTGTTAGAGGACCCATACAATAAGTTTGGAAAACAACTCTCATTCAGAGTTGTCCCTACAACTTGCTGAGTTCAAGACGGAGCAATGCCAAACTCCGTCATACACCATTGGCAGTTCGTTAGCTATACGTAACAGACTTGAGCCCCTGTTATTTAGCTACAAAGAACCCAGTCGATGGCACCCCAACCATGACAGCAAGGATCAAGCATATGGAAAGAATTCTTCAAATCACAGAACTATCGCAAACACATGTGTTTAGATCCAGTAGCACTACATACATCTACAAATACAAAATGGCTAGTCCAGAGTCCAACTCTCCCCAAGTGCAGCTCATACGACTAGCCAACCCCCAAGACGATGTATCACAGGACATGACACTGGCACATAGAAGACTTCTTATTCCACAAACTACAAGTCTCATTACAACAGCAGAATTGCAATGAGTCTACATTTCACGTCTAGGAATCGCTACCAAAAGTCCTGCGAACACTGTACAACAAACTATCATGTAAGCTGTTCTTCCGGCTACACACTCGAGAGATGCTCTACCTAAGAGACACAAACCTCCTCTCGGCCTCCTAGCAGCTAACAACTCCACAGGGTTGCCTCAACTCTTGATGATGAAGTTCAAGACAAGTCTTCCTTAGGCAGGAAAGCTCCAGGTTTATCTGACCATCTTCACTTGAGCAAGCTCCAACTTTGTCTCGCTTAAAGCGCCGTGTGAATGGGAGAAAACCAACTCTGTCAAGCACAAGTTATCACGATGGAGAGCAAAATCTATGTCCCAAGGACCTCGTTCGATGTACACAAATCCTTATCAGTAAAGAGAAGAATGGAATCACCTTAACGCTGATCAAACACAAGTGACTTCACTTCCATACTAAGGAGGTTTAGAACGCCCACGAATCATTCGCTGTAAAAATGAGTTCGACGCTATGTGCACCACTTGAGTTCCTCCGGCCAACTACTCGTCAACATCAAGCAACGAATTCAATGCTCTGCTCTCCACACGAGCTCCATCAACAACTCGTTGACTCCAAAAAACGAGTGCAACACTCTACTCTCCTTGCTCTTCGCTCAGGCTTCGTCAACAACTCGTTCAGTCCAAACAACAAGTTCAACACCTAGAACTTCACTCGTGCTCCGTCCACAACTCGTTGGTTCTAAATAATAAGTACAATGCCTTGCTCTTCGCTCGAGCTCCACCAAATAGCTCGTTGACTCCAAACAATGACTTCAATGCCTTAGTCTCCACTCGAGCTCCATCAAACAACTCGTCAACAATAAGCAACGAGTTCAACGCTCTGTTCATCGCGTGAGCCCCATCAACAACTCGCTGGTCTCAAGCAACGAGTTCAACGCATTGCTCTTCGCTCAGGCTTCGTCAAAAACTTGTTGGCTCCAAACAACAAGTTCAATGCCTTGTTCTTCGCTCAGACTGTATTAATAACTCGTTAACTCCAAACAATACGTTCAATGCAATGCTCTGCTCTCCGCACGAGCTCCGTCTACAACTTGTTGGTTCCAAACAACGAGTTCAACACTCTGCTTTCCACATGAGCTCTATCAACAACTCGTTGGCCCCGAACAACAAGTTCAACACCTTGATCTTTGCTTAGGCTCCATCAACAACTCGTTCACTCCGAACAACGGGTTCAACGCTTCGCTCGCCGCGTGAGCCCCATTAGCAACTCGTTGACTCTAAACAACGAGTTTGACGCTCTGCTCATTGCTTGAGCTCCGTCGACGACTTGTTGGCCTCAAACAACGAGTTCAATGCTTCGCACTCTGCTTGAGCTCCATCAACAACTTGTTGGCTCCGAATAATGAGTTCAACGCCTTGCTCTTCGCTCAGACTTCGTCAAGAACTCGTGTGCCCCAAAAAACGAGTTCAATGATCCGCACTCTGCTTGAGCTCCATCAATGACTTGTTGGCTCTGAACAACGAGTTGAATGCCTTGCTCTTCGCTCAGGCTTTGTCAACAACTCGTGGGCCCAAAACAATGAGTTCAATGCTCCGCACTCTGCTCGAGCTCCATCTACAACTCGTTGGCCCAAAACAAGGAGTTCAATGCTCCGCACTCTGCTCGAGCTCCATCTACAACTCGTTGGACCCAAACAACGAGTTCAATGCTCTGCTCTCTGCATGAGCTCCATCTACAACTCGTTGGCTCCAAACAACGAGTTCAACGCTCTACTCTCTGCATGAGTTCCATCCACAACTTGTTGGCTTCAAACAAAGGTTCAACGCTCTGCTCTCTGCACGAGCTCCATCAACAACTCGTTGGCACCAAACAATGATTCCAACGCCTTGGCCTTCGCTCAGGCTCTATCAACAACTCGTTGAATCCAAACAACGAGTTCAATGCCTTGGTCTTTGCTCAGGCTTCGTCAACAACTCGTAGACTCCAAACAATGAGTACATTGCCCTGCTCCTTGATCGAGTCCTTCCAGCGACCCCTCAGCTTCGGGAAATAGGCTTGGCCTCCAACGCCGGCCTAAAACCGTCTCTATAAAACTTGTTGGGAACAAACAACAAGCTCTACTCCAACTCAGTCAAAGAGTTACCTATCTAAACTTGCTGGGATCAAAAACAGCAAGCTCCAACTCATCTCCACCATGAGTTGCCTCTACAAACTCGTCGGGATCAAACGACAGTCTCTACATCAACTCTATCTCAGAGTTGTCTCCAAACACTTCGGGATCAAACGACGGTCTCTACATCAACTCTATTTCAGTATTACCTCTACAAATTTGTTGGGCACAAACAGCATGCCCAGATGCTCAAACCCATTTCAGAGTTTCTTCCCCAAACTCGTCGAAATCAAACGGTAGTTTCTATATCAACTCTATCTCAGAGTTGCCTTCAAAGCTTTTTGGGATCAAACGACAGTTTCTGCATCGACTCTATCTCAAAGTTATCTCTAAACTTGCCAGGCGTAAATGACAAGCTCAATGTTCAAATCCGCCAAAGAGTTCCCTCTAAACTTGCTGGGATCAAACAGCAAGTTCCAAATCAACTCAATCAAAGATTTTCCACTCCACAAACTTGCTGGGCGCAAACCGCAAGTTCAACATTCAATTTCGTCACAGAGTTCTCTCCAAAGCTTGTCGGGATCAAACGGTAGTTTTCACATCAACTCTGTCACAGGGTTCTCTCCAAACTTGCTGGAATCAAATAGCAAGCACTATGCCAACTCAGACAGAGTTGCCTCTCTTAACTTTTCGGGCACAAACGGCAAGGTCAAATGTCCAACTCCGTCATAGATTTCTCAATAAATTTATCGGGATCAAACAACAGTTTCTACATCAACTCCATCTCAAAGTTGTCTCAGAACTCACCGAGATCAAACGGCAGTTTCTACATCAACTCTACCTCAGAGTTGTCACCAAACTTGTCGGGCGCAAATGGCAATCTCAAAATGACCAACCCCACTATGGGTTGTCTCTCCAAACTCACCAGGATCAAACGGCAGTCTTTACATCAACTCTATTTCAGAGTTGTCTTTACAAACTCTCTGGGATCAAACAACGAGCTCTACATGAACTCTGTCTTAGAGTTATCTCTTCTAAACTCGCCGGGTCAAATAGCAGTTTCTACATTAACTCTATCTCAGAGTTGTCTCTAAACTCGCCGAGGTCAAACGATAGTTTCTAAACCAACTCAGTCAAAGAGTTGTCTCTACAAACTTGTTGGGAACAAACAACAAGTTAAACGCTCAATTCCGTCGTAGTGCTTTCTCCACAAATTCGCTGGGATCAAACAGCAAGTCCACAATAGCTCTCCTAGCACAGCTACATATGTACAAGATCCACCAATCGAGGGTTATGAAGTAAAAAGCTTGGTATACACATAAATAATTATGTATATATATATATATGGGTAAAAGGGGTATGAGCAACTTGCTTATTTAGTATATAAGCAATTGATGATGTGGCATACATGTGATTGGAAATTCTTCAAAGGGTTAGTTGTCCAATGTATCACATGCATGCCACATAATAAATTGTTCATTTACTAAATGAGCAAGTTGCTCATATCCCTTTTACCACCACACACACACACACACACACACACGCACACACACACACACACACACACACACACACACACACACACACACACATATATATATATATATATATATAATAAAACACAAAGAAAGCTATCAAGTGGCTCTCATTCAATATGGCTGAAATCAATGGTCCAGATCTAACCTCACAAAATATATTTTCCAGCGCAAAAAGTTTTTCCCCAAAACTCAAATTCAAATCCCCCACAACAACTCCTTTCTTTCTTTCTTTATCTCTCTCTCCCTCTCTCTCTCTCTCTCTCTCTCTCTCTATTTAGAAATTTATATTTTCAGATTTCAGGTTTGTAAATTTTTTGATTTTTATGCATTTTTTAATTGTTCATGTTACATTGAAAATAGCAAATGATCTCATCAACAGTTAAATTTCATCATTTTTCACACTCAAAGTTCTAAGAAGTTGGATTTTAAATCCCCATTTATAATTATTTTTCAACATATACTAATGGAAACATAGACTTTTATTTACAACTAATTGTTGTTTTACTATTTAAACTTGAGCTACATAATTATTGTTTTACTGTTTACAATAATTTCATATGCTATATCATTCCAAAGACGTGCCGTAGGCACGTGCCCACGAGCAAATCTTATATATATATATATATATATATATATATATATATATATATATGCAAATCCAAGCCAAAAAACTTCAAAAATCATCTCACTATTGTGAAAGGGGAGCTAGAGTATAAGAGGCTTCGGATCAGGTCGGGTTACAACACAAACCCACAAGCATAATCCAGAGGATAAATGTGAAAGGGTATTAATGGATCGGATCCAAACCCATAAGACCCGAAACCAACCAAACCCGCTCCACTTCTCCCTCTCCTTCTTCTTCTTCAAAATGAGCGCCAAAAAAGGAAAAAAAAACCCAACTCGTCTCCGACCTCGAGCTCTCTCCTCGTCGAATGTTTTTCTCACCTCGTCGAAGACCCTCACCGATCTCATGGTCGATGGCCTCTCCAAACATACAATCACGACACTACCAAGGGGTCAATATCTCATAGCCTCTAAGTCGCCATCTCCATAGCTCAGCAAAAGATTTCAAGGCCATAGCTTGACAAAGTTCGCTCATAGCTCTACGAGACTCCAAAAACTCCATAGCTCGACCTAATGAGAGTAGCTCGATGCTCCCATAGGTCGACGAAGCTTTGGTAGCTCGACGATTAAACCCATAGCTCGGCGAAGAGTGAACCTATAGCTCGGCAAAATGGAGGCCCATAGCTTGGCGAGAATGAGACGCCTATAGCTTGGCAAAGCTTTGAAATCCCCACAGATCATCCAAAGGTGAAGCTCAATAGCTCGGCGAATTAGATAGGTCGGCAAAGTCGAAGAACTAAAGCTCGGCAAAACTCGAGCTTCATAGCTCGAAAAGGCTTCAATGCTCTGTAGCTCGACCAAGAGGAGGTAGCTCGACACTCCCATAGGTCGACGAGGGCGTGGTAGCTCGACGAAGATCGGAGTCGATGCTCGAGCGAAATACAGAGCTCCATCCAAAACAGAGCTTCGAAACCTCGACCGAAGCTCAATCCCGTAGCTTGACCAAAATGGCTAGACGAAGACCTCTCACCATTGCTCAACGACGGCACTATGGTTCCGTAGCACGACGAGATCCTAAAAAAAAAAGGGCCATAGCTCTACCAAACGGTCGGCCGAGCTAGGAGGTGGCTCACAGCCATTGTCGACCCTTGGATCTCTCCAAAAATCGAGTTCGAGGTCGAGGGACGGCTCAGATGCGTCCACGTCGCTCCAACGTCTTCCCCAGTGCTTCGTACTCTCCTTAATCATCTGATCTGGCTCAGCAGGAGAGCCGATCGCTCCAGATCACGCCACGTTAGCCCCTGATCACAACGATCAGATCACAGCCATTCGAACCTCTCAACACTCGAGCCTAGCTCTGATCAGCGCCTCTGATCACGTCAAGATGAGCACCGAAATCGTTATTTTTTGCAAAAAACCATATAAATTCATTTTTAATTCAAAAAAGTAATTAAAAAATGCAAAAAAAATTATTTAAATTCGGAAAATTTATTTAAGCATCCGAAATAATAATTAAAATTGAATTTATTAATTATAAAATTCAAAAAAGTGATTTTAAAATTGGAAAAAATTCCAAACAATTCCAGAAAATTCAGAAAAGTCCGAAGAACTATGGAAAAATCCAGAA
This sequence comes from Hemerocallis citrina, assembly GCA_017893485.1. Taxonomy (NCBI): domain Eukaryota; kingdom Viridiplantae; phylum Streptophyta; class Magnoliopsida; order Asparagales; family Asphodelaceae; genus Hemerocallis; species Hemerocallis citrina. The sequence goes on from CM030365.1 coordinate 204,053,698, forward strand.
AAATATTCACTACTTTCAGAAGCTACAAATTAGTTTTCAGTATCTCCGAACACTCTGACTGCTAAGATTATATGCCAGATTCCAAAAGTAAGACGTACTACTCCCCGAAAGCCAAGAAAATTACCTTCCGGGAGTGGGGAGCTTATGATGATGGTAAAAATCACAGCAGATTAGAGCCGTACAATTCCTGCACATATCTCAAAGCATCCACAAGCAGATTAGCCATAACAGGCATCTTTTACAGGTCTGGGCCTCGCTCCAAGATATGAGCTTCTTCCAAGCCCATAAAACTGACAGACTAGGCCCACTACGAGAGACACCTAGACCATGCAGGTTAGGAGTCAAATCTCTTATCACCTAACAAGGATATCTTATCTCTTGAGGGGAGAGACATGAAAGAGATAAGGTAGTTAAATCGATCCAACAGACACAAATCAATCTCTTGAAATGTCTCTCAGGCCTATAAATTTCCCTCCCCCTCTACAGTCAGAAGGTAATCATCAATTTGCCAGTTTTCTCTCTCTTACTCTCTTTCTATTACGTACTTGAGCGTCGGAGGGTTTGTCGTTGGGGCCAACCCCCGGTATTTCAGGCTTTTTACAGGTCCATCGTCCGCATCAGCAACCGTCGGATTCAGATCAGGATGGTCAATCAACGATCCAGATCCAATCTCAGGAGCTCTAACCGCTTTTAATGGCCAACGTCAAAAAGCATACTTTTAGTAGTTTCCATCATTTATTAACTCACTATTTGTTTGATCCCACATCGAAATAAGCAACAACAGAAGCCATCCATCTAACGCTCATCACCGCAGTCTCCATCCACCGTTGAAGCCACCGCAATCTCCATCCATTCTCAACGCTCCACCGCAATCTCCATCCACCGTCGAAGCCGACTCTCCACATTTCTATCACCACCACCGCCTCAATCTCCATCCACCTTTCCCCCCCTCACCGTCAAAGCCGCCCCTCCGTCCTGATGCCCTGCTCCCCCGACGTAGCTTCCCCCTTCTACCTCGATCTCAATGCCGAAGCTTCCCCCCTCTCTCCTGCCGACCAAGGTAATTTGTACAAATTAATTTTGAGTTCCTGATCATAATTTGTATTTGTGTTTAGCTCGGTTATGGAAGTGTTAGTGTGTTTTTGTTGTAGTTGTTGTTGTAGTAGTAGTAGATCGGTTATGAATCAATTAAATCCTTTGTTGAATGAGGGTTCTTCATTGTTAGCATAAACGCCGAGGTACAGTCCTTCCCACATTCCATTAATAAAACCAAAGGAGCAAGGATTTTTCATTCTTTGTTTCTCTGGCTTCAGATAGATTTAATTATCAACTTTTTTCATCATCTATCGCTTCTCAAGATAGTATCCTCCAATGCACTTCTTCTGCGGGTATCTTGTGGTAACAGGAAGAATCAGACATCACAATACCACTACTTTGCACTTCTGTAATATATTACAATCATAATCGCAGTCTCAATCAAGAAGCCTTTTGACAACTTTCTGGCATTACTAATCTTCTGCGAATATTTTTATTCATTAAAGGGTAGCATGTTTGTTTGCAGTTTATTGATTTGTTTCCAGAAATCCTAGTAGTGTACATTATAAATCAGGAGTGGAAATTTTTTCAATGTATCTTCTTTCTTTATGTCCTTACACTGAACACACATGCTATCTCTTTAAAGTTGGATACTATAATAACCACCTGAATGCAAAAACTTGTTGGCTAGTTTCAGTAATTTTAAATTTCCAATATATGCGTATTTTTTGGAAATCAAGTGAATAAGTTTACATCTAAAGTGGGGTAGAAGCAAAAGTTTGAGGTCAATAAAATGTTGAATTAATCCCCCTCCTTTTTCTAACTTCAAATTCCTCTATTAGACCCCCCCCCCCCCCCCCACTAAATGTGGTATTCATGAATTCCCCACCCACACATTCCCCATAATCCTGTCAATCCCCGGAATCCTCCAATTTGTGTACCAAATGCCCCCTTAGTGAAGTATGTTTCTTCTCTAAAATAGAATCGTCAGCGGTCAAGTACTATAAAGTATCTAATAAATCCAAGGGGTGATGGAAATGTAGTTATCGGCTAAGAACTTGAGGGCTCATTTGAGCAATATCATCTCTTATTAGTTTATTTTTGGGACATAAATTCCATATACTTCGTTAATGATATCCTGGCGGTCAACACTAGTCTTGAATAGGTATCAAATTCTAACCCTTGTCTCCGCATTGTCACCGCTATATCTTTTTTATTGAGAAGAGCCTTTTTTAGGCTTGTTGTGGTTCTATGCATGAGTTATCCATTAAGAACATAAATTAGTTTTAGTGTTTCTTATATCATGGAGGAAATATTTAATCCAATTCTCCGTTGTGTCATAACTTATTTCATCCTGCCTGGCTCTTAGCTTAGGATAGTATTGGAGGGGGTCTCATATAACTTGGCGGTGCATCTTCTTTTGGGCAATTATTTAGTACCGAAACTTCCCACTAGTATTTAGACAAATATTGCATAATCTTATTCTTTTACCTTTTTCACTTCCATCTATGGCACCTAGAAATTTAGATTTTGTGAAATTTGTGAGAATTGAAATAGATAGGTGAATACCATTGTCTAGATATTGCAATTAGTTTTGTTTTCTATTGCATACTTACCCAAACTTAGTTCCATATCATGAATATTGATTAGTTGGTGATGCTGCTTGTTTTTGGGTGTAGGGGCAACATGTGTGAGTTCTTGTAATTTGTGTAGCGGAAGACGCGGTACTGGCGCTGATCCCACCCTCAGTTGTAGGACTGGCTCGGGGTAGCAGGAGTGAGGTAGAGGCCAGATGCTTGGCTCGGATGTTGTAGCTCGGCTCAGATCTTCGAGGCTCGGATCAGACTCTTGTACCTGCACACTGCTTAGAAACATCGGGAGAAGTCCCGGTGACAGGCCCTCTGACGATCTAGTCATTCACTGAGAAAGCAACAGTAGCTAGGGTTCAGGTGGGGAAAGATGTATTACCTTGGGAAAGGAGGAGGAGGTCTGGTATTTATAGGCGGGGGTAAACGGGTCTGGGACCCTAATGGGCTGGGTCGAACCCGTTTGCCTATGGGCCTGAGTTGGTAGGAACCCGTTAGATTTATTGACTTGATGATCTAGGATGAGCAAAACCTGAGGAGATCTGATGGCCCGGATGGGGCCATGCCATCTACCCCATATCAGTAGCCGCCCACTCCTGGAGGGTTGTGTAAGCTAGCCGTGGAGGAGTATTTTGTCTCTGTAGGAAGAGTAGAGCGGTGTGTTTGGTGAGAATGACTGGTAAAGTTTTGGAGCACAAAAAAAAGGGGTAGGACGGAATTAATCTCCTAAAGAGTAAAAATGCCGAGCGCCGAGCACCAAGGGTCGGGGGCCGAGCATCGAGGCCCAGCCTCTGAAAGAGCTAGGAATTAGCTTGGGGTTCATGTTGATCGTCAAGAGTCGAGCGTCGAGCCCCCGTCATTGCAGAGCATCGAGCCCCCTTTCTTGTAAGAAATCTAGGGTGTGGCTCGAGGTCATTACCGAGTGTCGAGTCCCCCTTCTTGTGAGAAATCTAGGGCATGGCTCGAGGTCATTGCCGAGCGTCGAGCCCCCCTACTTGTGAGAAAGCTAGGGCTTGGCTCGAGGTCAATGCTGAGCGTTGAGCCCCTTTCTTGTGAGAAAGCTAGGGTGGGGCTCAAGGTCATTACCGAGCATCGAGCCCCCCTGCTTGTGAGAAAGCTAGGGCGTGGCTCGAGGTAAATTCTGAGTGTTGAGCACCTCCTGCTTGTGAGAAGGACATGGCTCGAGGTTATTGCCGAGCGTCGAGCCCCTCTTGCTTGTGAGAAAGCTAGGGCATGGCTCGGGGTCAATGCCGAGCGTTGAGCCCCCTTCTTGTGAGAAAGCTATGGCATGGCTCGAGGTTAATGTCGAGTGTCGAGCCTCCTTCTTGTGAGAAAGCTAGGGTGGGGCTCGAGGTCATTGCCGAGCATCAAGTTCCTCTGCTTTTGAAAGCTAGGGCGTGGCTCGAGGTCATTGCCGAGCATCGTGCCCCTCCTGCTTGTGAAAAAGATAGAGCGTGGCTCGAGGTCAATGCTGAGCATTGATCCTCCATCTTGTGAGAAAGCTAGGACGTGGCTCGAGGTCAATGCTGAGCGTTGAGCCCCTTCTTGTGAGAAAGCTAGGGTGGGGCTCGAGGTTATTTCCGAGCATCGATCCCCCCTGCTTGTGAGAAAGCTAGGGTGTGGCTCGAAGTCAATGCCGAGCATCGAGCCTCTTCTGCTTGTGAAAAAGCTAGGGTGTGGCTTGAGGTCAGTGCCGAGCATCAAGCCCATATAGCTTGAGAAAGCTAGGGTAGGGCTCGAGGTCATTGCCGAGCGTCGAGCCCCCCTGCTTGTGATAAAGCTAGGGCATGGCTCTAGGTCAATGCCGAGCGTCGAGCCCCTCCTGCTTGTGAGAAAGCTAGGGCGTGGCTCGAGGTCATTGCCGAGCGTCGATCCCCTCCTGCTTGTGAGAAAACTAGGACGTGGCTCGAGGTCATTGCTGACCATCGAGCCCCCTGCCTGTGAGAAAGCTAGGGTGTAGCTCGAGGTCAATGCCGAGGGTCGAGCCCACATAGCTTGAGAAAGCTAGGGTGTGACTCGAGGTCAATGCCGAGCATCGAGCCCTCTTACTTGTGAGAAAGCTAGGGCGTGGCTCAAGGTTATTGACGATCGTCGAGCCCATATAGCTTGAGAAATCTAGGGCATGGCTCGAGGTCAATGCCGAGTGTCGAGGCCCCATGCTTGTGAGAAATCTAGGGTGTGGCTCGAGGTCAGTGCCGACCGTCGAGCCCATATAGCTTGTTGGAAAAGCTAGGGCGTGGCTCGAGGTCAATGCCGAGCGTCGACCCCATACAGCTTGTCGGAAAAGCTACCACGCTACACGTGATGCTGACATCATGGGGGAAGAATCGAGGCATTGAAATCTTGTCAGCTGTTAATCTTGATGATCAAGTTTGAATGTCCAGGATTCTAATGCGGAATTCGAGGCTTCGATTGTTTCTCTATAAATCCTCCACCCCCTCTCCATTTCTTTACTTTGCTTTCTCTTTCTAAAAATTGGAGCTTCTTTCTCTAGCCGCCAGCGAAAACTTTCCCGTTGAACTCTCTATTTACAAAATAGAGGTTAGTATTTGATATGGCTAAAAATAGGGTTAAATCGGAATAGTCCAAATCGGGCACGAATCTTAATGCTTAGGGGTAAAATGATAATTTCACCTACAAATGGGTCTGAAATGGGTTCAGGTTCTTCTTTCCAAAAGGCCCAATAACCCACGAACGGATCCATCTCAACTGGGTGCGGGTTCCACCCGCAGCAAGTTCTGTCCAGCAGGATAGAATTAGGGTTTCTGATTATACTTAATCAACGGCCCTGATTCGCTCTATCCTTTCACTGGGAATTAGGGATTTTATTCCTAAACTGGTCCCAAAGGCGGCTATAAATACCCCCCCATCCACCACCATTAAGAGGTAATCAATATTTTGCCAATTAAAGCTCATTCATAATCTTTTCTGATTACTGACAGAGCGTCAGAGGGTGCGTCGCCGAGATCAACCCCGGTGTCTTGCATTTTTTGCAGGTGAACGGCAGGAATCAACGGTCAAACTCCGGTGGAAAGGTTTCAGGTTTGACTATTCAGCGTTCCTAAGAATCCACAAATTCTATTTGTTTGCCCCCACACCAGATTTAGCGGTAACAGATTGGCACCATCTGTGGGAGCCCACGAATAGCAACCCTTCCTCTTCCAAGCGGTCAGATCATTTCCAGCCATGCCTCCAAGGAAACTAAGATCCAGAGGGTCCAACTGTGGACCTACTCCTCCTCAACCGCAACAGGAGATCCCCCTCCAAACTGTCCAGCCGGAGGGACTCCCTCCTCAGCCGGATTAGGCCCCACAGCAGGACCAACCTTCTCATCAGAATCTTCAACCCCCTCGAGGTCAAACTGGGCCCCAGAATGCCGGTGCAGGGGTCTCCCGTCCCAACCATGAGAAACAACCCATTCATCGTGACCACGTCTCTGTGCACAACCCCTCTACTGATTCGATGACATCTCAAAATCTCCGAGCTTCTGAAGACCTCCACAACACTCTTATGAATCGGCAGAAAGAAGAGGACCTTCGCCACCATTTGGATGAAAGGCGGGCCCGAGAGGGAGCCTCCCACCAAGAACGTCCAAATGAGAGATCTCCTCGTCGCCGAGACTACAGAAGGCCCCCTCCTCACAGAAGATGGAGAGAGTCCCCTGGACACCATAGGAGAAGGTCTCATTCTCCTACTGGTCGACAACCCCCGAGGGATGATACCGCACCCATCACTCGGGCCGAATTCCAACAATTCCAAGCAATTATCTTGCAAGCCCTCAACCTCCGTCCAGGTAACAACAATGCTCAGAGGGTCCCCACTCCTCCAGTCCAAAGTCCTCGCCATCAGTCCCTATCTCCTCCCCCAGCTCCTAGCAACCGCCATCATATTCCTAGCCCTCGCCACTCCTAGGGCTACCGTCGCCGCAGCCCTCGCTCCCCTTCGAACGAAGACGAGTCTGGAGACTCATTTGCCTACCGTCGAAGGGATGATGTATTCTATCGCCGTCTCCATGAGATGGAGAGGTGCCTCGGCCAGGTAGATAGGGAGGAGGAGTTGAAGGGAAGGACCCTTCGTCCGAGTTGACCCCCCTTCTCTCGAACTATCATGGAGGCTCCCATTCCGATAGGCTTCAAGCCCCCGCAGTTCGAGACTTACTCTGGGGAGTCAGACCCCGTGGACCACATCGAGAGCTTCAAGACCCTCATGTTGATCCACCAAGCTTCCGATGCTTTGCTTTGCAAAACCTTCCCAGCCACTCTCAAGGGTCTGGCCCGGGAATGGTACTCTCGCCTCGCCCCATCCTCCATATTCTTCTTTAAACAGTTTGAGACCCTCTTCGTCACTCACTTCGTGAGTAGCCGCCGCATTGAGAAGACCAGTATTTCAATACTCTACCTCAACTAGAAGAAGGGTGAGAAGCTCCGAGACTATGTGAAGCAGTTCACGGTAGAAGCAAGGTCCATTGCTTCCCTCGACCAATCGGTCGCTGCGGTGGCCTTCCAGTCAAATGTCCTTAACTCAAGCCTTCGGTCCTCCCTTGCCAAGAAGCCCCCGCAAAACTTCTCTGACCTCCTTCTCAGAAGCGATAAGTATATTCGGGCTGAGGAAGCTGAACATCGCCCCACTTTTGAGGGGTCTTCCTCCGAGACCAAAAGAAAGGCAACTGAAGAAGAGGGAACAAAGAAGCTCCTAAAGGACAACGGGGGCCAGCACCGACCCCCTCCTAGGTTCGAGAAATTCACTCCTCTTAATGCCAACATCTCCACTATTCTCATGGAGGTTGAGAAAGAAGGGGTTCTGCCTCCTGCCCCAAAGATGAATACCCCTGGCAAGAAGAGGGACAAAGAGAAGTGGTGCCGATATCACCGGGACCACGGCCACGACACCAATGATTGTCGGGCCCTGAAGAATGAAATCGAGGCCCTCATCCAGAGGGGACAGCTGTCTAAATTTGTGAGAAAGGACCGAATCAACCTTCCTCCTCCCCCCAGGGGGGCTAACAAGCATCCGAAAAGGCGCAAGGAGACTCTCGAATTTGAAGAGGAGCACATCCTGCATCTCATTCATTGAGGCCCCATGGGAGGCACCTCCAACTCTTCTCGGAAGGCTTTTATACGAGAAGTCAATTTGGTTCACGACACACCTCCCCCTAAAGGCTTTGGAGTACCGGTCACTTTTTTAGATGAAGACATTGTGGGTGTCCGAACCCCCCATTGTGACGCACTTCTGATCAACCTCCATATGGCGAATTTTAAAGTGGAGAGAATTCTGGTGGACAATGGTAGCTCCGTTAACATTCTCTTCCTCGCGGCTTTCCGAGGACTCAAGCTATCGCGGGACAGGATCAAGCCCGCCGGCTACACGCTCCATGGGCTCACGAGAGTACCAGTGACTATCGAAGGAGTAATCACCCTCGACGTAACTGCTAGCAAAACTCTTACTACCCGAACGGAGCCGATGGACTTCATGATTGTCGATGTCCTAGCAGCTTATAATGTGATTCTAGGCCGACCTGACCTAGCTGCTCTAGAGGCCGTCCTGTCGGCTTATCACCTCAAGATGAAGTTCCCCACCAGGGAAGGAGTAGGGGAAGTAAAAGGTAGTCAAAAGATGGCCCGCAAGTGTTACATGACCTCCACCGGGGGTCCGGTCCTCTCCCTTGAGACTCTTGAGATTTCCCAAGAGAATGTCTGACCAACGTTCGAACCGGTGGATGAATTGGAGGAAGTGCTCTTCTCCGAGCAAGATCCGAACCGCAAGTTCCTTATCAGCAAGACCCTCCCATCTGCCCTATGCTCCGACATAATCCAATGCATCAGGAAGAACCACGACCTCTTCGCATGGTCGGCTGCCGACATGCCAGGGATCTTCGAAGAGCTTCTCGTCCACCACCTGAGCATTGCTCTGGGGTCCAAACCGGTCCAACAGAAGAGGCGCAAATTTGCCCCCGAGCGCTAGCAAGCCATAAAGGAAAAAGTGGACAAGCTCCTCAAGGCCCGATTCATACAAGAGGTTAACTATCCCGAATGGCTCTCTAATGTCGTCATGGTTAAGAAGGCCAACGGAACTTAGAGAATTTGCATCGACTTCACCGACCTGAATAAAGCAAGCCCTAAAGATCCATTCCCTCTCCCCAGCATTGACACCTTGATCGATGCTACTTCAGGTCATGAACTGCTAGCTTCATGGATGCCTTCTCTGGGTATAACCAGATCAGGATGTTCCCCCCGGATATCTGAAGACCTCCTTTATGACTGATCAAGGGCTCTACTGCTACAGGGTAATGCCCTTTGGGCTGAAGAATGCTGGTGTGACCTATCAATGCCTCGTCAACAAGGTCTTTCAAGAACAGATCGGCCGAAACATGGAAGTATATGTTGATGATATGCTGGTCAAGAGCATCCATGGGGCCGATCATGTGGCCGATCTGCAAGAGGCATTCGATGTATTGAGGAAGCACGACATGAGGCTCAACCCGAACAAGTGTGCATTAGGGGTCTCGTCCGGAAAGTTCCTGGGCTTCATGGTCAGCCCAAGAGGAATCGAAGCCAACCTCGAAAAAATCAAAGCCATACTGGACATGGCTCCTCCTAAAAGCATGAAAGAGGTTCAGAAACTCACAAGGCGCCTCGCAGCCAAAGGGCGCTTCCTATCTAAGTCAGGAGAGAAGTGTCTTCCCTTCTTCAAAGCACTCAGGGGGGCTAAGGGCTTCGAGTGGGGTCAACTGCAATAAGAATCATTTGATCAGCTAAAAGCCTATCTAGTCAACCCCCCTCTCCTCAGCAAGCCTATCCCCGGGGAAACACTCTACCTCTACTTAGTTGCCTCCGAACAAACCCTCAGTGTTGTCTTGGTGAGGGAAGAAGACAAGGCTCAGAAGCCCATCTATTACGTGAGCAAGGTACTTCGGGACACCGAGCTCCGCTACCCAAGATTGGAGAAGATGGCGTACGCCTTGGTTATGGCAGCTAGGAAGCTCTGCCCTTATTTTCAGTCCCACTCGGTGGTCATTCTTACCGACAAGCCGCTTAAGCAAGTCTTACACAAACCTGAGACATCCGGCCGTCTGATGAAGTGGTCGATCGAGCTGAGCCAGCATGAAATATCATACCAGTCTCGGACCGCAATCAAGGCTCAAGCCTTAGCTGAATTCATTGTTGAGAGCACCATCCCAGAGGTCAGCCAAGTAGCAAACGGGCCTCCTATCTGGATGGTAAATGTAGAAGGATCCTTTTGCACCGAGGGGAGCGGAGCCGGGGTCATTCTGACAGGCCCAGATGATTTCGTTCTCCAATACTCTCTCCGAATCAACTTCAAGGCCTCCAACAATGAAGCAGAGTATGAAGCCCTTATAGCCGGCCTCGGTATGGCTCGCAAGGCAGGGGCACAACGTCTCCGGATATTTAGCGACTCTCAGCTGGTCGTGAATCAAGTCTTAGGTGAGTACGAAGCGCGAGATGACCGAATGGCTAAGTACCTAGCCAAGGTCCAAAATCTTATGGCTTCATTCGAAGAGGCGATAATTCAGCGGATCCCCAGAGAAGAAAATTCCCAAGCAGATGTCCTCTCCAAATTGGCCTCCTCCTCCCTTCAAGGTCTCGAGCAGACCGTCCTGATTGAAGTGTTCCTAAGACCGAGCATAGAAGAAGAAACTCCCGACTCGATGGAGTCGCTACCCGTCCAACTTCGGGAAAACTGGATAAAACCGTTGATAGAATTCCTCAGGGATGGGCTCCTCCCCGAAGACCTTAAGGAAGCTCATCGAGTCCGAACCAGAGCGGAGCGGTACACCCTTGTTGAAGGGGTCTTGTACAAACGCTCCTACACCCAAGTAGACGGCAGACCTTACTTGAGGTGCCTCTCCCCGGAAGAAGCTTCATATGCCTTGCAAGAGCTCCACGAAGGTATAGGCGGAGCCCATTCAGGGTCAAGATCCCTCGCCATGAAAGTGTTGAACTATGGGTACTTCTGGCTTACCCTCCTATAAGATGCTGAACGACATGTCCGGCAATGCAGCTCTTGTTAGCAGTACTCCAACATTCGTCGTCTACCCCAAGCACCACTAACCTCTCTATCAAGTCCGATTCCTTTCACAATGTGGGGAATGGACTTGCTAAGCCAGTTTCCACCGGCTCCCGGCCAACTCAAGTTCTTAGTCGTGGCAATCGACTACTTCTCCAAGTGGATAGAGGCCGAACCATTGGCTACAATCACCGAGAATAAAGTGCTGCAGTTCTTCTGGAAGAATGTCATCTGTAGGTTCGGCGTGCCTCGGGTCCTAAGAACCGATAATGGAACATAATTTACAGGGGCTGCATTCCGATCTCTGTGCGAAGACCTCGCCATTCAGCAACGCTTCACCTCTATCTCCCATCCCCAATCAAATGGCCAGGTAAAAATGCCAACCGGCAGATCCTCTCTGGTATCAAGAAGAGGCTGGATAAGTCCGCCAAAGGCTTATGGGCAGAACTGCTTCCCAACGTACTGTTGAACTACCGCACTACGAAACGGGCCCCCACAGGAGAGTCGCCCTTCAATCTCACCTATGGGTCCGAAGCTGTGATCCCCTTGGAAGTCGGCTTACCATCTCCTCGCCTTATGGCCTATGAAGAAGAGCAAAAAGCTAAAGAGCTTCGGGCGAACTTGGACTTGATTGATGAGCTACGGAAAAGAGCTTCGATTCGCCAACAGAATTACCGAAGAAGGATCGAGCTGGCTTACAACAAAAGGGTCTGACCAACCAATCTCAAGGAAGGGGACTTGGTCCTCAGAAAACTAGCTATCTCCTTCCCCATCCAAAAGAATAAGCTAGCCCCGAATTGGGAAGGACCCTACAAGATCACAAAGGTAGTTCAGCCCGGGACATACCGCCGTGAAGACCTTGAAGGCAGGGAGATTCCCAAGACTTGGAATGCCGACCATCTATTGAAGTACCAAGAGAGCGCCTAAACGCCTCTTTAAGTACCTTCAGATGTCGAACCATTTCTTTCCCTTGTATTTTGATTCTTTATTTTTTTCAATGTAATAATGGCCTGCAACTTAGAAGTAGGCGACCAATAGTTATCAATAAAGAGCTTCTTTTCCCCTATATTTTCCTTGTGATTATTTTTATCTCTCTATTTAAGGCCTTTAATCGCTCTCATGCAAACAACGAGTTCGGAGTCCAAAACTTGGCTCGATTCCACTTCGCAAGCTCGCTCTTAAGCGAGCTAGAAGTGGTTTGCCATTCGGAATTGCTCCCACAACTGTTGAAACTCACTCAAACGACGAGTTCGGAGTTCAAAACTTGGCTCGATTCCACTTTGCAAGCTCGCTCTTAAGCGAGCTAGAAGTGATTCGCTATTCGGAATTGCTCCCACAACTGTTGAAACTCACTCAAACGATGAGTTCGGAGTCCAAAACTTGGCTCGATTCTACTTCGCAAGCTTACTCTTAAGCGAGTTAGAAGTGGTTCTCCATTCGGAATTGCTCCCACAACTGTTGAAACTCACTCAAACGACGAGTTCGGAGTCCAAAACTTGGCTCGATTCCACTTCGCAAGCTCGCCCTTAAGCGAGCTAGAAGTGGTTCGCCATTCGGAATTGCTCCCACAACCGTTGAAACTCACTCAAACGACGAGTTCGGAGCCCAAAACTTGGCTCGATTCCACTTTGCAAGCTCGCTCTTAAGAGAGCTAGAAGTGGTTCGCCATTCGGAATTGCTCCCATAACCGTTGAAACTCACTCAAATGACGAGTTCGGAGTCCAACATTTGGCTCGACTCCGCTTCGCAAGCTCACCCTCAAGCGAGCTATAAGTGTGTCGCCATTCAGAATTGCTCCCACAACCGTCGAGAGGCACACAAATAAAGGGTTCAGAATCCGAGCCACTTGGCTGAGAACCGACGAAGTCTCTACAACTAGACTAGACATGGGAGAAGAGTACTTGGAGGAGCTAACCTTTGGTTCTATGGTTCGTTTAAAGTTGAAGTAATACATCAATAGATCGCTCTCCATTACAAGAAACTGCCTTCTCCGAAGTCAGAAGTTCGAAGCAGGGTTCGGCACTACCTCCATACCTCGCTCTTAGGCAAGCTAGAGGTAGTCCAACATTTATAAGTAATACAACAACACTTGAATGAACGAAACACTCAAGCTCAAGAAAGGAAAAAACCTCATTTCAATTAAATTTGGAAAGACAGTACAAGACGACTTTTCTTTACAAAAAAGATACAAGAGTTCAAAAGCAAAAACTCGTAACACTTGGACAAAATAAAAAATTTAGGGAGCAAGAGAGCTTCAATGCCTCCTAGGTGCAGGGATGTTCCGCTTCAAAGATACTAGAGGACGGCGATGCCTAACCTCGGAACTGGTCCCGAGACCGGCAAACTGAGACGTATCTTCTGCGCTGCCCCTGACAGTCGCGCTGACGAAAGCTCCACTCGACGACACAGCCACCCCACTTTGGGCATCGCCCGGACTTGGTTGAGCAATAGGCGAACGGGTCGCGAGTTCATAAAACGAAATGCCTCATTCGCTTTCTTCGCGAGTGCACGAAGTGCTCCTGACATTGATCGGTCCCGAGTGCGGCTTGAGGCGAGCCACTTCCGCCTCCAGCTTGGCTATCCGTTATTTTAGAGAGTCGTCTTTTACATCCACCTCAAAGCGAGGGGGTAGTGCGGAGCTCGAGAAGCTAGGACGGCTGGCAATGATTCGGCGGAGCTGAGTGACTTCGATGCTCTTGTCTACCGTGGCCCTCTTCAACGCATCGAACTCTGCTGTCAATTCATCGCGTTCGGCCATCAGCTTGCCAACTGCCATTGTCAACTCCCCTTCTTCAGCTAGGAGCTCTGCCTCCACTATCTGCAGGTGGTGAATTTCAGTGAGCAGATCATCCCTCTCCGTTATCATCTTCGACAAAGAGTGTCGGAGGCACTTAAGCCTCAAGCCATTAGTGAAGGCTATCGACGAGCCATCGTCCTTGTCTACGGGGGTCATCTCAGTGAGCCTGCCCTCTAGTCGCCGAATTTCGATGTCTCCCCGGCCTATGATCAGCTGCAGATGGTTCCACTCACTTTCAGCTCTGCGCAACCCCAACTCAACTTCATAAAGGCGCTCTCGGCACCTGGTCAAACACAATCTCGTTGCCCCTAAGCCGACCTCGAAACGTAACTCCTCCCCGGAGTGGGTGGGTTCGGTAGATTGGGTCACCTCGGCGAGTTGAAAAGTTCAAGGCAAACAATGAGAATGCTCAGTAAATATTCACAAATTTGCTTCACATCCGACTCCTGAACAAGGCTACGTGCACCTAGCGAAGACTAAAATCTTTTGTTTAAACACTTAGTCAAATTTCAAGGAAGCGTTTGAGAAGCTACTCAAAAGAAACGCAGGGTCGAGCTCAAAAGTTATATTTTCGTTCATCACAAAAAATGCAGTGGCCAGTCCGCAATTAGGCAATACAATCAACAACTCAAAACACAAAAAATAAAAGAAAGAAGAAGAAGTCAGGGGACGACCTCTTTCCTGGGGTGATGAGATTGGATGGGGTCGGACTCCCCTGAAGGAGCCACCATCGCCAGCGGAGTCACCACGGACCCCTGCACCTCGCCGATGACCTCGACCTTCGTCGTCCCCTCCTTCGTCCTCCGACTTGGGGTCGAAGCCATCGACGTGGTCCGGGAAGAGCCGCCATCCAGAGCAGTCGACCTCAAGATATCGCTCCAACACCTGAGCGATGGCTTGAGCATATGCCTTGGCCATGTTTGCGGCGAGGAAGCCTTGTGCCTTTGCCATGGTGGCCACTTCGGCTTCCTTCACCGCTGCAGTGTTGGCCTCCACCGCCTCGGCCTGCTGCTTGGCCGACTCCTCCTTCTGCCGAAGCAGATCGCCCTCGAGCTTTGTGACAAGGCCCTCAAGGTACTCGAGCCTCGTCGCCTTCCCCTCGAACTCGACCTTCAACTTGTCGAGTTCGTTGCCCATTCGAGCCTTTTCGGCTCGAGCTCGGTCGGCCTCCTTCTTGAGGTCCTTCTCCAACTCCGTCATCTTCTCCATGAGATGACCAAAGTGGATGGTTATCTGCAGCAGAACAATAAAGAACGAAAGAAGTTAGAAAATCAAACATGCAAGCTACCTACAAAGCGAAAAAACGATACTCACCGATACCATCGAGCATGCGATCTCGATGGCGTCGTCGCCCGCACTGCCGGCATCCATGGCAGCTCGATCTTTCAGCGTCGCCAGGTGCTTCACCGCCTGCATGCTCGACGTCGAGTCGCCGAGGAACCCATCAAATTTCCGAACTTGCCAGTCCGGCACATAAATTTTCTTGTGCTCCTCCATAAGGAGTGCCTCGGCATCCACCGTCAGCGGGGGCGCCTCCATCCCAAGGGCAGCGGTGATCGGGAACTCGCCTCCCTCGGCCGATGCCGAGGCTGCTGCCGGAGCCAGGTTCGGGGTCACAACCGCCGTCGCCTCCACTTCCTCGGCCGCGCTCGTGACCTTCTGGGACTTCGCACCAGCAGTTTGGATGCGACCCTCTTGCACTTCTTGGGCGCCTTGCTTCCGAGGGCGGCCCTCTATGCTAGCACCGCTTCGTAGTCCGTGGCTTCTGCATCAAGCGAGAAGTGGGTTAAAAAACACAAGTTACGATAAGCAAAGTAAAAAGAAAAAAAAAGAACATAAAAAAAGCCGTGTACTAGGATCTACGCGGCAGAGCCCTCCCCTGAAGAGAACATCTTTGGTCAGATCTCGCCAGTCGAACTTGGGCCGATCGAGAAGGACCCGAACTGCATCTTCTTCTTGGGGGTGAAGCACTGGCGACTCCCTCACTCGCTTCGTCACCTCCTCCACCCAACCAGAGGGTATGGGCCACGCCTCCGCACTCCGCACTATGAAATACATATCGCGCCAGTACTTTATGGAGTCGGGGCAGACGACGAGCCGAGCACCATGCCTCGGGGCCAAATAATACCAGAAGTCAGACCGGTTCTACTGGTGAAGCCGGTAGAGTCCGGAGCACCCTTAACTCCGGATCGACCCCGGCTGTTTGGCAGTGGAGCACCAACCTGTTAATGACTCTCCACGCATTCGGCATAAGTTGAATAGGGCTGACCCCAAACCACCTAAGTACCTGAATCGTGAATGGGTGGAGAGGGAGCCGAGCCCCGGCGATAAAGGCATCGACCGGCCAGAAACATATGGTTACTGGCAGTGGCAAATTGGCCCTAACCCCGAGATCCGACAGCATCAGTTCGTACTCCTACGGGATTTGGAAGCAACCCCGGATCGCTGCCAAGTCCACCTCGTTGAGGATGGACACCATGTCGTCTGCCTCCGAGGTTTCCCTTGCCGCGTTCTCCTCGAAGGTCCGCCCCTCCCGTGAACGATGCGCTCGGCATGCTCCTCCGGAAGTTCCCGAACCCTATGAAGCCCTATCAGCGGCCCCGGCAACCTACTGAATGGCCTCATACGCTTTGGGCCCTCCACTATTGTGTCTCGACTAGAAACCCTCTTGCCCTTATCTGTGCGGACTCTCTGACTCGGAGAAGGTGCTTCGCCAGCAGAGGGGGAGGGCTCGGAGACAGGGGAAAGAGACATTTTTATACTTGGAAATAAACTAAGTATAAGTTACCTTGAAGTGACAGTTGAGGTCGGAATTTTAACTGGAAAACAGTCGGCGATCACCGTGAGCTCTCGTTAGTAGAAAATCACCGCATGAGTAAAAATTTGGAGAAGTGAAAAATGAGGGAGGGGGGTGGAGTTTTATAGAGCTTGGCACAAAAAACGAGGATGATGGGCCTAGAGAAAGCCAACAGTAAGGCCCATTTACGCAAGGCGACAAAAGGAGCTGTACCGTCACATTAATTACCACGCCCAGCCGTACGGTCGCATTAATGGCTAACGGTCAAATCTGTCAGAAGCTCAACAGTAATCAGCCCAACTTGTCATTTCCTAGCCGTCAAATCACCCCTGGGACCTCGGCACACCTTGCCGAGCGCTCTTGCCACTGACGCCCAAACGAGCAAAAACTCTTGCTCTGGGACCTCGGCACGCCTTGCCGAGTGCTCTTGCCACCGACGCCCAAACGAGAAAAAACTCTTGCTCGGGACCTCGGCACGCCTTGCCGAGCGCTCTTGGCACCGACGCCCAAACGAGAAAAAAATCTTGCTCCGGGACCTCGGCACGCCTTGCCGAGCGCTCTTGGCACCGACGCCCAAACGAGCAAAAAATCTTGCTCTGGGACCTCGGCACGCCTTGCCGAGTGCTCTTGCCACCGACGTCCAAACGAGAAAAAAATCATGCTCCGGGACCTCGGCATGCCTTGCCGAGTGCTTTTGCCACCGACACCCAAACGAGCAAAAAATCTTGCTCCGGGACCTCGGCACGCCTTGCCGAGCGCTCTTGCCACCGATGCTCAAACGAGCAAACAATCTTGCTCGGGACCTCGGCATGCCTTGCCGAGCGCTCTTGGCACCGACCCTCAAACATGGGAAAAATGGAACTCGGAACCCCTTGCCGAGCGCTCTTAGCACTGACCCTCAAATATGGAAAAATGGACCTCGGCACCCCTTGCCGAGCGCTCTTGGCACCGACCCTCAAACATGGGAAAAATGGACCTCGGCACCCCTTACCGAGCGCTCTTGGAACCGACCCTTAAACATGGAAAAAATCACTCCGGACTTCGGCAAAGATTCGCCAAACCCCCTCTTCACGCCTGCAGCCTGGCCGAGGTATCTATGCTCTTCGGCAGAAGGTGCCGAACCCCCATGGACCTCAGCCGCCTTCATGGCATGTGTTCGGGGGGGGGGGGGGGGTCGGCAATGACGCCGAAGTGTCTAAGCCATGAAACGGCGAAAATCACTCCTACAGGCACACACAGGCACTAGATCTCCCCAAAATTCACTCCCAATGCTGATGGAGGACCCAGATCTCGCCACGACGAAAATAATATCGAGTTGTCTATCTAAATATTGCGAAAAAATGGTTAAAAATTTAGGAAGATTAGTTAACAAATTCTAAAGAATAATTATAAGATCAGGGAAATATTTTTTGAGCCCCTGGGTAAATAATTATGGCTTAGAGTAATCAATTAAGACCCCCGAACAACAAATCACCAATTCGCAAAATTAGATAAATGGTCCAAAAACTTAAAATAAAAATCACCAGAAGTCGAGGAGAGTTCAAGAACAACCTTGAGCATGCAACTAACTCAAAGATTGCCATGATACCTCATACAAAGATTCGACACCTCCTATTTGGACCCTGATACAACTCCGCAAGCCATTAAAACAGTAAAAACTACTCCTCAAAGGTTGACCAAACTCAGTCTTCGGGAGTGGGGGGCTTGTGATATCGCTAAAAATACGGTTAAATCGGAACCGTCCAAATCGGGCGCGAATCTTAAAGCTTGGGGGTAAAATGGTAATTTCACCTACAAACGGGTCTGAAATGGGTTCAGGGTCTTCTTTCCAAAAGGCCCAATAACCCACGTACGGATCCATCTCAACTGGGTGCGGGTTCCAACCCGCAGCAAGCCCAGTCCAGCAGGATAGAATTAGGGTTTCTGATTATACTTAATTAACCGCCCTGATTCGCTCTATCTTTTCACTGGGAATTAGGGATTTTATTCCTAACTGGTCCCATAGGCGGTTATAAATACCCCTCATCCACCACCATTAAGAGGTAATCAATCTTTTGCCAATTAAAGCTCATTCATAATCTATTCTGATTACTGACTTGAGCGTCGGAGGGTGCGTCGCCGGGATCAACCCCAGTGTCTCGCACTTTTTGCTGGTGAACGGCGGGAATCAACGGTCAAACTCCGGTGGAAAGGTTTCAGGTTTGACTATTCAGCGTTCCTAAGAATCCATAAATTCTATCTGTTTGCCTCCACACCAGATTTAGCAGTAACAATATTGTTTTTGGTTATGTCGCGTTCTTAGTCCGGTTCTGAAGCGATTGCCTTTGGTCGAGATGAGGGGGGTCGTCATTCGGACTCCATGTCCTAGGATCTTGACGACCGAGTTTTTAATGTGGTGCCGCTCCGTACTCACAAGCCGTATGTGGTGGATTCCAGCGGTTCCTCTGGCGAGGTGGAAGTGCTAGGTAAGGAGGTTGAGGAAGGAGCAGCGGATGAGGGGGCCAGGGAAGGACTCGAGGAAGGTGTGTCAGAGGGGGTTAGTGAGGAAGAAGAGGTTCTCCCACCTTTGGCGATGCCGTCTTGTCACACCCCGCTTCCCAAAAAGGAATACGGAATACGGATACGTAACAAAAGCCCAACGAATAATTTTCATCATCCATAAGCTGTTCAAGAATTTTTACAATACATCACAAAAATAATCAGAGTCGGAAGCAAAAGACACAACCAACATGCATAATTGAAACAAATTACCAAAGGAATTTACTTGAAACCAAATACAATATCTATATAATAAAACACAAAGAAAGCTATCAAGTGGCTCTCCTTCAATCCCCCCAAAAATCAAAGGCCTAGATCTAATCTTACAAAGCATATTTTTCCTCCAAAAATTTTTGCAAAACTCAAATTCAAATTTCCCACCCAAAACAACTCCTATATATATTTTTTCTCTCTCTCCCTCCCTCTTCTATTCAAAAAATTAAGAAAATAAAAATTTTTAAATTTTAAAAAAAATTAAAAATTAAACAACTTTAAAAATAATTCGAAAAAAATCAAAAAAAAATCATATAATATGTTTTTTGCTCTATGTTTACTACTTCAATTAATTTGCTGGACCTCCAAAACTATTTTATATAATCAAACAAGGTGCACCGTTCCGAAGAAGTGCCGTAGACACGTGTCAACGGGCAAACCTAGTTCTCAAATAAATTAGAGTCTGGAAAGAAACAAATATCCTGGGTTATATCACCCAAATACAAATAATATCCACTAAACCAAATACACTTTATTCAATTTTCAAGCAACAACTAATAATAATAATAAAGCAGAAACTCCAACACTAATACATCATCTTACCAATACCTTCTAGCAGCTGACCATCCTGATCTGCATTTAGTAAATTTACAGGAGAAGGAGAAAAGAAAAAAACAAGTACCCGTCAATTGCAAGTCGCGGGTCACAAATAATGTAGGATACAAGAACATGGGGATAACTAACAGGTCTAATTAATAGTAGAAACAGACCTAGCAAGGTATGGCAGAATCAACTAGCATGGTATACTAACATGTGTCAAGTGTCAAGTGTCAGATAATATGCAAACAGATATACTGATATGGCTCAAAATGGGGTTAAATCGGAACCGTCCAGATGGATCACGAATCTTGAGGCACAGGAGTAGGACGGTAATTTCACCTTCTGACAGGTCTGAAGCGGGTACTGGTTACCTTCCCCGAAAATCCACTTACCCGCGAACGGATCCACCTCAATCGGGTACGGGTTTCAACCCGCAGCAAACCCAGCTCAGAAGGGATAGAATTAGGGTTTCTGATTCATATTAATCAACGACCCTGATTCGTGCCTATCCTTTCACCGGGATTTGGGATTAAATTCCTTATCTGACTACAGGGAATATACCTTATCAGATTACATTCCTAATCTGTTCACAGGAAGAATATTCCATATCAGATCACGAGGATTACATTCCTAATCCGTTCCCTAAGGCGCCTATAAATACCCCCCACCCATCTCCATTAAGAGGTAATCAATCTTTCACCAGTTTTTGCGCTCTTTCATAATCATTTCTGGTTACTGACTTGAGCGTCGAAGGGTGCGTCGCCGGGATCAACCCCGGTGTCTCGCACTTCCTTGCAGGTGAACGGCGGGAGTCAACGGTCAAGCTCCGGCGGAACAGGTTAGGGTTTGCTATTCAGGTTTTCCACGAACTCACAAATACTATCTGTTTGCCCCCACACCGAAATTAGCGGCAACAGATTGGCGCCGTCTGTGGGAAACTAACGAATAGAAACCTCTCCTCTTCCCGGTGAACAGGTTTTCTCCAGCCATGCCGCCTCGCAAAGTTAGGTCAAGAGGTTCCAATCGAGTGCCCAACCCTGACCAGCAAGAAGTCCTTCCTGATCCCGCTCAGCAACAAGGGCAACTCCCCCCTACCATGGAAGAGCCGCTCCAACGGAACCCTCCACCTCCTGATCCAAAGGGTCCTAACCCTCAGAAACAGCCTCTTCACCAAGAGAACCTCTCCATCCACAACGCCTCCAGTGCCTCCATGGCCTCCCATCATCCCCGAGCCTCTGGTCGCCACAATGCCCCTCCCAAACGCCCGGAAGATGATGACCTTCGTCGTCATCTGGATGAAAAGCGGGCTCGGGGGGAAGCCTCCCGCCAGCAAGAGCGATCCCCCTGTCACCGAGAGCACAGGAGGTCCCTCATCCGAAGAGGGAGAAAGGACTCCCCCGATCATTACCGAAGGAGGCACTCTCCCGCAGGTCGGCAGCAGCCTAGGAACAATGAGGCACCCATCACCCGTGCCGAGTTCCAGCAATTCCAAGCAATGGTACAACAGGCCCTCAACCTCCGACAAAACCCCAATGAGCCGAGGGCCCCATCCCCTCCTCCGGTCCGAAGCCCTCGCCAACGGTCCCCTTCTCCTCGACCCGCTCCTACCAATTCCAGGCGCTCCCCAAGTCCTCGTCGTTCTCGAAGTTACCATCGCCGCAGTCCTCGCTCCCCCTCATACGAAGACGAGTCCCGTGGCTCGGCAGATTACCGTCGGAGAGATGACACCATGAACCGCCGTCTAAACGAGGTGGAAAAACTCTTGGGGCAGATAAACAGAGAAGAGGAGCTCAGGGGGAGGACTCTACGTCCTAGCCGACCCCCATTCTCCCGGACCATAGTAGATGCCCCTGTACCGTTCGGTTTCAAACCTCCCCAGTTCGAGAACTATACAGGGGAGACCGATCCAGTTGACCACATCGAAAGCTTTAAGACTTTGATGCTCCTCCATCAGGCTTCCGATGCCCTCCTCTGCAAAACATTCCCTGCAACTCTCAAAGGCCCAGCTCGAGAATGGTACTCTCGCCTTGCCCCAGCGTCGATATTCTCATTCGAGCAGTTCGAAACCCTGTTCATCACCCATTTTGTCAGCAGCCGAAGGGCTGAGAAGACCAACATCTCACTATTGCACCTCCGTCAACAGAAGGGGGAGAAATTGAGGGACTACGTGAAGAGGTTCACAGCTGAAGCCAGAACCATCGCATCCCTCGACCAATCGGTCGCTACCGCAGCGTTCCAATCCAATATCCTCAATTCCAACCTCCGCTCCTCCCTTGCCAAGAAACCGCCGCATGACTTTTCTGACCTCCTCCTCCGCACAGAAAAGTACATCCGAGCTGAAAAGGCCGAGGAACAGCCCAACTGGGAAGGAACTGCCCCCGGGTCTAAGAGGAAGGGAACGGAAGAAGAAGGAGCAAAGAAGTTCCAGAAGGATAATGCTGGCCAGCGCCGACCTCCCCCTAGATTTGAGAAGTTTACTCCCCTCACCACAAACATCTCCGCCATTTTCATGGAAGTCGAAAAAGAAGGGGTCTTACCTCCTGCTTCGAAGATGAACACCCCTGCCAAGAGAAGAGATAGCGAAAAATGGTGCCGCTATCACCGGGACCATGGGCACGACACCAACGATTGTCGTGCGCTAAGAAACGAGATCGAGGCCCTTATCCAGAGGGGGCAGTTGGCAAAGTTCGTGAGAAAGGACCAAGCCGAGCTTCCTCCCCAGTCTCGGGGGGCTAACAAACGTCCGGAACGGGAAGAGACACCAGAGTTTGAGGAAGAACGAGTCCTCCACCTCATCCACGGGGGTCCAATGGGGGGCTCCTCGAACTCTTCTCGGAAAGCTTTTATTAGAGAAGTGAACTCGGTCCGAACCACCCCTCCTCCCAAAGGCCTCGGAGTGCCCGTCACCTTCTCTGACGAAGATCTCGAGGGTGTCTGCACCCCTCATTGTGACGCACTTGTCATCAGTCTTCACATGGCCAATTTCAAAGTCGAGAGAATCTTAGTGGATAACGGTAGCTCCGTTAACATCCTCTTTCTCGACGCCTTCAAGGGGCTGAAGCTCTCCCGAGACAGACTCAAGCCCGCCGGCTACACGCTCCATGGGTTCACGGGAGTGCCGGTGACGATTGAAGGGGTAATCACCCTCGATGTCACGGCCGGCAAAACTCCTACCACCCGCACGGAGTCGATGGATTTCATGGTCGTAGATGTCCCAGCGGCCTACAACGTCATTTTGGGTCGGCCCGGCCTAGCCGCCCTTGAAGCCGTCCCTTCTGCCTATCATCTCAAAATGAAATTCCCCACTCGGGCTGGAGTAGGAGAAGTAAGGGGCAATCAGGAGCAGGCCCGCAAGTGTTATATGACCTCCACCCTCGGACCCGTCCTCTCCTTAGAAACACTTGAGATACCCCAAGATGCTGCTCGGCCAACTTCCGAGCCGGTAGACGAGTTGGAGGAGGTACTCTTCTTGGAGCAGGAGCTGACCCGCAGGTTCTTTATCAGCAAGACCCTCCCATCCGCCCTATGCGCGGATATTGTAAAATGCATCCGAGCCAACCAAGACCTATTCGCATGGTCAGCTGCAGACATGCCCGGTATCTCCGAAGAACTCTTGGTCCACTGCCTCAATGTTGATTCGGGGTCCAAACCAATCCAGCAGAAGAGGCGCAAGTTCGCTCCCGAGCGTCAGCTCGCTATCAAAGAGGAGGTAGATAAATTGTTGAAGGCCCGATTCATACAGGAAGTGAATTACCCTGAGTGGTTGTCAAACGTAGTAATGGTGAAGAAGTCCAACGGAACATGGAGAATCTGTATTGATTTCACTGACCTCAACAAGGCCTGCCCTAAAGATCCCTTCCCACTGCCGAGCATCGACACTCTGATTGACGCAACCTCGGGACATGAGCTCCTCAGTTTCATGGACGCTTTCTCGGGTTACAATCAGATAAGGATGTTCCCCCTGGATATTCCGAAGACATCTTTTGTGACCGACCAAGGGCTCTACTGCTACAGAGTCATGTCGTTCGGCCTAAAGAATGCAGGGGCAACATACCAGCGCCTCGTCAATAAGGTATTCCAGGCCCAGATTGGCCGAAACATGGAAGTGTACGTGGATGACATGCTTGTGAAAAGCATCCGAGGCGTTGATCATGTGGCCGACCTCCAAGAAGCATTTAATGTTTTGAGAAAGCACAATATGAGACTCAACCCGAACAAGTGTGCGTTCGGCGTCTCATCTGGCAAGTTCCTCGGCTTCATGGTTAGCCAACGAGGAATAGAGGCAAATCCGGAGAAGATCAAGGCCATACTGGACATGGCCCCGCCTAGAAATGTCAAAGAAGTTCAGAGATTGACCGGTCGCCTAGCCGCCATTGGGCGCTTTCTGTCGAAGTCTGGGGAGAAGTGCCTCCCATTCTTCAAAGCCCTCAGGGGAGCTAAAGGATTCGAGTGGGGGCAGCAACAACAAGACTCCTTCGACCAGCTAAAGGCTTACCTCGTCAATCCACCTTTTCTCAGCAAACCCATACCGGGCGAACCACTCTACCTCTACTTGGCAGCCTCTGAACAGACACTTAGTGCGGTCTTAGTCAGAGAAGAAGAAAGAACTCAGAAGCCTATTTACTATGTCAGCAAAGTACTCCGGGACGCCGAGCTCCGGTACCCGAAAATTGAGAAAATAGCCTACGCCCTGATAATGGCTGCGAGAAAGCTTCGGCCCTACTTTCAGTCCCACTCGATGGTCGTTCTTACCGACCAACCGCTGAAACAGATCCTTCACAAGCCAGAGACTTCCGGCCGCCTCATGAAGTGGTCGATCGAGCTGAGCCAACACGATATTACTTACCAGCCTCGGACCGCAATCAAGGCACAGGCGCTGGCCGAATTCATAGTTGAAACAACTATCCCCGACTCCGAACAAACAATGAAGGGACCGCCTGTCTGGTCGGTCTATGTCGATGGATCCTCTTGCAACGAGGGGAGCGGGGCAGGGGTCATCCTCGCGGGCCCAGACGACTTTGTCCTCCAATATTCCCTCCGCATAAACTTCAAAGCCTCGAACAACGAAGCCGAATACGAGGCACTCATAGCCGGCCTTGGGATGGCCCGAAACGCAGGGGCACGACGCCTGCAGATCTTCAGCGACTCTCAGTTGGTCGTCAACCAGGTCCTCGGCGAATATGAAGTCCGTGATGACAGGATGGTCAAGTACTTGGCTAAAGTAAAGAGCCTCATGGCGCTCTTCGAGGAGGCCCTCATCCGAAGAATCCCCAGAGAAGAAAATGCCCAGGCCGACGCCCTGTCCAAATTAGCTTCCTCGTCCCTTCAAGGCCTCGAACAAACTGTTCTGATAGAAGTCCTACTAAAGCCAAGCATAGAGGACGAGGCTCTCAACTCCGTCGAAACACTGCCAGTCCTCCTCGAAGACAATTGGATGAAGCCCCTCGTCGAGTTTTTAAGAGACGGACTCCTCCCCCAGGATCCGAAGGAAGCCCGAAGGATAAGGACCCGAGCCGAGCGTTACATATTGGACGAAGGCATTCTGTATAAGCGCTCCTTCACCCAGGTGGATGGTCGACCCTACCTAAGGTGCCTCTCCCCCGGACAAGCCGACTACGCCCTGCAAGAGCTCCATGAGGGCATCGGCGGAGCCCACTCCGGCTCCAGAGCCTTGGCGCGCAAAGTGTTGAACTACGGGTATTACTGGCCCACTCTCCTACGGGACGCCGAACAACACGTTCGGCAATGCACCTCCTGCCAGAAGTATTCCGACATCCGACGCCTTCCGCAAGCACCACTCTCCTCCCTATCAAGTCCAATCCCCTTCGCGATGTGGGGGATGGATTTACTGGGGCCATTTCCACCGGCCCCCGGACAATTAAAGTTCCTAGTCGTGGCAGTCGACTATTTCTCGAAATGGATAGAAGCCGAGCCCCTGGCTACAATCACCGAACATAGAGTTGTTCAATTCTTCTGGAAAAATATAATCTGCCGATTCGGTGTTCCTCGGGTCGTAGTTACAGATAACGGTACGCAGTTCGCTGGAGCTGCCTTCCGAGCCTTATGTGAAGACCTAGCCATACAACACCGCTTCTCCTCTGTCTCTCATCCCCAGTCAAATGGCCAGGCCGAGAATGCCAACCGACAGATCCTCTCCGGCATCAAGAAGAGACTCGACAAGTGCTCCAAGGGATTGTGGGTCGATCAGCTGCCCAATGTGTTATGGAATTACCGCACCACGAAGCGGACCCCGACAGGCGAGAGTCCGTTTAATCTCACCTATGGGTCCGAGGCCCTCATCCCGCTAGAAGTTGGGATACCCTCTCCTCGTTTGTTAGCTTTTGAAGAAGAACAGAATGCCAGGGAGCTCAGAACAAGCCTAGACTTGATAGACGAAATTCGGGAAAGAGCAGCCATACGGCAACAAAGTTACCGGAGAAGAATCGAACTTGCCTACAACAAACGGGTCCGCCCAACAGATCTGAAAGAAGGGGATCTGGTCCTCCGAAAATTGGCCATCTCGTTCCCCAGACAGAAAAGCAAACTGGCCCCGAATTGGGAGGGACCATACAAAATCTCCAAAGTGATCCGCCCCGGTGCATACAAGCTAGAAGATCTTGAAGGCAGAGAAATTCCCAGGACTTGGAACGCCGACCATCTTTTGAAATACCAAGAGAAGGCAGCTACGCCTATCTAAGTAACTCGAGATGTTGGACCACTCCTCTCCTGCTACTAGTAATAATTTTTCCTTTGTTCTTTTTTCATTGTAATAACGGCTAGCAACTTTAGAAGCAGCCGACCATTAGATATTAATAAATAAAGTTTTTCATATTTTTGATACTATCGCATACCTCAGCCTTTAATTTTCTACCAACACGATGGATCGGAGTCCAACACTTGGCTCGATTTTGCTTCGCAAGTTCGCTCCTAAGCGGACTAGAAGTAGCTCGCCATTCGAAACTGCTCCTGCATCCCTTAAACTACCCACACGATGGTTCGGAGTCCAGCACTCGGCTCGACTCTTCCTCCTCGGCTCGTCTATAGACGAGCCGGGAGTAGATCGCCGTTCGAAATTGCTCCTGCAGCCGTTGAATGGATCGGAGTCCAACACTTGGCTCGATTTTGCTTCGCAAGTTCGCTCCTAAGCGGACTAGAAGTAGCTCGCCATTCGAAACTGCTCCTGCATCCCTTAAACTACCCACACGATGGTTCGGAGTCCAGCACTCGGCTCGACTCTTCCTCCTCGGCTCGTCTATAGACGAGCCGGGAGTAGATCGCCGTTCGAAATTGCTCCTGCAGCCGTTGAATGGATCGGAGTCCAACACTTGGCTCGATTTTGCTTTGCAAGTTCGCTCCTAAGTGGACTAGAAGTAGCTCGCCATTCGAAACTGCTCCTGCATCCCTTAAACTACCCACACGATGGTTCGGAGTCCAGCACTCGGCTCGACTCTTCCTCCTCAGCTCGTCTATAGACGAGCCGGGATTAGATCGCCGTTCGAAATTGCTCCTGCAGCCGTTGAATGGATCGGAGTCCAACACTTGGCTCGACTTTGCTTCGCAAGTTCGCTCCTAAGCGGACTAGAAGCAGCTCGCCATTCGAAACTGCTCCTGCATCCCTCAAACTAATTTAACGATCGGATCTCTCCGACGACTTGACCCAATCTTTCCGACTCACCCTTGGTACAAATCACAGCCCTCGCATGCCGAGCCGAGGTACCGGGTTACCGACCCTTGTATATGGCAAAAAATCGCTCCGAGGCGAAGCCACCGTCAGATCGCCTCAGAAAGTGCACTAGGGCGTGATGAGCGGATCTCATTCAGCCACGCGTCCACAAAACGACAAGATAGTGTTTTCTTGGAAACTGGACCCGCCTCGAGATCCGTGCAAACATCAGACGTCCCTGATTAGGCCACGTGGGCGCAGTCGGGAAGCAACTCCGCGCCGAGCCGAGGTACCGGGGTACCGACCCTCGTATATGGCAAAAAATCACTCCGAGGCAAAGCAACCGTCAGATCGCCTCAGAAAGTGCGCTAGGGCGTGATAAGCGGATCTCATTCTGCCACGTGTCCACAAAACGACAAGATAGTGTTTTCTTGGGAACCGGACCGGCCTCGAGATCCGTGCAAACATCAGACGTCCCTGATCAAGCCACGTGGGCGCAGTCAAGAAGCAACTACGAATTAAGCAGCCAAACCAAGCCGATAGCTCATAAGCGCAGCGAAAAAGGAAAACTCGAGGCCAAGGAGTTCGGCGAATCGAACACCAGCCTCATGGTTCGTCTCAAGCCTACTCTAGTTGACACAACCATGGCACAGATAAGAAGACAGCCGAGGACAGTTCGGATAAAACAACTCCAATTCCATTAATAAGTTGGATAAAAGTTACAAAGAGGATTACAACAGCAAAAACTCGCAAGTAGGTTACAACACAAGGACACGACCAGCCCGTTACTTCCGAGGAAGGGGAATGCTCCGCTTTAGAGACACTTTGGGTCGACGCTTCTTGACCTCTGAGCTCGAATCTAGGCCAACGAACCGAGATGCCTCCTCACCACTAACTCTGACGGTTGCTCCTACCGAAGCACCGCTTGAAGACACTGCCACACCGCTTTGGGCATCGGCGGCTGACCTGCCTACGAGCGGAGTCCGGCTCGCCGCTTGATAGAACGTGATCCCTCGCTCGATCTCTTCGCGGGTGCACGAGGTGCTCCGGATGTTGGCCCTCACCGGCTGAGGCTTGAGCCGAGCAACTTCTTCCTCCATCTCGACGATGCGATCCTTCAAAGTTTCATCTTTTACTATCACCTTAAACCGAGGAAGTTTCGCCGAACCGGGGTATTCGGCGCTGTCGGAGATAACGCGACGCAAGTGGGTCACTTCGATACTCTTGTCGACAGTCACCCTCTGCAACTCTTCCACCTTCTTCGCCAAGCCGTCCCGTTCGGCTGAGATTCGAGCCAGTTCCTCTTCCCTAGCAGATAGCTCGGCCTCGACTATCCGTAGGTGGTGCAGTTCAACTAAAGCATCGCTATGCCTTATCTCCAGGTTATGAAGTATTCTCCTCGTCAGATGAACCTCACCCTCGAGACGATCCTCCCGAGATCGCTTAAACAGCTCGGCTCGGCGCTGCTCAGCCGAGGTGTTACAAGTCGGCTCGGCAATCTGAAATAAGAAAGAGATAGCATTGGATACTTTTCATTCATTACCGAACCAAACACTTAGACAGATTCCGGAGTCAAAATACTTTTCATTCATTGAAAGGCGGTGGCCAGTCCGCAAAAGGCATTACAACGATCGGAACAAAAAAAAACTACAAAAACTTAGTGAGGGGATCAAGGGTCCACCTTCGTCGCCACGTCAGCCACGGGTGCATCGGCGGAGGGCCCCTTGACCTGGCCGTCCCCCACAGTCTCTCCATCCCGTCCTCCCTCGCCTTCGCCTTCGGCCTCGTCATCTTCGCCTTCCTCCCCTTCATCGTCCGAGGCCGGCGTTGGAAACAATTGATAACCGACCCGCTCGAAGCCGGGGACGCGTTCCTGAACGTGGTCGAGGGCCATCTGATAGGACTTCTCCATATTTTCGGCCATGTGCTTCTTCGCCTCTTCCTCGACCTCCTTCTCCACCTCGGCCCGGATCTTCGTCGCCAGGGCCTCCTTCTCCGCTCTCTCTTCGGCCAAGGACTTCAGTGCTGCAGCTAAGTCCTCGGCGGCCTTGGCGGCCTTGGCAGACTCCGCGTCGAGCCGCTCCTTGGCCTTCTCCAAGTCTGACCCAAGATCCGCGACCCGGACTTCCAAGGCCTCAGCCCTCCTCTGCTCGGCCTCAAGTTCTTTGACCGCCCTGACCTTCGCCAACCTGTCCTTGTCGCTGGCGGACCTCAGCTCCTTCTCCTGCTCGGCAAATGTCTCGAGGAGGTGGCCGAAGTGGCAAGTGGCCTACGGAGACAACA
Organism: Hemerocallis citrina; assembly: GCA_017893485.1. Lineage (NCBI taxonomy): Eukaryota > Viridiplantae > Streptophyta > Magnoliopsida > Asparagales > Asphodelaceae > Hemerocallis > Hemerocallis citrina. Next base: position 204,083,235 of record CM030365.1, read on the forward strand.
ATCAGCAATACACATGCCGAGTTGCAGACTTAAAGAAATTTGCAATACACTTACCGAAACGAGCGACCGGGTGACTTCATAGGTGTCGTCACCGACCGTCCCCGCCTTCAGCGCGGCCCTGTCCTTCGGGGTCGCCAAGTGTTTGACGACCTGCACCGACATCTGCGAATTGCCGAGGAACCCGTCATGGTTCTTCACTCGCCAATTCGGCACGAACAGCTGCTTGTGCTGCTCTGTCAGAATCTCTTCGGCGGCCTGGGTCAGCGGTGGTGCCTCGATCGACAGCGCCGCGTTCACGTCGAAGATCCCCTCGATCACGCCAGGGACCGAAGAAGATGGGGGCTCCTCAGCGACGATAACTTCCGAGGGCACTTCCACAGCCGGGGGAGGCGGAGAGATGGTCGAGGCGACGGCAGGTGCCGGGGTCGACGAAACAGTCACGGCCGCCCTCTTCCTCTTCTTCCCCCCGGCCAACTTAGACCTGTCAGCCATCATGGAGTTGAAGTCAATCTTCATTGCTTCTGCAACGAGCCAAAACAAAAGAAAGGGGACGAGTTAGCAGCCCGAACCAAAAACTTAGAAGAAAAATAAAAATAAAAAACGAGATGTCAGGAGCATACTCGGGTCGATGGGGCTTAGGCCGCACCCGAACAACACCTCCTCCGTCAAATCTCTCCAACTCAGTATCGGAAGGGCCATTATCCTCCTCGCCACCTCTTCCTCGGCATCAGACAAAACAGGGTCGGCGAGCGCGAAATTCGGCACCTCCACCTTCCAACGGGTCGGAATGGGCCTAATCGCCTCGCCCCTCACTATAAAATACTTCTCCTTCCAACCCTTAATCGAGTCAGGGTTTTCTACAATCTTGACACCCTTCCTCGGCCCCAAATAGTATCGGTACTCCGTCATGTGCTGCCGGTTTACTCGATACATTCCTCGGAAGACCGTGAGATCGGGCTGCACCTCGGCTCGGTAGCACTGAAGCATAAAGGCGTTCACATGACGCCATGTATTCGGCATGAACTGGGTTGGCGCGAGGCAATACCAGCCGAGGATCTCGAGGATGAATGGGTGCAGAGGGAAACGCAACCCGGCATGAAAGGAGTCGACGTCGAACATACACATGTCCGAAGACGGCAACTTAGAATTCGCTCGTATCCCAGGACCGGGAAGAATCAGTTTGTACTCCGGAGGGATAGCGAAAGCCGTTCTAACCCAGAGCAGGTCCTCCTCGGATACCAACGTGATGAGCTCATCTGCTTCGGTGGCAAGGGCCGGGTTAGGTTCTTCGACGATCTTGGACTTCCCATAGATCGCCTTCTCCAGCAAGTCGCCCTGGTACTGCCTGACCCCCGAGTGACCGGACAGGACAGAAGGATACCGTCCTATCTCGGGTGCTTGCTTCGTATTCTCCACAATCACCTCCACAATGGGGGATTGGGTCTCCACCCTCCTCTTCTTCTTCCCCTTCTTCGTCTCGACTACAGACGGCTCAGCGGTTTGCTTACCCTTCCTCTTAATCTCCGACCTCCTCCTCTCCTCGGTACTCTCGTCACCCGAAGACGAGGCCCCACTCCCCGAGTCTACTCGAGACATCTCTAGGAAAATTATTCAGACTAAGTAAACTGACCTTTTGAAGTGACGTCCACGGTCGGAGTGCTCTCGCCGGAAATCGCCTGGCCCACGCGACAGCTAACGGAAATGCCTTGGAGAGAAAATCGCCGCTAGCAGAGGACTAAGAGATCGAAAGTAAAAACTTGAGTAAAAAGGGAGAAATGAGCTTTGAGAGTAAGGGTGAGAGCTTTTAACCCCTCGCAAGTTGGGCCTCCTTGGGAAACGCAAAAAGCCCACTAGGGAGCCAAAGCGACAGGCGGAAAAGATACGAAGCCTACTCAAAGCAAGAGACTCTTAAAAAAAAAAAAATGCCAAGTCAACGTCTCGGCCACCTACAAGAAAACCATAGGATGCCCCGGCCACACAACTTTGTGCCTCGGCCAATCAGCCCCGATGCGCCGAGCCGAGATACCGGGGTACCGACCCTCGTATATGGCAAAAATTTGCTCCGAGGCGAAGTCACCGTCGGATCTCCTTAAAGTTCGCGACAGAATCTGATGGACGGTTCAGATCGTGCCACGCCCACAAAACGACAAGATAGCGTTTTCTCGTGATCTGAACCCCATCCTCGAGATGCGCGCCAAGATGGACCGCCCAGATCCGGCCACGCGTCCCTCCTTGCTGCCTGCCATCGGTCCGCCCAGCCGAGCTACCGGACAGCTCAGCCGAGCCACCGAGCCACTAAGCGCCGAGGAGGTGACCCCCCAGGAAGCACCTCCTCCAAAACACACAACTTTGTGCCTCGGCCAATCAGCCCCGATGCGCCGAGCCGAGATACCGGGGTACCGACCCTCGTATATGGCAAAAAATCGCTCCGAGGTGAAGTCACCGTCGGATCTCCTTAAAGTTCGCGACAGAATCCGATGGACGGTTCAGATCGTGCCGCGGCCACAAAACGACAAGATAGCGTTTTCTCGTGATCTGAACCCCATCCTCGAGATGCGCGCCAAGATGGACCGCCCAGATCCGGCCACGCGTCCCTCCTTGCTGCCTGCCATCGGTCCGCCCAGCCGAGCTACCGAACAGCCCAGCCGAGCCACCGAGCCACTAAGCGCCGAGGAGGTGACCCCTCAGGAAGCACCTCCTCCAAAACACACAACTTTGTGCCTCGCCCAATCAGCCCCGATGCGCCGAGCCGAGATACCGGGGTACCGACCCTCGTATATGGCAAAAAATCGCTCCGAAGCGAAGTCACCGTCGGATCTCCTTAAAGTTCGCGACAGAATCCGATGGACGGTTCAGATCGTGCCACGCCCACAAAACGACAAGATAACATTTTCTCGTGATCTGAACCCCATCCTCGAGATGCGCGCCAAGATGGACCGCCCAGATCCGGCCACGCGTCCCTCCTTGCTGCCTGCCATCGGTCCGCCCAGCCGAGCTACCGAACAGCTCAGCCGAGCCACCGAGCCACTAAGCACCGAGGAGGTGACCCCTCAGGAAGTACCTCCCCCAAAACACAACTCTGCGCCTCGGCCAATCAGCCCCGACCCTCCGAGCCGGGGTACCGGGGTACCGACCCTCGTATATGGCAAAAAATCGCTCCGACCCATATCAGTCGTTGGATCTTGTGAAAAAGCGCGCTCGTCATGATGGACGGTCCAGATTTGGCCACGTCCACAAAACGACAAGATAGCGTTTTATGGGGATTCGCGCTGAGATGGACGGCTCAGATGATGCCACGTACCTCGGAACCGTCAAGCCGAGGCACCGACCCTCCGAGCCGGGGTACCGGGGTACCGACCTTCGTATATGGCAAAAAATCGCTCCGACCCATATCAGCCGTTGGATCTTGTCAAAAAGCGCGCTCGTCATGATGGACGGTCCAGATGTGGCCACGTCCACTAAACGACAAGATAGCACTTTACGGGGATCCGCACTGAGATAGACGGTTCAGATGATGCCACGTACCTCGGAACCGTCGAGCCGAGGCACCGGTCATCCGAACCGAGGTGCCGAGACGCCGAGCCGGGGTGCCGGGGTACCGAACCTCACATGCGGCGAAAAAGCGAGCCGAAGAACAGGAACCACTCGATCTCTCCGAAAATCGCGCTCCGCTCTGATCAAGGGCTCTGATGGCGCCACGTCGTAAATGAGTATTTAAAATCAGTTTTAATTTATTTTAATCGTTTTAGTTATTTAAAAATTGCGAAAAAATTACCAAAAATTCGGGAAAATTCACTAGAAATTCTAGAAAATAATTACAAATTCGGGGTAGTATTTTCGAACCCCTAAACGAACAATTGTTGCCTAGAATGTATTGTGAGGGCCCCCGGACGACCGGTTAACACATCGCAAAATTAAATAAATAATCCGAAAAAGTAGATAAAGACCGTCGGACATTCAGAGATGCTTAAGAACAGATTGCAGCTTCAAAAAACACGTTACTACCCCCTTCAAGATTCAAAACCCTCCATTCGGACTCCGATGCAACTCCGCTAGCCATTAAAACAGTTAAACTACTCCTCAAAGGCTGATCAAACTCAGTCTTTAGGAGTGGGGGGCTCGTGATATGGCTCAAAATGGGGTTAAATCGGAACCGTCCAGATGGATCACGAATCTTGAGGCACAGGAGTAGGACGGTAATTTCACCTTCTGACAGGTCTGAAGCGGGTACTGGTTACCTTCCCCGAAAATCCACTTACCCGCGAACGGATCCACCTCAATCGGGTACGGGTTTCAACCCGCAGCAAACCCAGCTCAGAAGGGATAGAATTAGGGTTTCTGATTCATATTAATCAACGGCCCTGATTCGTGCCTATCCTTTCACCGGGATTTGGGATTAAATTCCTTATCTGACTACAGGGAATATACCTTATCAGATTACATTCCTAATCTGTTCACAGGAAGAATATTCCATATCAGATCACGAGGATTACATTCCTAATCCGTTCCCTAAGGCGCCTATAAATACCCCCACCCATCTCCATTAAGAGGTAATCAATCTTTCACCAGTTTTTGCGCTCTTTCATAATCATTTCTGGTTACTGACTTGAGCGTCGGAGGGTGCGTCGCCGGGATCAACCCCGGTGTCTCGCACTTTCTTGCAGGTGAACGGCGGGAGTCAACGGTCAAGCTCCGGCGGAACAGGTTAAGGTTTGCTATTCAGGTTTTCCACGAACTCACAAATACTATCTGTTTGCCCCCACACCGAAATTAGCGGCAACATATACAGATAGTGTCAAGTAATAGGTCACATGGTAGTGTCAGACAGATAACAAATAATCAGATAATCAGATAATAGATAGTCAGATACGTATAATAGATTCAGATTCAAATTCAGATTTCAGATTTCAGATACAGATTCAGATATAGATTTTTATAAGTCTTGTATTAATTACTAACTAGGTAGCATTTCATGTGCCATCTTTTTATCATATGGCTGCTACATTCAAAACAGTTATGTTTGTAGATTTCGTAGCGGATCATATAGGGCCGTGTACTCAGGGTTCAGACAGATAACAGACGATCATGTAACATGATCTCATACAGATAACAGACGATCATGTAATATGATCTCATACAGATAACAGACGATCATGTAATATGATTACATACAGATAACAGACGATCATGTAATATGATCTCATACAAACAACAGATAATCAGATGGGAAACACAGGCCCCCTTCTAAGTACATATTTCTATGCATTCCCACTACTAGATCTTTCTCTTAAACCCCGGCTTGGTTACTTTCATTATGGTCATCAAACTGACATGAATGTGTACTAAACAGTGTCAAACTAACATGGTATAATCAGTGTTATGTTCAGGGAAACAAATAATCATGCATGGATGATATATATTTACATCAACGAGCAAAACAGTGTATGTTCATAAGTAGGACAGCATGACAGATCAGTACTAAAATAGTGATTCTTGTCGCTACAGAAATTCAAATATGAATCCGTCAAAGGATCTGGAAACTAGGCATTCACACAAATCCAAAGAGTATAATTAAGTCATATAGTAATTCAAAACATCTTAACTCAAAACAGGTTCGAAGACAGAAAATATGTTCAGTCAGAAATCAGGAAAACGAATTCTCAGTCGGAAAAACGGCATCAAAAGTCATCTAATAAATCCACGAAAAATTTGGGGTATTCCCATATATGACTAGAATAAAAATATAAAATTTCATAATATTCCAGTAAGAGTAGATCAGTCATCAAAAATACCAAAGTATCACGAAAACATAGTTTAGCGAATCTGGAAATCTCAACACTACTGTACGAAAACTAAGATATCTCGTAACCAGTGAATTGAAATCCAATTTTGCCAACGGGATATGAAAATAGATAGAGTTTAATAACTTTCACATTTTACAAATATTTCTCATACAGTATAAGGAATCATAGTGAAAATAGAGTTCTTTACTGATCAGCGAACAAAATATAGCATGAGTAGATTTTAGAAACGAGCATGAAACATCACATAAAACTTATCAATAAAATTTATCAAAATTCTGGGTAACCCCTAACTTCATAAAGAAATACTGACCAAAATATTTGATCAAGATAATATGTATACAATAGTTTTTAAAAATAGTTTGTTAACAAAATTACCCAAAACAGAATCTGGAATAGATCGACACCTCTGTACTAAAACAGTCATAACTCAGTCATACAAAATCCAAATCAAGCAAAACTAGTGGGGTTTGAGAATAGAAAAAATTATCTAAAATTCATATTTTATACTGGAATCAAGATACTGGACGTAGCATAGACGAAAACAGCAAACAACACATAACAATCAGAAAATACAGATTTCCCACTTCAAAACAAAAACAACATTTCTTCAAGAATATTGATCCAAACACATCCAAACTTGAAATACAACCTACCAAGCATCTAAACATCATGATTTAGGGTTATTAACATGTCCAAACCTATTATTTCACATGGGTCTCAATCCAAACATAAATTCACACCATTATTCACATACATGACTAAAAATCAAGAATTGGGCAATTTCTAGGTTATCACATATCAAGATTTGTGTCATGAGTCATCTATGGCCAAATTATCACAATAGAGATAAAGCCCATCAAGGAAAATACAATCTAAGATTGTCTCTAGACCCAACTACACTATAGGTGAACTTTTTGACTTGTATCCAACAAATGAATTGGAGTACAAGTTACTTGCCTTAATTTGGGGATGAAGAACGATGAAAATGCGAAGAGAAGCAAAACCCACGAATGAAATCCGCCACAAGCAATGAATCCAAGCCCAACGAACGAAATCTACCCACGAATGATCTACTTGAAGCAACGACGATCAAAGTGGCACACACCCACTTTGAGAACACCACAAGAAGGGATGATGCAATAGTGGTAGATGGTTGTGATGGTGGTTGAGATCGGCAATCAAGCAAGGAAGAGGGTCGGGTAGTATGGTGATGGTGTCGGAGATGGGGTGTAGAGGTGGCCGGAGTAGGGGTATTGGTGGTCGGCTAAGGGGAAGGTCGGCCTGGAGTGTGGTCAGGTTTGGGGGTTGATGCAGGCCGGGAGCACACAAAGATGGGGAGGCCAGGATTATGAGAGGGAGAAAGAGATTTAGGGTTAGGGTTTAGGGTTTTAGGATTAGGGGTTTATATATAGGAGTTTAATGTGGGTTAATGGGTTGTGGGTATTAGTATCTAATAATAGGTGTACAAATGGGTTTTGGATTTTGGGTCAAATAGGAATAGGAATACAATTAGGATTGGGTATTCTTGGCTTTGGAAATCTAATTAGGGGATAAAATAATGGAAAAAGAAAAATACCACCAAAACACCACCGCAACACCAAAAAGAATAGAAAAATAAAATAAAGGGAACGAGACCAAAAATGAGGAAAAGATCCAAATGATGAAAAAAAAAGACAAAAGACACAATCAATCAAACACAAGGAGCTGAAAATGAAATAAAATGAATATATATTAAAAACAAATCCAATATACGGTTCAGAAAAAAAATACAAGAGAGATAAAATACACAAAAATAAAAAATACACTCCAAAATACATAAAATTAAAAACAGGGGTTACAATCCTACCCACCTAACAGAAAAATTTCTTCCTCGAAATTCAAAAGAAAGATACATAGGGTAACCCCAAAAGAAAGAAAAAAAATGACAAAACAAAACCAAAACAAACTACTCAAACAAATGAGGAAACTTCTGCTGAATCTCCTCCTCCAACTCCCAAGTCGACTTACCAGGCGAGTGAGGATTCCAAGCAACACGAACCAACTTGATGACCTTGTTCTCAAGCACTTTCTCCCACCGATCCACAATAGCAACTAGCGGAATCTCACAAGTCAAATCCGGCCGAACGGTCAACTCAAAATAGTCAATCACGTGGCTCTCATCTCGGATATATCTCCCGAGTTGTGAGACATGGAAGACATCGTGCACTCCTGATAAAGTTGGCGGCAATGCAAGACGATAGGCCACTTTGCGTACTTGCTCCAAAATCTCAAACGGTCCAATAAACCTCGGGCTTAGCTTGCCCCCGCCACCGAACTGAATGACACCACGCCACGGCGATACCTTAAGGAAAACATGGTCACCAAAAACAAACTCTAATGCCCTACGATGGATATCAGCCCATCGCTTTTGCCTGTCCTGAGCTGCCTGCAAGTGCTTCCTGATCTTAACCACTACATCCACTGTCTTGGTGATCAACTCTGGACCCAACAACTGCCTCTCACCAATGTCATCCCAGCACACTGGCAATCTGCACTTCCGTCCATAGAGTGCCTCGAATGGAGCAGCTTTAATACTGGCTTGAAAGCTGTTATGGTATGAATTCTCTACAAGATGCAAATGATCCTCCCAAGAACCACCAAAATGAAGCATGCAGGACCTCAACATGTCCTCAAGAATCTGAATAGTCTGCTCTGACTGTCCATCTGTCTGGGGATGAAAAGTTGTACTGTACTAAAATTTACTCCCCAAACTATTCTGAAGACTCTCCTAAAACTGAGATCTGAATCTCGTATTCCTGTCGGATACAATACTGACAGGAACCCCATGAAGTCTAACAATTTCTTGCATATACCTCTCAGCAAGGCTCTCAGTAGACTGACCGACACGAAAAGGAATGAAGTGAGCACTCTTCGTCAAATGGTCAACAATCACCCAAATAGCATTATGACCCTTAGGACTCCTCGGCAAAGCGGTCACAAAATCCATAGTGATATGTTCCCACTTCCACTCTGGAATAGGAAGCGGTTGAAGAAGTCGAGTGGTTCTCTGATGCTCTGCCTTAACCTGCTGACAGATCAAACACTAAGAAACAAACTGAGCAACAGACCTCTTCATACCATGCCACTAGAAATGAAGCTTCAAATCCCGATACATCTTAGTACCGCCAGGATGGATAGAATACGAAGACTAATGAGCTTCTTTAAGCAACCTCTGACGAACTTCACCCTTAGGGACACATAACCGGGAACCAAAATGAAGCGAACCATCTGCATGAATAATCATGTCCGTCCTGGACCCAAACTCAACCTCAGCTCGAAAACCCTGCAACTGCGCATCACTAGCCTGCACCTCTTTAATCTGCTCAACAAGAGACGACTGCAGCTGAAGCGCCAAACAACTCCGACCAGAACTCGGCAACACAATATCCAACTCCAACCTCCTCATCTGCTCAATAAGATCACTCTACTGAGTAAGAAACATAACTACTGGTCTCCTGCTCAAAGCATCAGGCACCAAGTTTACTTTACCAGGATGGTATTGCAAACTGGTGTAATAATCGACCATAAGTTCTAACCAATGCCTTTGCCTCATGTTCAACTCATTCTGGGTGAAGACGTACTTGAGATTTTTGTGGTCTGTAAAGATCTCCACTCGGTCTCCAAGTAAATAATGTCTCCACAGCTTCAGAGCAAAAATCACTGCTGCTAACTCCAAGTCATGAGTAGGATATTTCTTCTCATGCGGCCTCAACTGCCTCGATGCATACGCAACAACACGGCCCTTCTGCATAAGAACTATTCCAAGTCCCTTACCAGAAGCATCACAGTGAACTACAAATCTGCCTGAACCATCTGAAATAGTCCACACAGGTGCTGACGTCAATATGTTCTTCAACTCAACAAAAGTCTCATTGCACTCATCAGACCAACAAAACTTCTTATCCTTCCCAGTCAATTTAGTCAACGGTCCTGCTATCTTCGAAAAATCCTGGACGAACTTCCGATAATAGCCAGCCAAACCAAGAAAACCTCTGACTTCAGAAACTGACTTGGGAATAGGCCAATCCTTCACAGCCTCAATCTTGGCAGGATCCACAGAAAAACCATCTCCAAAAATAATGTGCCCCAAGAAAGAAATCCTGTCGAGACAAAACTCGCACTTGCTAAGTTTCCCATAGAGCTGATTCTCTCTCAAGGTCTGCAGAACCACTCTAAGATGCTTAGCATGATCTTCCCGATTCCGAGAATACACCAAAATATCATCAATGAAGACCACCACAAATCTGTCCAAGAACTGTGAGAAAAATCGGTTCATAAGACTCATGAATACAGCCGACGCGTTCGTGATCCCGAACGGTATCACAAGATACTCATAGTGCCTGTATCTAGTCCTGAAAGCAGTCTTCTGTATATTTGCAGCCTTCACCTTGACTTGGTGATATCCAGAACGAAGATCCAACTTCGAGAAAATAGCAGACCCACTCAGATGATCAAACAAATCATCAATCCTGGGCAACGGATACCGATTCTTCATAGTAACTCTATTCAGTTCTCGATAATCCATGCACAGTCGACGACTTCCATCCTTCTTATCAACAAAAAGGACCGGATCACCCCATGGCGAAACACTAGGTCTGATGAAATCCAAATCAAGCAACTGCTGAATCTGCACCTTAAGCTCTACCAGCTCAACTGGTACCATCCTATAGGGACTCTTCGATATCGGTTCTGTTCCAGGCTGAACATCAATACCGAATTCCACTTCCCTATCAGGGGGTAAGCCAGGCAACTCATCTGGAAAAACATCCAAGAAATCCCGAACTACTAGAAGCGCAGCCTTACAGCCTGAGTGCAATTCCATCGCACAATCCACTTGTTCAACTACAGTCTTTTCTCGACCAAGAGAAGACTCTTCGGCATGGAACTCAAATTCTGCCTGATCTGGAATTTAGAAGAAAACTTTCTTGGCACGACATTCAATAATGGCATGGGCTTCACCCAGCCAATCCATACCCAGAATAACGTCGAATCCTGAATTTCCAATTATAATCAGGTTGGCCTTGAAATCTGCATCCCAATAACAATAGGATATTGCCTGCACTCACGGGAACAACTGACAACTCGACCACCTGTCACAATGTTCCAAACCTCTCACATGTTACTGAACTGCAACTGATGGCGAGCGACAAATCGAGAGGAGACGAAAGAATGGGTTGCCCCAGAATCAAAAAGAACATAGGCAGGAAAAGAGCAAACAAGGATGATACCTAAAAGGAATTGGGAAAAGCATAGAAGATCAAGGGTGAGGGATAAAAGAATAATGCAGGAAAATAACAAAAGGAAGCAAAGCAAGCCTAAAGGAAATAAACAAAACGAAAAAAACAACAAAACAACAAAACAATATATACCTGCCATAACTCCTTCAACGGTCTCAGCATCTGCTGTAGTCAAGTTGAAAGCTTGACCTCTCCTCGGAACAGCGGTCCTCTGACCAACAATCTGGCATTGAGGAGGAAGCGGTGGCTTAACTGGACCACGAGCTGGAGCTGCCTGCTGAACAGAATCCATGGCTGGAAGAGCCAACTGCTGCATCGGCTGAGGACAGTCTCGCAGTGTATGATCAGTAGAGCCACACCTAAAGTAACGACGCGAGGAACGGAAACAGTTCTTGCGTTCATGCCCCGGGATATAGCAAAAGTCGCAGAAACCGCCCCTCGGAAATCATGCAGGAGGATACGGAGCTGCCCTGACAGGATGGCCAGGCCCAAACCTCTGAACAGGACCAATGGAAGGCCTAGCCATAGCAGCGGCAACAGTCCGCTAAGAAGAAGACGAACCACCACGAGCCTGCTCCTAAGTTCGGGCTGCCACCAGAGCCTCATCATAAGTACGTAGACGAAGAGAGAACAGATGCCTCTTGATATCCTGCTCAAGCCCATTTGTGAATCTACGAGCCCTATCCTCTTCGGTTGCCACAAGAACGGCAGCGAAGCGGCTAAGTCTAGTAAACTCAGCTGCGTACTCATCCACTGTCCTGGAACCCTGTTGCAAGAAAGTCCATGTTACAATATTGCATGAACAATTATGTAACAAATCTAAAATGAAACAATGACTTAACCTGTTTTAGGGCTAGGAATTGCTGTTCCATCTCAACTCGAGTACTACTGGGAAAGAACTTCTCCAAGAATCTCCGAGTAAAAGTAGCCCAAGCAATAGGCCTCTCAAGACGCTCAGACTCAGCCATCCACCAAATATGGGCCAAATCCACCAGTTGGATGGAAACAACATCCACCCGATCAGCCTCGGCAACACGAGCCACTAACAGCAATCGCTCATTCCAGATCAACCACTGTTCAGCCTCCAATGGGATCTCAGTGTCGGAAAAACGGTATGGATGCAGCCTCATAAAATCTGTAACTGTCCCTGGGCAAGGCGGAAGATTGGCCTACACAGGCACAACAGGAGGCGGAACCCGGGCACCTTCAAGGGCTGCCATCACAAGAACACTGTGGTTTTGCAGCTGATTAATCAGCCGCTCAAGCACAGTCGTGACAGCCTCAATCGGATCAGCCTGCGACTGAGAAGTAGAACCTCTGCGAGCCATAGTCTGCACAAAAATAAAAACAATAAGCATCCAGAGTCAGAGTTGGTATAAATTTCATTTATGTATGTATGGTTGGTGAAATGTTGTGCAGATCCCAGTTCGAGCCAAGCTTGTCTAATATATTAGGCAACTAATACATTAGCCAAACCGGGTGCTCTGAAAGCACTAAAAACCCTGTCACGCCCCGCTTTCCAAAAAGAAATCCGGAATACGGATACGTAACAAAAGCTCAGCGAATGATTTTCATCATCCATAAGATGTTCAAGAATCTTTACAACAAATCACAGAAATAATCAGAGTCAGAAGCAAAAGACACAACCAACATGCATAATTGAAACAAATTACCAACAGAATTTATTTGAAACCAAATACAATATTCTCAAATAAATCAGAGTCTGGACAGAAACAAATATCCTGGGTCACATCGCCCAAATACAAATAATATCCACTAAACCAAATACACTTTATTCAATGTTCAACCAACAACTAATAATAATAATAAAGCAGAAACTCCAACACTAATACATCATCTCGCCAATACCTTCTGGCAGCTGACCATCCTGATCTGCAATTAGTAAATTTGCAGGAGAAGGAGAAAAGAAGAAAACAACTACCCGTCAATTGCAAGTCACGGGTCACAAATAATGTAGGATACAAGCACATGGGGAAAACTAACAGGTCTAATTAATAGTAGAAACAGACCTAGCATGGTATGGCAGGATCAACTAGTATGGTATACTAACATGTGTCAAGTGTCAAGTGTCAGATAATATGCAAACAGATATACAGATAGTGTCAAGTAATAGGTCACATGGTAGTGTCAGACAGATAACAGATAATCAGATAATCAGATAACAGATAGTCAGATACGTGTAACAGATTCAGATTCAGATTTCAGATTTCAGATTTCAGATACAGATACAGATTCAGATATAGATTTTTATAAGTCTTGTATTAATTACTTACTAGGTAGCACTTCATGTGCCATCTTTTTATCACATGGTTGCTACATTCAAAATAGTTACGTTTGTAGATTTCGTAGGGCATCATACAGGACCGTGTACTCAGGGTTCAGACTGATAACAAACGATCATGTAACATGATCTCATACAGATAACAGACGATCATGTAATATGATCTCATACAGATAACAGACGATCATGTAATATGATCATATACAGATAATAGACGATCATGTAATATGATCCCATACACACAACAGATAATCAAATGGGAAACATGGGCCCCCTTCTAAGTACACATTTCTATGCATTCCCACTACTAGATCTTTCTCTTAAACCCCGGCTTGGTTACTTTTATTATGGTCATCAAACAGACATGAATGTGTACTAAACAGTATCAAAATAACATGGTACAATCAGTGTTAAGTTCAGGGAAACAAATAATCATGCATGGATGATATATATTCACATAAACGAGCAAAACAGTGTATGTTCATAATTAGGACAGCATGACAGATCAGTACTAAAACAGTGATTCTTGTCGCTACAGAAATGCAAATATGGATCCGTCGAAGGATCTGGGAAATAGACATCCACACGAATTCAACGAGTATAATTAAGTCATATAGTAATTTACAACATCTTAACTCAAAACAGGTTCGAAGACAGAAAATATGTTCAGTCAGAAATCAGGAAAACAAATTCTCAGTTGGAAAAACGGCATCAAAAGTCATCCAATAAATCCACGAAAAATCTGAGGTATTCCCATATATGACTAGAATCAAAATATAAAATTTCATAATATTCCAGTAAGAATAGAACAGTCATCAAAAATACCAAAGCATCAAGAAAACATAGTTTAGTGAATCTGGAAATCTCAACACTGCTGTACGAAACTAAGAAATCTCGCAACCAGTGAATCGAAATCCAATTCCGCCAACGAGATATGAAAATAGATAGAGTTTACTAACTTTCCCATTTCACAAATATTTTTCATACAGTATAAGGAATCAAAGTGAAAATAGAGTTCTTTATTGATCAACGAACAAAATACAGCATGAGTAGATTTTAGAAACGAGCATGAAACATCACATAAAAGTTATCAATAAAATTCATTAAAATTCTGGATAATCCCTAACTTCATAAAGAAATACTGACCAAAATATTTGATCAAGATAATATGTATAGAATAGTTCTTGAAAATAGTTTGTTAACAAAATTAACCCAAAACAGAATCTGGAATAGATCGACACCTCTGTACTAAAACAGTCATAATTCAGTCATACGAAATCCAAATCAAGCAAAACCAGTGGAGTTTGAAAATAGACAAAATTATCTAAAATTTATATTTTATACTGGAATCAAGATACTGGACGTAGCATAGACGAAAACAGCAAACAACACAGAACATTTAGAAAATAAAGATTTTGCACTTCAAAACAGAAACAACATTTCTTCAAGAATATTGATCCAAACACATCCAAACTTGAAATACAACCTACCAAGCATCTAAACATCATGATTTAGGGTTATTAACATGTCCACACCTATTATTTCACATGGGTCTCAATCCAAACACAAATTCACACCGTTATTCACATACATGACTAAAAATCAAGAATTGGGCAATTCCTAGGTTATCACATATCAAGATTTGTGTCATGAGTCATCTATGGCCAAATTATCACAATAGAGAAAAAATCCATCAAGGTAAATACAATCTAAGGTTGCCTCTAGACCCAACTACATTATAGGTGAACTTTTTGACTTGTATCAAACAAATGAATTGGAGTACAAGTTACTTGCCTTAATTTGGGTATGAAGAACGATGCAAATGCGAAGAGAAGCAAAATCCACGAACGAAATTCACTAAAAGCAATGAATCCAAGCCCAACGAACGAAATCTACCCACATATGATCTCCTTGAAGCAACGACGATCAAAGTGGCACACACCCACTTTGAGAACACCACAAGAAGGGATGATGCAAGAGTGGTAGATGGTTGTGATGGTGGTTGAAATCGGCAATCAAGCAAGGAAGAGGGTCGGGGTATATGGTGATGGTGTCGGAGATGGGGTGTAGAGGTGGCCGGAGTAGGGGTAGTGGTGGTCAGCTAAGGGGAAAGTCGGCCTGGAGTGTGGTCGGGTTTGGGGGTTGATGCAAGCCGGGAGTACACAAAGATGGGGAGGCCGGGATTATGAGAGGGAGAGAGAGATTTAGGGTTAGGGTTTAGGGTTTTAGGATTAGGGGTTTATATATAGGATTTTAATGTGGGTTAATGGCATAACAACAAGAATCCAGTCAAAACAGCCAGTTCTGTACTTTGCAAATGGCATAACTCCTACTCCGTTTATCGGAATTTAACCCAAGAGGCCAATTCGGAAAGGGGAGAACGTCTACTAAAACACTTTAGTTTGTCGGCTCCTCAGATTCAACTAGTAAGACACTCAAAAGTATCAAGCAACCAAAACAGCAACGTTCAGCTAAACAACTAGTTGTTGTTTTTGTAACGGTCATAACTTTTGCGTCTCCTATCGGAATTTAACCCGAGAGGGCAATTCAGAAAGGGGAGAACGCCTACTATAACTTCCTAGTTGATTTCCTCCTCAAATTCTGAGAGGAACCCCATGTTTTATCCCCTTGAACACACTACGACACTAACCCCAAAACAACGAGCTTTCTATTTTGGCTCACCCTTCGTTGTTTTGGGGGAAACGATCGTTTCACCCATCAAAATGACTACGAAAAATCCACAAAAGTTATAGCATGATAATAACACCCCTAATAACATTTCCAATAAATTTCGGGTCTAGATTCCATCGTTTACACAAGTAAATAAATATAACCCTACAACTTCAAAAATCGAACCTTTATTGTTCTATTTTGTGTTCTACAACTACAACCTCGACATGCCCTTTGTTCTAGTCCATGTACGCATGAAATCAACTCAATATAACAACATACAACCCAAAATAACCCTAAAATAACTAGAAAAAGACATGAGAATGAGAAACCCCCACCTTAAGAACATGTAGGACGAACTTGCTACGCTCTCCTCCTTGCTCCTTGTTCTTGCTCCCTTCAAGAACTCCACCATGAAATCAAACCCATGAAACCCTAACTTTCTTTTCTTTTGATTTTGATTCACTCTTTCTTTTCCTTTCTTTTCAATTCTTTTTTCTCAAACAAAAAAAAAACAAGTAGAAGGAGATAGGATGATATAAGATTTGGAAAAGGGATTGAAAACAAAAAAGAGAAGGGCTTCTAACCCTAGGGGAAATGGGGTGTGGCCGGAAATGGGAAGAGGGGGGTGAGGGGGTGTTTTTATAAAACAAAGGGATGGAGTTTGTGGTGAGAATGAGAACACATGTCTTCTCATTTTGTGGCTCACAACAATTTGTGTTTCATTTGCAAATAATTCTTACAATCAAGTCCTAATCCATCCCTACCCTCCATCTTATCATGATGGATCAAAAAAATAAAATATAATTTTTCAAATCACATACTAGACGATTTGTTCAATCGCCTGAAATCGACACGATTCAAATCCGTGCATATATCTGATTATACAGATAATTTTCGTTCGTAAAATGAAAAAATCAGTACAAAAATATTTTTATTCCGAGAAATAAAAATAAAATAATTTTGTTACTGGCTCGGAAGATTCCAGTATCAATTTCACACAAAACAGTCGTATACCGACTAATATATATACATATATAATGTTTATTAACAAAACCGGGTGATGTCCACCAAAAATATTTCAATTCTTGAAATAAAAATAAAATAATAATAAAATAATAATTTTTAATATCCGTCCGGTATTTTCTAGACATTTTCTCGAAAATGCGTTTTTCAAGGTTTTGTACAAGTGCACAAAACTGATACAATACATATATATACTTACTAGTATATATATCCGGATAACTTTTTATTTGAAAAACCAAGTAATTCCCAATTAAAATATTTTAATTTCAAAAATAATAATTATACAAATATAATATCCGTTCGGGATATTACAATTCCCGAGCTGGACCACGTAGGGAGGCAGGGAAGGCGCGTCATAGGAGAGGATCCGACGCGCTATGAATCAGCATGAGGGTTTTGAACCCTTCCATGTGATCAGCCGGATCACCTTCTCCGTTGTACGTCTCGAATTGGGAAGACCTGAAATTTCTGGGGATCTCGGCTTCCAAAATTTGAGTGGAGAATGGAGGTCGAGTCGGCCTGTAACCATGGCCCGGCATCAGCGAGGCGGTTCTCCATCTCCCGGAGGCATCGAATGATGACTTCTTCTTGTCCAAGCGAGCGGGCCGATCTATGGGACTCGCCGCCCCTGGCTTCTGACTCGGGGTAGGAGTCGTTGCGTGCCTCGGTCCTAGGGCCACCTTGGATCGCCTGGAGGACCTCGTCCATGATGTTTTGGAACTCGACCCTCGTGACCGATGCTTGCTCTGCCGAGTCATGCGAGGGTGGAGCTCCTCGGGGTGAGTGGCTGTGTCCCTGCTCCCATTCTGGGGTCGGCTGTCTGCCATGGTTCAGGACCGAATTGGAAGTGGCCCCTCCCCTGGTTCGACTGGCCTACCAATTTTGGATGACGCACGGCAAATCAGTCCCGACTGAGTGAGAAGCACCCCAGTTCGGGTCTGGTTGTGCCATTGACCCACGATTGGTTAGAGCCCTGGGCATCCGCCCGAATCATCTTGAACTGATTTCCTTATCATTCTCTCCGGGTGGGAGAAGGCTCGACCCAGTCGAGTCAAAACCAGTCCTCCTGTCATAGTGCTCCAAAAGATCAGGATCCAAGCGCTAGAGCTCTTCACGGTCTATTCAAGTGTTCCCCGACTCCGGCTTGTTTTTCCATCTTACCAAATACCTATGAATACCGCCAACTCCAGTAGAGATTATCTGATTATCTAAAATATTATCCAATTCTTCTGTCGATGGGTAAGTAGTATTTGGTAGTGGGGGTAATGGTGGAATCTCACAATTAGGCTGTAGGGTAGGCTCATCTATAAAAGGATTTCTGGGGTTAAATTCTGGGCCTGCATAGGGTACTAGATCCTCAACATTGAAAGTTTTACTGATGCCAAAGCCTTCGGGAAGGTCAACGACATAGGCATTATCACTGGTTTTATAAAGAATTTTAAATGGGCCTGCAGCACGTGCATTCAATTTCTTAATGGATCCAGCTGGAAACCGTTCCGGATGAATTCGAACCATCATTTCGTCATCCACATTATAAGTTTTAAACTTCCTTCTAATATCAGCTTTTAACTTGCAGTTAAAATTATTCTCATTAATTTTCTTGAAAATTTCTCTATGTAAGTCATGAATGCAGGATGCAAATGCAGATGCAGACTCGGAGACTCGGTGATGTTTTAACATGGGGACAAGATCTATGGACTGCCTAGGACGATAACCATGTACAACTTCGTGTGAACTCATGCCAGTGGTTCTATTCCTAGATATGTTATGAGCAAATTTAGCAACTGTTAATTTTAAATCTCATGTTCCCAAGTTCTCTCCCACAAGAGTACGTAAGAGATTGTCAAGACTTCGATTGACAACCCCAGTCTGTCCATCTTTCTGTGGGTGGAAGGCTGAAGAAAACTTCAATTTTGTACCTAACTTGTGTCATAGGGTCTTCCAAAAATAACTCGTGAACTTCACATCCTTATCAGACACAATGGTTTTTGGCAACCCATGCAGCTTTACAATGTTATCAAAGAAGATCTGAACTACACGAGATGCATAGAAAGTTTTCGAGCATGGTAGGAAGTGGGCCATTTTGGAGAAATGGTCCACGATAACAAGAATGGAATCGTGTTTTTTTTGTGTTTTCGGTAAGCCTAACATGAAATCCATACTCACGTCTTCCCAAGGACGACTGGAACAGGTAATGGAGTATACAGGCCTGTGTTCTGTTTTTGTTGCTTGGCAAGTTGACAGGTGTGACATCTGTTAATAAGTCTCACAGCGTCTCTCTTTAGCTTCGACCAGTGAAACATATGTTCCACAGTATCAATAGTCTTGCTATGCCCAAAATGTTCAGCAAGGCCACCAGCGTGCAATTCCCAAACAAGATACTCTCGCAATGATGTACTAGGAATGCACAGTTTTGAGCGATAGAAGAGATAATCATTTTTCAAGAAATAATCATCTATCACTCGAGTGATGCCATCCTTCAAAGAGGTATAGATCTCGTGAAAATCTGAGCAGGAGGCATACTCATCTTTTAATCTCTCAAAACCAATAATTTCGGTGCGCATTGTAGATAAGATCATGTGACAACAACTTAGCGCATCCGCGACCTTATTATCAATCCCTTTTGTGTGCCTAATGGTATATGAATATTCTTGTAGGAACTCTACCCATCTAGCATGTCTCAAATTCAACTTTTGTTGAGAATTAAGGAATCTTAAGGCCTTATGGTCTGAAAAGATAACGAATTCTTGCAGCAGAAGATAATGTCACTAATAGCAAAGTGACTGAATGACCGCATAGAACTCCTTGTCATAGGTGGAGTATTTTTGTTTTGCTTCGTTAAGATTTTCACTGAAATAAGCAACAGGATGACTCTCTTGACTAAGGACTCTAATTATACCAATACCAGAAGTATCACACGTTACTTCGAAGACTTTAGTGAAATCAGGCAACCTCATGACAGGTGTCTGAGTCATTCTCTTCTTGATCTCTTCGAAGGTTTTCGTGGCTTCTTTTGATCAAACAAACTCACATTTCTTCAAACAGTCGGTTATCGGAGCCATGATCATGCTAAATCCTTGCACAAACAACGATAAAAGGTGGCAAGGCCATGAAAACTCTGCATATCACTAATATTGCGGGGCTCAGGCCACTCTGTAATAGCTCGTATCTTTTCTGGGTCTACAGATACTCCTCTGGCAGAAACAATAAATCCCAGAAAGATAGTCTGATCGAAGAGGAAGGTATATTTGGTAGGATTAGCGTAAAGCTGTTCCTTCCTTAAAACACCGCAAACCTGTCTCAAATGGTTAAGATGTTGCCCAACGGATCGGCTGTAAATGAGAATATCATCAAAGTAAACCACAAGGAACTTGCCCATAAAGGATGGAATACTTGCGTCATGATTCTCATAAATGTGCTCGGGGCATTTGTCATTCCAAATGGCATGACCATCCATTCGTACAGGTCATCCTTCGTCTTGAAAGCGATCTTCCATTCGCCACCGGGACAAACACGTATTTGGTGGTAGTCAATTTTAAGATCAATCTTGGAAAAGATTGTGGCACCAGACATCATGTCCAACATGTCATCCAAACGAGGAATGGGAAAATGGTATTTCACCGGGATCTTGTATATGGCACGGCTGTCCACACACATATGCTAGGTTCCATCTTTCTTTGGCGTCAATAGAGTAGGAACAACGCAAGGACTTAAGCTTTCTCTGAAGAAGTCCCTTGCCAATAACTCATCAACTTTCCTTTTCAAATCAGCATGCTCTGTCGGATTCATCCGATAATGTGGAAAGTTAGGAAGACTCTCTCCCAGAACCAGATCAATAGCATGTTGTATGTCACGCAATAGGGGCAACTGGTTGGGGAGGTCAGCAGGAAATACATCTGCAAATTCCTGTAGGACAGGAGTAACTTGGGGTGGGATGAGTAATTTAGGATCTTTAGGGACTTCTCTCGCTGTATGTAAAAGAATGGTAGACCATTTTTCAATTTCTTTCGTGAGTTCCTTTTCACCCATATACGTTACCTCCTTGCCCTTTTTCGAGGGAGCCAGTATTATTTCAGCTGGACTAGTTCGTGGTCTCACGGGTATGAGCTTTATTTTTAGTCCATAGTGCTGGAACACACATTGATTGGATCAACTATATATGGTCACATCGTGATCGTATAACCAAGGTCTCCCTAAAATAACTTGACCCACATCCATTTTGAGCACATCACACCAAATTTTCTCTTTATAAGCCTTGAAGTCTACAGGGACCAAGCATCGATGTGTTACTTGGAGTGTTATTGCATCATTCCAAAATACTTTGTATGGGTATGGATGGGGTTCAGCCTTCAGTCCGGTTTTAGCTAAGACCACAGAAGATACAACATTGACACAGCTCCCACTATCAACAATCACCTTGCAGTTTTTGACACGTATAGTCATGAAGGTGTGGAATATAGCAGTGCACTTTCAATCATCTTCTTCTTTTGGTTGGGACAAAGCACATCTGACTACATTTAAGTGAGGTGATTGGATAGACCAAATACAGTAGAGATACTGTCATCCTCTTTTTCACCGAAGTCATCGCCTTCAATAGGCTCATAGAAAAACTCATTGTCAGAGTCGTCAGCAATGACAGTGGTACCCTCTACTATATTGATCCTATTGGGGCTGGAACAGTTGCTAGCAACATGACCATATCCCTTACATTTATAGCACTTAGTGAGAGGGTCAATCATAGTGTAATCTCTTTTGGTGTTCTTACTCTTATGTTCATCTCTATATGAATTAAAATTTGAATTAGGTTTGCTGGGGTAAGATTTGTTGGGGTGCTGAGAGGGAGGCTTAGGTCTAGATGGGTCAGTAGAGGTCATTCTAGAGGAATGATCTCTCGATTCGCTGGACCTAGAATGAGAACTAGCTTTAAGAAAATCCATATCGAGGACTAGGACATAGGCTACCGCTAGTGAGTCCACATTTCTATGAATTAGCTCGTTCCTAAGGTCAGCTCGTAGTCCAGCTCTGAACTTAGAGAGAGTTTGTTCTTCACTCTCTTTACCTAAAGCATTGCACCGAATAAGGAACTCATCAAATTTGTCAATATATTCTTGTGTAGATTTACTTTCTTGATAAATTTGGTTCCATGAATCTAGCAATCGGGTGTGAACGATAATGGTACATATCCTCAATGAGCTTCTATTTTATGGCTTTCCAAGTGGCTATGGGTGCCAGGCCTCGGCCTCTACGGGCGTGTTCAATATTGGTCCAGTGTTGTTGAGCTTTTCCAATAAATTTTATTGTGGCAAATTTAACTTTCAGGACTTCGCTCATGTCAAACCACACAAAGTAGTGGTCCATCGCACGGAACCAATCAAGATAAGCTTGGAGTTCCATGTGGCCTTCAAAATGGGGGACGTCGGCCTTAACGTTCCTCTTATATTGTTCGTCAAGGTCACGTTCTTGACGTTAATCATCACGAACATTTTCTTGAGGGATCTGCCGATTGACATGAAGCTCAGGAAAAACGGTTTTATTTAACTCCACTTTCTCAAGTCTCTGATTGATATTGACAAGAGTTGCTTGAATGGCAGCTAGGGTAGCGAAGATATCAAAGTTGTCCATTTCAAGTCGGAGAGGTCTAGGGTTTCTAATTGGGTGATTTAGAAGGGATAAGAAAGGCTCGTCAGGATCTGTGATGGTGCTACGAAGACGCATTCACCAAAAGTGGAAACTAGGGGTCGTGTGTGTCCTAAGTGCAATTTTTTTTATAAATAAATCTGACGTGATCTAAAAAACGAAATAAAATAAAATAAAAGACTCCAAATGAATGCAAAAATAATGCCTAAATGATGCAAGAACTAGGGTTTTAAAAACCTTCGCTCTGATACCAAAATGATGTAAAACTAACTCTAAAATAGAGAATTTTCAAGATTCTTAATAGATTAATTTTACCAACATGTAGTGTAGATCAAAGTTAGAATTTTTAAACAGTTAACTGGTGTGATAGATTTCAAGAACTGGATCACGTTTAACAATCCCAATTAATAATTTCACTCTACAATCAATAATTAAATCCCTAAGTGTTCTTAGCAAGTAAAAGATTCAATATTGATTCGAACCCTAATCAAGCAAGTGGAACACTCAATTTCAATTATTTTTTTGGACGACAGGAAAATCAGATAATATAATAGATAATAGAGTAGTAGAACACAAATATTTAAAAGTCAAAAGAGTATACCGAGGGTTCGAAGACTCAGCGTAGATCTTGGGTTGATCAATAGCAGCGAAGAGCACAATAGAAGTAGCAATGGTAGCAAGAGGGAGGGGCTCGGCAGCAAGAGGAGCAAGGGCCAAGGGGGCGGCGGACGGCGACGGGTCTGGGCGAGGGTGTCGACGACTGGGCGGTTGACTGCGGTGCTGGTCGTCGATCGGAAGGGAGAAGCAGTAGGAGGGGTTTCGATCTGGGGCGGGATTTGGGCTAATGGTAGAGAATGGGGAAGAGGGTCGGGGTGTAGTGGCACAGACAGGGGGGGCGAACGGAGGACGAGGATGGAGGTGATCGGGAGTGGTTGCCGGAGTTGAACGGGGAAGGTGATCAGAGAGGTGGGTTCTTGGGATTTTTGGTCGGGATTTGAGGAAGAAGAAAGAGCACGGTGAGGGAGAGAAGGGTGATGGATTTGGGGATTTAGGGTTTGGGTAATTTTATTTGGGGGATTTTAAGTCAGGGTAGATCTTAGAGTTTATCACAAACCCTAAAATTGTATTATGATTTATTACAAACCCTAATAAGTTGGATCACAATTGTATCACAGAAAGGAGAGATGAAGAGCAAAACTCAACACAATAAATTTTTAATCAATAATGATATAATATCTTTTCTCATTAATCTCAAGGCCTATATATAGGTTCAAAACAAATCAAGATACAAATCTCAAAATATTCTCAAAATCTAAAAAATACAAAAAAAAATTACATATGGCTATAATTTTTTTTGAGGAAAACATATGGCTATAATTGCCAAAAACAAATGTGGTACTGAAATAAAATTCTAAACTAAATAAGTAGCTATTCTAGACGATGTCTGCGCTGATAGAAACGCCCGAATCGTTTTGAACCGATGTCCTCATTAGAAACTGAATACCATATCTTGTGAAGATCTTTTCATTTGAGCAAGTAAACACTCGTAGAATTGGGTAAAAGGGATATGAGCAACTTGCTCATTTAGTAAATGAGCAAGTGATGAGGTGGCATGCATGTGATACATTAAGTATCTAACCACTTTTAGAATTTTCCAATCACATGCATGTCATCTCATCACTTGCTTATTTACTAAATGAGCAAGTTGCTCATATCCCTTTTACCCGTAGAATTAGCCATGTAAATGAATTATTATTGGAAATTCAAAAAACTAAAGAGCAATAGGATTTTGAGTATATAAATCTAGGAAACATGATGAGGAAAATGTAATGATTTAGGACTGTCAAAATGTCAACCTTATTTATATTTGTCTTACCTCAAAAGCACATTATTTGTCGAAGTCCATAAAGCTGGCTTTCTATATGACTAATAACTTATGAAGAATCCTCCAGTGGTCTCAGTCTCAGCTCCAGCTCAGCTCATTTATTTTAAGTAGATAGACCGTTAGTAATATCAGTATACATTTTTTAATGGTGGCCAGTACCTATCAATTACGTATTGATTTGACACATAACCAACATTGCTGGCTGGGAATGAAGCATAAAATCTGACAATGATCAGACAAGTCATCCTTATCAGTTAACTACAAAAAACCTGGTAATTTGTGTACGTAGATGGTCATTATAGAAGTGAATCAATTAATGCTCACTCAATTCATGTTTTCCTTAACTCTTAATTGATTATTCGGATCACAGATATGATATACAGCTCATTTGATTGTATGCGCGTGTAACTGATGCCATCAAATTGCATGTTGATAATTAATATTAATTTCATCCAAAAGTTTAATTAATTCTGTACTGAAATATGTATTTATATTATTACTACAAAAAGTCTTTATCCCAAACTTCTCAAATTAGCTACATGAATCCTCTTTCCATAATCAGCTCTATGAAGGCTCACTTCCGTTGTCAAATTAACCGTTACCTTAGTTCTTTTAACCTTCACAATCCATGTTTGTTCACGTCTGTTGTTACTCCTGTTGCTCCATTCACTATGATCCTATGACTTCTGTTTGGTGTTCTTAATGAGCGAAGGAATTCTTAATGGGCTCACAAAAATTAAGGGATTTCTTTGGAGTTGAGCTAGTGGGTTCTCTATATCAAATATCAATAGGCCTAGCATCTACCTTGGATGAGAGTGGGAGATTTAGTCCCACATTGGATTGGTGAGAGACTTTAGTGATGTATACATAGGATCGATGTGAACCCAAAGGTAAAAACATTGGCGTTTTGTCGCCATGAGAACTATATGGGTCCTTAGCTGTAGGTGTGTGAGCCCCCGGGGTGTTATACTTTTACACTGCATTCCCGATTTCTATCTTCCCACAGATACATGTTCGGGATTTTAATATTCAACCTGCACAGCCTTATAGATTGAAGTCCAAGGTTCTAGATATTTACTTGCTGCCACAGAATGGACTATAGACTTCTATTTTCTGTAAGCATATTTTCCACAAATTGGGTGTAAATGGGACACCATTATTTGGCTGGTACATCTAAATTTGAGATCCTGAAGATCCGTGTTGAATAGAGCATCATTATAGGAAACATTTGTGTGGTACATATAAATTTTCAGTTATCTAAGTTTATGTTCGGGATTTTAATATTCAACCTGCATAGCCTTAAGAATGAAGTCCAAGGTACTATAGACTTCTATTTTCTGTAAGCATATTTTCCACATGTTGGGTGTAAATGGGGACACCATTATTTGGCTGGTGCATCTAAATTTGAGATCCTAAAGATCCCTGTTGAATATAGCATCCTTTAAGTTCAATTATAGGAAACATTTGTGTGGTACATATAAATTTTCAGTTATCTAAGTTTATGTTCGGGATTTTAATATTCAACCTGCATAGCCTTAAGAATGAAGTCCAAGGAATAAATCACACGGGGATGAATAGAGTGATTGTGCGGAATTAAAAAATTAATAAAATAAAGTGCAAGGTAAGTAAAAGAGTTAAGAGCAGCAAACACACATGATGCAGCGATATAACGTGGTTCGACCCCTAGGTCTACGTCCACACCACCTACTTGTAGCAATTCTCCGTCACGAGCGTTCCACTATATTTAAAACCCTTTGTACAGTGATTCTCAGATTCAGGCCAAGAGACCTATTACATCTACAGGACTTCCAATACAAGTTCCGTCAATCTCGCCGAAATGGAAAAGAAAGAAAAATCAAAACTCAAGATCATTTAATGATGCTGACGGAAGAATACAGAAAAATTATTGCGTGTACATCTAAATTTGGCTGGTACATCTAAATTTGAGATCCTAAAGATCCGTGTTGAATAGAGCATCCTTTAAGTTCAATTATAGGAAACATTTGTGTGGTACATATAAATTTTCAGTTATCTAAGTTTATGTTCGGGATTTTAATATTCAACCTGCATAGCCTTAAGAATGAAGTCCAAGGTACTATAGACTTCTATTTTCTGTAAGCATATTTTCCACATGTTGTTGGGTGTAAATGGTGACACCATTATTTGGCTGGTACATCTAAATTTGAGATCCTAAAGATCCCTGTTGAATAGAGCATCCTTTAAGTTCAATTATAGGAAACATTTGTGTGGTACATATAAATTTTCAGTAATCTAAGTTTATGTTCGGGATTTTAATATTCAACCTGCATAGCCTTAAGAATGAAGTCCAAGTTGTAAATCACCCTGGAGAGGTAAATAGGGTGATTGTGCGGAATTAAAAAATTAATAAAATAAAGTGCAAGGTAAGTAAAAGAGTTAAGAGCAGCAAACACAGATGACGCAGCGATATAACGTGGTTCGACCCCCAGGTCTACGTCCACACCACGTACTTGTAGCAATTTTCCGCCACGAGCGTTCCACTATACTTAAAACTCTTTGTACAATGATTCTCGAATTCAGGCCGAGAGACCTATTACACCCACAGGACTTCTAATACAAGTCCCGTCAATCTCACCGAAGTGGAAAAGAAAGAAAAACCAAAACTCAAGATTGTTTAATGATGCTGACTGAAGAATACAGAAAAATTATTGCTCACACTCGGATTGATTATCGAAAGATTAGTTCAGAAGAATTTTATCGGAAGTAATATGGTGAAGAATACACAGTGGATTCGTCAACATTAATAGACGGGAAAGTGTATTGATCAAAAATAGAAACAATACTTTCCAAGAATATACACAGCGCAAAGTGTGGTCGACCGTCATATTGGTGCGGTCGACCGTTCAGCTCTCTGACGTAAAGTAGAGAGGTGAAAGGTCGACTGCTTCTCAAATAACTCAAGGTTGCGGTCGACCGGTCACGAAGAATGGTCGACCGGTATCGCACTGTTTATTCCGAATCCACCCTGTTTTCTTACCATAAACTAATCCATCTTTAATCAATCTTATACAATTATAATCTCACGAAAATATAAAAAAAAATTCAGGTGTTGATATCTTCCTCTTTTACTTGTGGACCAATTAATCAAGAACTCTTTTGAATATCTTCCCCTTTTGCTTGTGTTTGCCATTATTCTTTATTACTTTCCTTATTTGAATATTCTTGAATCTCTCTTGGATCCCTTGCTGATATTATTTGATCCTGAATATCTGAACAACTAATTTTAAACTTATTAGTATTAATGAGCACGTTTTGTCCACACCAAACTAAGAATCAACAATCTTCCTCTTTTGGTGTGAACAAAACTTGCTGGAATGTTTGAAAATTTAAAATAGGCCACATAAATACCCCCCCCCCCCCCCCTTATTCAATGTCACCTATTATACTGAACTACAACATATATGATAAGTGTAAGACTTTTGAAACCATATATGTAGTTTAGAGTGTTCATAGAATTATTGCAAAGTATTTGAAAACATTTTATGAAAACATGTCATGAATGCTGTCGATTTTATTTGAAAACATTCCAAAAAGTTCTCCCCCTTTTTTGGAACACACCAAGAGGGATTTAAGGAGAAGAAAAGTGAAAGCATGTTAATGGTACAAAATAGACTCATTAAAACACTCATTAATCAAAATAGACAGGAGGGATAGAGTTTGAAAAGAACGAAAACTTACTGAAAACGAGGGGAAGAGAATCTTCTTACATGATACCGCTGATAAAGAGACTTTTTGCTATACAGTGAGAGCTCTTCATAATATCATAGATTTGAGATCCTCCTCATTACAAGTATAATAAAAAAATTAATTTCAAGAGTAAAAAAAAATGTTTATCAAAGACCAGAGAGGGGACTGGTCGACCGTAAGGTCGACAGCAAAAGAGATGATTTTTTAAAAAAAATCTCGAGAGCATAACGGTCGACCGCTCAGACGACCACACCCCTATGTCAAAAACACAATAGAGCACAGAGGGCAAACCGATCGACTGCACGGTCGACAGTTTATTTTGTGAAGACAAAAAAAATTCCAGAGGATGAGCCAGTCGCCCACACGGTCGACCGCAAATACTAGAAACCAATTTTTGAAAATAGTTTATAAAAAAAAATTTTACCGGGAGTAAACCAGTCGACCGTACACCCTCACAGGCGTACAGTCACCTGTTCAGTCGACCGCAAAAAAGAATTTCATGTGGAGATATCAATCACATTTAGTTCTCCTTTCAAGAAATGAAATTGATTTTCAACTAAAGGTTTTGTAAAAATATCAGCAAGTTGTGAGTCAGTGGAAACATACTCAAGAATAATATCCCCTTTTTGAAAATGATCTTTAATAAAGTGATACCTAACATCAATGTGTTTTGTGCGACTGTGTTGATCAGAATTCTTTTTTATATGAACAGTGCTAGTGTTATCGCATTTAATTGGAATGTGGTCAAGAAATACCTTGTAATCTTCTAGCGTATTTTTCATCCATAGTACCTGCGCACAACATGATCTTGCGGCGATGTATTAAGCTTCAGCAGTTGACAGAGTTACAGAGTTCTGCTTCTTGGATGCCCGTGAGGCAAGGCAGTCGCCGAGGAAGTGACATGTGCCGCTAGTACTTTTTCTGCCTGTTAAGCTCCCAGTATAATCTTCATCTGAGAATCCTACAAGAGAAAATTTTCTATTTTTCAGATACCAAAGTCCAGTATTTGGTGTGCCTTTAAGATATCGAATGATACGTTTAACGGCAACCAAATGCGATTCTTTGGGACATGATTGAAAGCCAGCACATAGACAAACACTAAACATAATATCTTGACGAGATGCAGTAATATAAAGTAAACTACCAATTATAACTCGATAAGTAGATATTTCAACATTATTACCAGGTTCATCTTTTGAGAGCTTGGTGGTAGTGGCCATAGGTGTTTTGTAAGCATTTACAGTTTCAAGTCCAAACTTTTTGACTAACTCCTTTGCAAACTTGGATTGATTGATAAAGATGCCATCCTTTCTTTGTTGTATTTGAAGCCCAAGAAAATAAGTTAGTTCTCCCATCATGCTCATTTCGAATTCATCCTGCATTTGCTTTGAGAATTCCTTACAAAGATTTTCATTAGTGGATCCAAATATAATATCATCAACATATATTTGAACTATTAAAACGTCTTTAGAAACATGTTTTATAAATAGTGTAGTGTCTACTTCTCCTTTAGAAAAACCTACGTGAAGTAGAAATGAACTTAGTCGTTCATACCAAGCGCGAGGGGCTTGCTTCAAACCATATAATGCTTTATCAAGATGAAATACATGGTTTGGGTGTGTGGGATTAGTGAATCTCGGTGGTTGTGCAACATAAACTTCTTCGGAAATAAAACCATTTAAAAATGCACTTTTAACATCCATTTGAAAGAGAGTGAAATCCATATAAGCAGCAAATGCAAGTAAAATACGAATGGCTTCAAGTGTGCAACAGGTGCAAAAGTTTCATCAAAATCTACACATTCTTGTTGATTATAATCTTGTGCAACAAGACAGACCTTATTTCTAGTGATTGATTCGGATTCATCTAGCTTGTTCCTAAACACCCACTTAGTTCTAAGTATAGTTCTATTATGAGGTCTAGGAATAAGTCTCCATACTTGATTCTTTTCGAATTGATTAAGTTCTTCTTGTATGGCGACGATCCAGTCATTATCTTGCAAGGCCTCCTTAATGTTCTTAGGTTCAAGTATGGAAATGAATGCGGAAAAACACATGAAATTTTGAGCTTGTGTGCGAGTAGTTACCCCTTTTGACATGTCGCTTCGTATAAGAGTTGGCGGATGGCTAGACATGATTTTCCATGTAAGGCATCTTTCACCTGTGGAAATTTGATGTTGTACATGTTCATCTTCCATGGTATCAATTTGTTCTGCAAGCACCTCTTCTATTTTTGATTTCGATGCATCTTCATCTTGATGAGATTTTTGATTTTGATCATCTATATTTGGATCTTCTTCAATGTGAACCTAGTTCTTTTCAACCCGAACACCTGTCTCATCATCATCAACAACATGCAATATTTCTTTGGTGTAGGGATTAGTTTCATTAAATATAATATCAATAGATTCCTGAATTGTTCATATTCTTTTATTAAATACATGATATGCTTTGCTACTAAGAGAATATCCTAAGAAGATACCTTCATCACTTTTACGATCAAATTTTCCCAAATTATCAAGAGTATTTAAAATAAACACTTTACATCCGAAGACGCGAAAGTAACTTAAGTTGGGAATTTTGCCATAATATATTTCAAAAAGAGTTTTCTCAAGATATTTTTTAATGATTACTTGGTTAATTGTGTAACATGCTGTATTAACAGCCTCCGTCCAAAATAATTTAGGTAAATCTTTTTCACTAAGCATGGTTCGGGCCATTTCTTGAAGAGATCGATTTTTTCTTTCAACAACCTCATTTTGTTGGGGAGTGCGAGGACAAGCGAACTCATGTTTTATTCCATTTTTGTCGCAAAATGAGGTGAAGAGTTCGTTTTGAAATTCTCCACCATGGTCACTACGAATAGTGACAATGGTGAGCCTTTTCTCATTTTCCACTCTTCAACAGAATTTTTGAAATACATACAATGTGTCATCTTTTTGTAACAAAAAGGCAACCTAAGTAAATCTACCATAATCATCAATAATTACAAAAGCATATCGTGCCCCTTCATTACTACGTGTCCGTGATGGTCCAAAAAGATCCATATGCAAGAGTTCAAGGGGTCTAGAAGTTGATACCATTTTCTTGGGTTTGTGAGAACTTTTAGTTTGCTTACCAAATTGGCACGACTCACATGGTTTATCTTTCTCAAATTTGATTTTAGTAATCCCCCTTACAAGCTTCTTGGTTACGAGTTTGTTGAGATTATCCATAGCCGTGTGTCCAAGTCTTCTATGCCATAACCAACCATCCTCATTTCTTGCAACAAAACACCTCATATTTTTCTGTGCTAATTCATTATAATTTATAACATAGACATTGTTACATCGATTAGCTAGAAGTAAATAGGATTTATTGCTCTCTAGTACATTGCATGAATTTTTATCAAAAGTGCATGTATAGCGTTTATCACATAATTAGTTGGCACTAATTAGATTATGTTTCAAACCGCTTACCAATAGAACATCCTCAATGGAGCATGAGGAACCAAAGTTTATTTTACCTTTACCATTTGTCCCTCACTATTATCTCCAAAGATGATGTCCTTTCTTTTTTCCCTTGATAGTAATGCAAAATATTTATTGTCACCTGTCATATGATTTGAGCATCCACTATCAATGTATCACCGATTTTTAGTCTTGATACGTTGAGGTACCTACACCAAGATTAGTAGGTATAATTTTGTGTGTCCAAGTTTGTTTTGAACCTGCATTTACATCTTTTTTTACCCACACACAATTAGTATTCCTTTTTAATGGAAAATTAAAAGAAATGTGTCCTAGTCTACAACAATAATGACATGTGATACGACTATGTCTTGAGTCATGCACACTTGCATAGCTTTGGATTAGTTTATGATTTTGTTGGAGTTTATGCAAGTGTGTATGACATGATGATTTACATTTTTGATGTTGTATTGGCTCTTCGTAACCAAGCCCTCGATTATCATGATAGGATTTTGAATTTTTTATAATAAGGTAACTAGGCCCTTCATATTTCTCAACAATCTTTTCAAGCTCAGTTACTCTTTTACATAATCTTTTCATAGTCATCTCATCATCTTTCGTGTTCCAACGAAGAGTGTTGATGCTGTTTATTTCTGAGAAACGTGTGGAAGCACCAGGTGTGAGTTCGAACTCAATTTGTATTGAAGGAGATTGCCGCTCGTCTGCCGACCTTCAGTTGACCTTCTGGGACCTACGATGAGCTCGGAAAGATGTTGAAGGTTGGGCTCGGATCGGAAGGGTCGGATCCGAGGTCTTGTGTACCTCCAGACGGTCCTGAAACACCGAGGTTTGTCCCGGTGGCGGACCCTCCGACGCTCTAGTCAGTCTCTGTGAGAGAGTAGCAATAACTAGGTATATTTAAGTGGCAAAAGATTGATTACCTCAAAAAGGTGGGTGTGGGTCTAGTATTTATAGAGAATCCCAACCGGGTTTGGTTCCACTTGGGGGCCGGGTTTGGATCCGAAAGCCCATGGGCCTGACGTGGCAGAAGGCCCAGGGGGTTTAGGGCGGACGTGGCGATACCAGGAGTGGTATAGGGCTGACGTGGCGAAACCCTTGGCGGTATTTGGAGCTGACGTGGCCCATCGTGAGCCCTCTGTGCCTCTGGGGGGAATCGGAGGGCCTAGGCTGCGCCGGGTCATCCTTCTGCCCCGCCAGAGAGGGGGGACGGCCTGAGGGACTGCTCCGGATCGGACTCCGAGGGATACTGAGGCTCGTCAGTACGAGGAGGCCGGCACTGTGAGGGCAAACAAGAGGTTCGGCGCCGACCCTGAAGTGGTCCGGAGCCGAACCAGGTTGTTATTTTTGCTTTTCTGAGTAGGAATTGTATTGGGCCCTGGTTGGGCCTCAGGCCATTTTTACACTGTCACACAAGCCCCCCACTCCTGCAGGGGGTGCGGGAGCTAGCCGTGGAGGAGTGCTCATGGTTGTAGAAATGGGATGGTGAGTCACTGGATCTTCGTGAGAAGACTACCCTGGTGCCAGACCCGACCTCGAGCCGGTCGAGGGATTATGGGCCAACAAGGGGGGTGGCGAGCCGTTGGCCTTCCTGAGAAGACCACCCTGGTGCCAGACCTGACCTCGAGCTTGGTGAGGGATTACGGGAAGGCAAGGGCGATGGCGGGCCGTGAAGCCTTCCTGAGAAGACTCCCCTGGTGCCAGATCCGACCTCGAGCTGGTCGAGGGATTATGGGCCAACAAGGGGGGTGGCGAGCCGTTGGCCTTCCTGAGAAGACCACCCTGGTGCCAGACCTGACCTCGAGCTTGGCGAGGGATTACTGGAAGGCAAGGGCGATGGCGAGCCGTGAAGCCTTCCTGAGAAGACTCCCCTGGTGCCGGACCCGACCTCGAGCTGATTCGAGGGATTATGGGCCAACAAGGGGGGTGGCGAGCCGTTGGCCTTCCTGAGAAGACCACCCTGGTGCCAGACCTGACCTCGAGCTTGGCGAGGGATTACTGGAAGGCAAGGGCGATGGCGAGCCGTGAAGCCTTCCTGAGAAGACTCCCCTAGTGCCGGACCCGACCTCGAGCTGATCGAGGGATTATGGGCCAACAAGGGGGGTGGCGAGCCGTTGGCCTTCCTGAGAAGACCTCCCTGGTGCCAGACCTGACCTCGAGCTTGGCGAGGGATTACTGGAAGGCAAGGGCGATGGCGAGCCGTGAAGCCTTCCTGAGAAGACTACCCTGGTGCTAGACCTCACCTCGAGCTGGTCGAGGGATTACGGGCCAACAAGGGGGGTGGCGAGCCGTTGGCCTTCCTGAGAAGACCACCCTGGTGCCAGACCTGACCTCGAGCTTGGCGAGGGATTACTGGAAGGCAAGGGCGATGGCGAGCCTTGAAGCCTTCCTGAGAAGACTACCCTGGTGCTAGGCCTGACCTCGAGCTGGTCGAGGGATTTCGGGCTAACAAGGGGGATGGCGATCGGTTGGCGCCCCAGAGTGATTGAGCAGGGATATCCCACCATTCCTGTGGAGCATTGAAGGCTCCCCGAGAACGGTGTGATGGTCCAATTTCCTAGGGGCATTTAATGGCACCGCCTAATAAATGTAGATGGCGCATGGTTTTCCGTTGATTGACCTTCCCTGCGCCTCAACGGTTAGTCCCTGGGGGAGGTTATAAATACCTCTCCCCTCCATTGTAGGTATGATCAAAACAGGGGTGGCCCATTGGCTCTCAGAGGTGTCTGCTTCGGCGGACGCCTGTCTTTTGCTAATATTTTCGACCCTAGCAGCGTCGGAGAGCTGGCTACTCTGCCGCCCGGATCTTCTCTTGGATCTGATGGACCTTGATATGGTAGCCAGATCTACGGGAGATCAGGGCGAGAGGGGTGACGGCCGAGATCCGTGCTGTTGGAAGAGGAGCTTCGGTTTAGTGGTGGTTTTGCCGTCTGGATCCCTTTTCGGGTCAGACTGCCCTGTCATGGAGGTTTGGCCCGGGAGAGATCCAGACGAAAAGACGCACCCACCGTATACCGGCCTTGGGGCTGAAGGGCCTCGGATGGGGGGACCACCTCCCGTCGGGGGTCGGTCAGTCCGTCTTGATAGGGCTGTAGGCGATGGCGGTTTCTGTTCCACCCTCGAGCAGTTTGGGGTTTCGGCTGCCGAGGCTGTAAGTCCCGGGCTGCTCGAGGGTGAGAGGGGAACTGGTCGAACGCTGGAGCCCAGGGCGTCTGTCATATGATGGCGCCTTAAACCTAGTAAAAAATGTTTTCTCCGTTGTGTATCCCACCCGACCCGACCCCAGAGTTAGGCCGTCAGTCTGGCGTCTGATGACGTCCCCCGCACAGGTTTCGAGGACGCGGCGCGATTTTCCAGGCGGCAGTTGTGCGTCAATCAGTGAACAGTAATCGCGGAAGTCGAGGAGCCGTTCTTCCCTTATATAAGTATTCCCCCTTTTTCCCTTTCGCCCACTTCAATCTTGCTGCTTTTTTCTTCAAAAAATCTCCCAACCCTTCAGCGATCGTTCTTGCAGTTTGCCGTACTCGGCTCGCCCTCCCGAAGCGGTCCCAGGTTAGTTTGGTAAGTTTGTTTTATCTTTAGGCACAGATGGATAGGGCTCAGTCCGGTTCGTCGGCGTCGTCGTCCAGGGGGGAAGTAAAGCCTGACTCTCCGTCGACGTCGTGGGAAGAGCCCATGTTCGAGGAGGGGTCGGTGCCCGTTGTGGGCCATACTGGCTCGGTTTCTTTGGAGGACTCAGTAGGTGAGGGGGAAGCGGTACACAAGTCGAGGCCGTCGCGTTCCCGACGTCCCTTTGTGGTGGAGAGTAGCGGGTCGGAGGGAGCCGGCGAGGGTTCGGACGGCATTCGTGTGCTGGAGCTGTCTTCCGATGAGGAGAGGGGCGAGGGTAATATAGTGAGGAGATCCACCGCTCAGGGTCGAGGACCGTCGGAGCGAGTTAAGAAGGAGAAGAGGGCCCCAGGAAAACCGGGGTCGAGGACCGGCGGTTCGAGCAAGGCGCCTGTTTTCCGTAATTTGATGACGGGTTCGCCCGTTCAGCCGAAGCATTTCCGTCAGTATCCCGACGACCTTTCTGACCAGGAGCTCTTCGGAGTGCAACCCTCTTCGCCGAGCCGGGGGAGGGTGATGATGGACGCGATCTCGACCGTTTTGGAGGGCGGGGATTTGGAGGTTCTGCAGCTGGCGTATCATATAGGGCCTGGTCACGAACTGCTGATGCCGAGCCCTACTCTGCGTCCCACCGATCCCTTATCAGCTTGGTACTGTGTCTTCCCAGTGGACGCTTTTATCTCTGGCCTGAGGTTGCCAATCCACCCGTTCATTAGGGACGTGTTGAACTGGGCCTCCTTGGCGCCCATGCAGTACGGGCCGAACTCTTGGAAGCAGATTATCTGCTTTATGCTGATGTGCGAGGAACAGCAAGTACCCCTGCGGCTGAACGTGTTCCGTGCAATGTTGATGGTCAATCCGTCGGCCGAGGGTGTATACTATATCTCTCCCCGGAGTGGGGGGAAGGTCGTTCGCCACCACCCAGATTCCATCAAGGGATGGAAGGAGAAGTATTTGGTGATCCGGAGTGAAGAGCCATGGGACATTCCTACTCGATGGAACCACTCCAAGCCGAGCCACCCACCGCCGAGGCAGGGGGATCTGTCGGCAGATGAATGGGGGTTTGTCGAGCGCCTCCGCCAGTCACCTAGTATTGATTGGACGGAGGTGACGGAGACCACTCTGGCGAGCGCTGGACTTGAGCCCAGCTGTTATGCGTATGTAGTTGTTCCTTTCCTCTG
This sequence comes from Hemerocallis citrina, assembly GCA_017893485.1. NCBI lineage: Eukaryota > Viridiplantae > Streptophyta > Magnoliopsida > Asparagales > Asphodelaceae > Hemerocallis > Hemerocallis citrina. The sequence goes on from CM030365.1 coordinate 204,119,817, forward strand.
GATCCTTTCTTGCTTTCTTGCTCATTGCTCTTAATGGTTTTTTCTGCAGATATGGATGAGGCATCGATCCAAGCAAGGCGGCTTGCCATGAAGAAGGAAAACGCCGAGAAGAAGAAGGCGGAGGCGGCGAAGAGGCCGAGGGAGCTGCCCCTTGTTATCTCGGAAGTCCCACTCGAGCCGAGGACCAAGAGGGGTCGCTCCGAGACGAGCAAGGGCGTGGCTTCTTCGAAGGGTCAGGGCCGAGCGGGGGCCCCTGTTCTCGACAAGGGGAAAGGTCCCTGGGTCGAGGCCGAGGAAGAGGATCCGGTGGTGGAGCTGTTGCGGCAGCGGTGGGCTCCTGACTGGTCGGTTCTGATGGGGGACCGCCTGACAGAGGAGGCCCAAGCCGTCGAAGTGGTGGAAAAGCTGGCGACCCCTCGCGATCGCAAGGCGATGGAGGGTGAGCCCGTAGAGGCGGCGTTCGCCCGCCTGGCACAGGCCACTGTGCAGGTAAGTCTGTCGACTCTGTCCCTCCTTGTTGATTTATGTGCCGAGGCCTCATCTTTGTCTGCCGTTGGTTGTAGGCTTGTATACAGGGGGCCAACATCAAGAACCTGTACGAGGCGTCCCTGGCTCAAGAGCGAGCTCGAGCCGAAAAGAGCGAGCTGGAGATGAAGGAGATGCGAATCGAACTCGAGGGTTCGCATAAGAGAGAGCAGCAGCTGGAGCTCCAGCTCAAGGCCAAGGATGTGGAGTGGGAGAAGAAGATGGCCTCCCTGAAGACGAAGTTCACCAAGGAGGCGAAGGAGGTGTTGCATACGGGCCAGCAGATGGTGATCGCGGCCCAGGACAAGAGCTATGAGAGGGCCCTCAGCCACGTGAGGCACTTCTTCCCGGCCCTCGATTTGTCCAATTTTGAGTATGATATGGAGATCGAGGGGACGTCGAAGACTCCGGGTGAAGAAGGGCCCGCCGTCGACCCATCGGCCGACGCTCCCGTGGATCCGTCCGTCGGCGCGGAGGTGGGTCAATGAGTTGTGTAATTTTTGTCTTTCTTTTTCTCTCCCTCGATTGTGTTTGCCTCCCGCGGACTGGCCACCGCATTTTTTGTAAGAAACACCTGGATTTATAGTGGCAAGAAAAGTTTTTTGACCGGGCGGTTGTTTTGACCTCGGACATTTCTGAATCTTCTTGAGAATGTGTGTTGAGTTGGTTGGTTATCTTGTAGGTCGCGGCTCTCCTCCCTGAAGGGGACTCCCGTAGTTTCTATGTGGCGCGACTCCGGAGTAAGGTTAAGGTCCTGGAAGCCGCGCTGGCTCGTCATCGAAGGGGGGCTCGGGACACTGATGAAGCCTGTAACTTTTATCGGAATAAGTCCGCCGTCTTGAGTGCGGAGGCGCGCCGGTTGAGAAGAGCGATGTGGGATCGGGAGCTCGGCGGTACGGACCTTAGACGAGCCGGGCTAAGTACCTTGGTGCCGAGGTCCTCTCCTGGGGGATTACCTCGCGACGTCTTTGTGGAGAAGGAGATGGAGATGCCTCATTACAAGGCGCTGTTGGGTGCCTCGTTCTCTTCCTCCTTGGGTCGACAGGCGGAGGGGGTTCCCTCTGCGTTGCTGCTGTTGCAGTGGGCGCGACCGGATGACGCCCAGAGTTCGGTGGCTGGACTGTCGATTGTGGCTGAGGCTAAGGAATATCACAACGAGGGGAGGGGCCCCTAGTTGCTTGGTCGAAGTACTCTTTGTCCCTCGTTGGGCCCGAGGGGCCCTGATCTACCTGATTTGAGAAGAGTGGAGCGGTCTTGTAACGGTCTTTGTTTTTCTTTCGTTTTATTTTTTCTCTTTGGAACGAAAAATAAAGGGGTATGAAAGAAGAATCCTTTTCCCTCCTCGCTCCGGCCAGCGATGTGGTACGAAATGTCGGAGGCAAGGTCTGGCTCCATCGTTCTGCGAGGGATCGAAGTGGGGCCTTAGGAAGGACCTTCGGTCCGGACTTGTATTGAGATTATCGAGACATTTGGGGTTCAGATAAAAAGGGATATTTTTAGTGTAAGGTAGGGAGGGCCGCTAAGGCAGCCCTTTACAAACGAGGGTTTACACCAAAAAAAAAAAGATTTACATTTAGCCGGGCCATAGTCTATGCTCGTCCGGCGTCGAGGGGGAACACACCTCCACCGACGGTGGTCATGTAGCATGATCGCGCTGCTTCTTGGCTGCCTCGGACGATGCCGACTCCTTGAGGGGTGGGGAACTTGAGCTTCAGATGGTAAGCCGAAGGCACCGCTTGTAGGGAGCATAGTCCAGGCCGGCCAAGTATGGCGTTGTAGGCCGCCTTGACGTTGACCACCATGAAGTCCATGGATTCGGTCCTCTTGACAGGAGTCGACCCGGCGGTAACGTCGAGGGTAACAATCCCTTCTATTACGACAGGGACGCCTGAGAACCCGTGCAGGGTGTACCCAGCTGGCTTGAGTTTTCCTCGGGGTAACCTGAGATTTTCGAAGGCTTCGAGGAAAAGAATATTCACCGAGCTACCGTTGTCGACGAGGATCCTGCGGACCTCACAATTAGCCATGTGGAGGTTGATGACGAGAGCATCGCAGTGGGGCAAGCGAACACCTTCAAGGTCTTCCCCTGAGAAGGAGACCGGCCTTGATTGTAGTTTGGGCGAGGGGTTGTCTTTGACAGCGTTCACCTCTCGAAGGAAGGCTTTTTTGGAAGTGTTTGATTCACCTCCCATCGGCCCTCCGTGGACACAGTGCAAGATGAAAGGGATATCCGCGGCTCCCTCGGAGTCGGGGTCCCGACTCTGGGACTGGTTTGGAGCAGGGTTCGGAGGCGATTGCCTCCGGTTCCTAGCATCTCGCCGATCCCGTGGGCCTTCTCGGGTAAACTCTCGGAGGTATCCTCTGGAAATGAGTTCTTCAATTTCGTCTTTCAGGGCTCGGCATTGGTCGGTTTCGTGCCCGTGATCTCTGTGGAAGCGACAGTAAAAGCGCTGGTCTCGATTCTTGTTGTTATTAGATCGGGGGGGTAGTCGGACAATGCCCTTGTCTTCGATTTCCAAGAGGATGGCGGAGATGTTATGCGTCAGGGGAGTGTACCTCTCGAAGCGGGGGACTGGCGGGACCTTCTTTATGGCCCCCGGGTCCCTTGGAGCTTTCTTTGGTGGTTCGACTTCCTCGGTCTTCCGCTTTCCTTTCCCGGTGGCATCCCTGGCATCTTCGGGATTAAGGGCCTCTTCTGCCCTAATGTATTTCTCGACCCTATTAAGGAGGTCGGGAAAGTCGACGGGGGGTCTCTTGGCCAGAGAGGCCTTCAGCTGTCCGGGGCAGACGTTGTGTCGGAATGCCGCTGAAGCGACGCCTGGGTCGAGGGAGGAGACCGACCTTGCCTCAGCGGTAAATCTCCGGACGAACACTCTGAGTGATTCCCCCTCTATCTGTTTGAGCCCAAGTAATGAGGCGCTGGTCCTTTCGGCCTTCCGGCTAGTGACAAAATGGGCAAGAAAATTGCCCTCGAGTTGGTCGAAGGAGTAAATGGAGCCGGGGGCGAGTTTCGAGAACCACTCGCGAGCTGGACCCCGAAGGGTGGCGGGGAAGGCTCGGCAGAGCAGGGGATCCGAGGCACTGTGAATCATCATGAGGGTTTTGAAACCCTCCATGTGATCAGCAGGATCTCCCTTGCCGTCGTAGGTCTCGAATTGAGGGGGTCGGAAATTCCGGGGTATTTCCGCTTGGAGGATGGGGGCGGAGAAAGGTGGACGGACAGGTCTGTACCCCTGAGCCATTCTTTGGCCGCCGTCCCCTATGTGATCGAGGCGGTCCTCCATTTCTTGTAGGCGTCTTAGGAGTACGTCATCGTCTTCCGGCTGGATCGTTGAAGGGCGGGACGCGCTGGCTTCAGCGTCCGACCCCGTTTGGGAATGGAGGGTTTCTTCCCTGGGGGCCCGTCGGAGGGCTCCCAGCATTTCTTTTCGGAAGTCTTGGAATTCCTTATGAGTGACGGGGGCTCTTTCGGCCCGGTTTGGTTGGTCCGAGGGTTGTCTTCCGACTCGGCTGAGCGCGGGTCTGCGCACCTCGGGCGGTGGCCTCGGGCGGTTCGGGACCGGGTTGGAAGCGGCCCTTCCCCTGCTGCGGGTAATCTTGCGATTGAGGATTATTCCCCGGAGGTCGGGCTGGGCTGGCCGGCCGACGCTCCTTTGGGACTCCCGAGAGGGAGCCTTGTGTTTCGACGGGCGTGGCCTGGCTTTATCGGTGGGTGGGGGCGAGTCCCGTTGGTTGACGGAGGAAGCAGCCCCCTTGCCTTTGGAGGCCATGAGGATTCGGCTGTCGATGGCCTTTGAGGGTCTGGGTCGGATCGGCTTCTGGAGCAGCTGTTCCCACAGACGGTGCCAACCTGATGCTGTTTATTTCTGAGAAACGTGTGGAAGCACCAGGTGTGAGTTCGAACTCAATTTGTATTGAAGGAGATTGCCGCTCGTCTGCCGACCTTCAGTTGACCTTCTGGGACCTACGATGAGCTCGGAAAGATGTTGAAGGTTGGGCTCGGATCGGAAGGGTCGGATCCGAGGTCTTGTGTACCTGCAGACGGTCCTGAAACACCGGGGTTTGTCCCGGTGGCGGACCCTCCGACGCTCTAGTCAGTCTCTGTGAGAGAGTAGCAATAACTAGGTATATTTAAGTGGCAAAAGATTGATTACCTCAAAAAGGTGGGTGTGGGTCTAGTATTTATAGAGAATCCCAACCGGGTTTGGTTCCACTTGGGGGCCGGGTTTGGATCCGAAAGCCCATGGGCCTGACGTGGCAGAAGGCCCAGGGGGTTTAGGGCGGACGTGGCGATACCAGGAGTGGTATAGGACTGACGTGGCGAAACCCTTGGCGGTATTTGGAGCTGACATGGCCCATCGTGAGCCCTCTGTGCCTCTGGGGGGAATCGGAGGGCCTAGGCTGCGCCAGGTCATCCTTCTGCCCCGCCAGAGAGGGGGGACGGCCTGAGGGACTGCTCCGGATCGGACTCCGGGGGATAATGAGGCTCGTCAGTACGAGGAGGCCGGCACTGTGAGGGCAAACACGAGGTTCGGCGCCGACCCTGAAGTGGTCCGGAGCCGAACCAGGTTGTTATTTTTGCTTTTCTGAGTAGGAATTGTATTGGGCCCTGGTTGGGCCTCAGGCCATTTTTACACTGTCACAAGTGTCTAGTGTAGCATCAAGAATCCTATTTTGTTCAAGATCTTCAATACATTCTTCCACTGCCTCATCAAATTTCTTTTTACATTCTTTTAAATCATCTGTGAGTTTTGCTATATAAACAGATTTCCCATGAATTTCTCTTAAGTGATCATCATGAGTTGCTAAAGATTCTCGAATTTGTTGTTTTAAGATTTCATTTTCCTCTAGCAATACATCATGATCTTTTCTAAATGACTCAAAATTTTCGAAGATCAAGGCATTCTTATTTTTCAGTTTTTGACTTTTTGTAATACAGGATTCATGGGTATCATTTGAAATTTGTTTCTATTGCCTAAGTTCATGACTTAATTTCTTAGCATAGTCTTTCAAACCATTACACATGTCTACTAGTTCATCATAAGTGGGTTCTTCGATTACCTCTTCTTGAGATGGTGATTGCACCTCATCATGCCCAAGAGCCATGAATCTGACATCATCGTAGCCTTACTCTCCCTCACTTGAGTCAGAATCTAACCATGTTGCCTTTAGCACCTTCTTTTTCAGACTTGGGTTTGAGTGGTAGTAGTCTATGTTCCTGTCTTGCGAGACGGGAAAATTTGCACGAATGTGTCCAGACTTCTTGCACTTATAGAACACATCATCCTTATCCTTCTTCCTTTCTCCTTGGTACCTGCCATATTTCTTGTGTTTGAGATACTTATGAAATTATTTTGTCAATAGAGCAATGTCCTCGTCTGAATCCTCACGATCTGAATTTGCTTTTGATGGTCGGAATTTTTCTGCTTTTAGTGCAATGGTCTTCTCTTCGGTCTTTGGTTCAATCCCGATGTTTTGTCTGTATCTTTTGGTCTCCGACATTTCCATCTCGTATGTCTTCAGCTTTCCTTGAAATGTGTAGTAGTCAAATCCATTCTCTTCAAGAGTCTCCCTCATAGCAACGGCCTTCACATCCCATTCTAGCATGAGACAGCTTATGAGCTTTCCGACCTTTCGGTCATCATCTAGCCCCTTACCTAAGCTCTCAAGTTCGTGGGCAATGATATCGAAACGGGCGAGCATTTGATCCACATTTTTTCCTGGCAACATGAGAAACACATCAAACTTATAAAAACATAAATTAACTTTAGCTTTTACCTCGGAAGCGGTTCCTTCATGCCGCTTCAGCATGTTGTTCCAGATCTCGTATGCTGTTTTGCAGTTACACCCGCATCGCATTAGTTCTTCGTTATTCAACCCTGCATAGAGATCCGTCATGGCTTTGGAATTTGCTCTCTTAAGGGCCAACTCTGCTTTCGTAAAGGATGTCTTCCCATCGCTAACTGGAATTTCGGTTTTATTGATACACACATTCCATACTTCTGATCCGAGCATCTGTAAAAAATGAGACATGTGAATTTTCCAGACATCATAGCATTCTTCATCAAAAAATGGTGATCATGTAAGGCTTGTCCCATTGGAAATAAATGGCTCCGATGAGTACAAGTTATCGGGAGGAGGGATTTCGGCCATTGGACCTTTTGCTTAAGCTTTTAAGCTTTTTGATAAGCACCTCGCTCTGTACCATGGGGGGGTGAATAAGGTGATTGTGCGGAACTAAAATATTAATAAAATAAAGTGCAAGGTAAGTAAAAGAGTTAAGAGCAGCAAACACAAATGACGCGGTGATATAACGTGGTTCGATCCCTAGGTCTACGTCCACACCACCTACCTGTAGCAATTATCCGCCACAAGCGTTCCACTATACTTAAAATTCTTTGTATAGTGATTCTCGGATTCAGGTCGAGAGACCTATTACACCCACAGGACTTCCAATACAAGTCCCGTCAATCTCACCGAAGTGGAAAAGAAAGAAAAACTAAAACTCAAGATCGTTTAATGATCCTGACTGAAGAATACAGAAAAATTATCTCTCATACTCGGATTGATTATCGAAAGATTAGTTCAGAAGAATTTTATCCGAAGTAATAGGGTGAAGAATACACAGTGGATTCGTTAATATTAATAGACGGGAAAGTGTATCGATCAAAAATAGAAACAATATTTTCCAAGAATATACACAACGCAAAGTAGGGTCAACCGTCATATTGGTGTGTTCGAACGTTCAGCTCTCTGACGTAAAGTAGAGTGGTGAAAGGTCAACTGCTTCTCAAACAACTCAAGGTTACGGTCGATTGCATGCGGTCAACCGGTCACGAAGTACGGTCGACCGGTATCGTGCTGTTTATTCCGAATTCACCCTGTTTTCTTACCATAAACTAATCCATCTTTAATCAATCTTATACAATTATAATCTCACGAAAATGGAAGGAAAAATTTAGATCTTGATATCTTCCTCTTTGGCTTGTGGACCAATTAATCAAGAACTCTTTTTGAATATCTTTCTCTTTTGCTTGTGTTTGCCATTATTCTTTATTGCTTTTCTTGTTTGAATATTCTTAAATTTCTCTTGGATCCCTTGCTGATATTATTTGATCCTGAAGATCTGAATAACTAATTCTAAACTTATTAATATTAATGAGCACGTTTTGTGCACACCAAACTAAGAGTCAACACAAGGTTCTAGATATTTACTTGCTGAAAATATCATTGTTAGAGTTTTCAAATACCGAATAATAGAGGGCGAGTCAAAACTGATATAAATCCCAATCTCTGTTGAGAGCATATTAAATAAACATAATATCAGGCAACAATAGTTTCATAGTAGGGCTAAAATAGTAAGCTCCAATTTTGTTTGACATAGGACTTTTCACCAAGATATGAATTTACAAATATAGAGAAGTAGCCAATTACTCGAAGAATCATGTTGTATCACTAATGAATTTAAATATAAAGAATAGTAAACTTGTTAAGTAACAGTTAAACTAACTAGCAATCTACACGTGCGATGGAGTCCTATGATTTTTATTTTTTTATTTTTTTATTTTTTAAAGTAAAGACTATGACGTTGTCTAACTAGTATCAAACCTGACAGCTATTTTTATTAATGTCAAATCCTTACCATACTCTTTACAATTACCCCTAGTGGCACTAACTTTTATTTAATTTATATGAGTACCAATTTTGACAAGGAGTCAGCCTAGGCGTTTTGCTCCTTTGGGATCGTTGCATCGAGGAGTGATTGAATGTCGTCAAAAGCTACTGGAATACCGCCAAGTATCGGACCATCCGTGCGTCACGATTCTCGTACTCCCCCGTGATCTGGTTGACCATGAGCTGAGAGTCGCTAAAAACTCTGATTTGTCTGGCCCCCACCTTGTGGGATTGGGTGAGCCCGGCGATCATAGCATCATATTCTGCCTCGTTGTTCGAGGCTGAGAAGTTCAGGCAGAGAGAATACTGGAGAATGAAGTTGTAGGAACCTTTGAGGATGACGCTCGCACCGCTTTCCACTTCGCAAGACGAGACATCGACGTAAACTTTCCATAACGGATCTGGCTCTTGAACGTCGAATGGCTCGGAGATAGTACATTCCGTGATGAATTTGGGGAGAGCCTGCCTCTTAATGGCTGTCCTGGGCTGGTAGCTATGTCGTACTGGCTTAGTTCGATCGACCACTTGACTAAGCGATCGGAACTTTCGGGCTTGTGGAGGACGGCCTTGAGGGGCTGGTCCGTAAGGACCTGAATAGAGTGGGCCTGGAACTAAGGGCGAAGCTTTCGCTCGGCCATTACTAGGACGTATGCCACCTTTTCCATCTTTGTATATCTTGTCTCGGCTGAGAGAAAGAATTTGCTCACATAGTAATGATGCTTCTGGACACCTTCTTCTTCCCAGACGAGCACAACACTGAGTGCATTTTCCGAGGCTGAGAGGTACAGAAAGAGGGGTTCACCCAGTTTGGGTTTGCTCAGCAGTGGGGGTTGGTGAGGTAGGACTTCAACTGGTCGAACGCCTGTTGCTGGGGGTCACCCCCTTCGAAGCCTTTCGGTCCCCACAGAGCCTTAAAATAGGGGAGGGACTTCTCTCCATACTTGGAGAGGAAGCGGCCAATGGCCTCTAGTCTCCCCGTGAGCCGTTGAACCTCCTTAATATTTCTGGAAGGGGCCATGTCGGGCCATGTCGATTATGGCCTGATCTTCTCGGGATTGGCCTCTATGCCGCACTGGCTAACGACGAACCTGAGAAATTTTCCTGAGGAGATGCCGAAGGCACACTCGGCGAGATTGAGCCTCATGTTTTGGGACCGATGGACGCCGAAGGCTTCCTCGAGGTCGGCGACATGGTCCTTCCCTCGTCTGCTCTTAAAGAGCATGTCGTCGACGTATACCTTTATTTTACGACCGATCTGATCTTTGAAAACTCGGTTGACAAGTCTCTGGTAGGTGGCTCTGGCATTCTTGAGCCCAAAGGGCATGACCCGATAACAGTAGAGACCCTGGTTGGTAACAAAGGATGCTTTGGCAATGTCCGGAGGGAACATCCGGATCTGATTATAGCCTGAAAAGGATCCATGAATGTCAATATCTCGTGGCCCAACATTGCGTCGATCAGAGTGTCGATGCTCGGGAGGGGGAAAGGATCTTTGGGGTACGCCCTATTGAGATCCGTGAAGTCTATGCAGATCCTTCAGCTCCCGCTGGCCTTTTTGACCATCACGACGTTAGCCAGCCACTCGGGGTAGCTGACCTCCTTAATGAACCGGGCGGACAACAGTTTGTCCACCTCCGCTTTTACTGCTTGTTGTCTTTTCGGGGCGAACTTGCGCCGCTTCTGATGGATCGGCTTGGAGCCCAAGGCGATGCTCAGCCTCTGCATGATTAGGTCCTCAAAAATCCTGGGTATGTCTGACGGGGTTCAAGCAAAGAGTACGATATTGCGGCGAACGCAATCAATCAGACATGGCTTCAGGTAGGGGGAAGGGTGCGGCTCACACGGAACCCTTAGACTTGTCTTCTGCTTCGAATGAGACCTCTTCCAATTCATCCACAGGTTCTGGCTCTTGCTGGCTTCTTTTAGGTGGAAGCTCAACTGTGTCAAGGGGGAAGACCCCACCTCCGACCGTGGTCATGTACTACGAGCGTGCAGACTCCTAATTCCCTCTAACAATGCCGATATTGAGGTCAGTGGGGAACTTCAACTTCAAGTGGTAGGCCAACGGGACGGCCTGGAGCGAGCAGAGGCCGAGTCGACCAAAGATGGCATTGTATGCTGCCTTGATGTTGACCACCATGAAATCCATTGATCCGGTCCGTATGACAGGGGTCGTGCTAGCTATTACATCCAGCATCACGATCCCTTCAATTTGCACCGGGACGCCCGAGAACCCGTGCAGGGTGCACCCGGCCGGCTTTAGCTTGTCTCGGAGGAGTTTGATGTTCTCAAATGCTTTCAAGAAGAGGATGTTGACAGAGCTTCCATTGTCTACAAGAATTCGACGGACTTCGAAGTTTGCCATGACGAGGGTGTCGCAATGCGGGAGCCAGACTCCTTCCGGGTCTTCTTCGGAGAAGGAGACCGGCCGCTGCTGAATCTGAGGGGAGGGATGGTCTCGAACGGAGTTAACCTCTAGGACGAGGTCCTTTTGGGAAGTATTGGATTCTCCTCCCATGGGTCCACCATGGACACAGTGTAGGATGGCCTGCCCGCCAGTTTCCTCGGGCTCGAGGTCCCGCTCGGGTCACCGGTTGATCGTTCGAGGTGGAGGCAAAGGCCTCAAATTCCTTGGATCCCTCCGATCTCTTGGGTTATCCCGGGTGAACTCCCTTAGGTACCCTCGCTGGATGAGAGCCTCGATCTCATCTTTGAGGGCCCGGCAGTAGAATTTCTTGTTTTGCTTCTTGTTGTTGCCCGGTGGGAGGGGGAGTCGGACAATCCCTTTATCCTCGATCTCCATCAGGATTGCCAACACGTTCTGGGTCAGCGGGGTATACCTTTCAAATCGGGGGACCGGAGGAATTCTTTTGAGACTGGGTACCTCTTTTGTGACTTTCTTGGCAGGCTCGACGTCGTCTGCCTTCCACTTTCCCTTGGCAGTGGCTTCCTTGGTGCCCTCAGGGTTTAAGGCCTCTTCCGCTCGAATGTACTTTTCAACCCTGTTGAGCAGGTCGGGAAAGTCGACGGGGAGTTTTTTGGCCAAGGAAGCCTTAAGCTGAGGGTGCCGAACGTTGTGTCGGAAAGCTGCCGAGGCGACGTTCGCGTCGAGGGAGGAGACAGAGTTCGCCTCGGTGGTGAACCTCCGAATGAACTCGCAGAGTGAATCCTCCTCCTTCTGTCTGAGGTTCAGAAGGGACACGCTCGTCTTCTCGACCTTTCTGCTGGTCACAAAGTAGGCTAAGAAGTTCGCTTCCAACTACTCGAATGAGAAGACTAAGCCTGGGGTGAGCTTTGAGAACCATTCCCGAGTCGGAACCCGAAGGGTGGCAGGGAAAGCGCGGCACAGGAGGGGGTCCGAAGCGCTGTGAACCATCATGAGGGTTTTAAACCCCTTCATGTGATCAGCGGGATCACCCTCGCTATTGTAGGTCTCGAATTGGGGCGCTTCCAAGATTTGAGTGGAAAATGGGGGTCGGGTCGACCGATAGCCATGGCCGGGTATCGATCCGCCCTCGACGAGATGGGCGAGTCGGTTCTCCATCTCTCAAAGGCAACGAAGGACGGAATCTTTCTGTTCAAGCGGGCGGGTCGAGTTGTGGGATTCACCGCCCCAGGCTTCTGGCTGAGGGATGGAGTCATTGCGCGCCTCGGTCCTAGGATCGCCTCGAATTTCCTGGAGGACCTTGTCCCTAAAATTCTGAAACTCGGCCCTCGTAACTGGGGCTTGTCCAACCAGGTCACGCGACGGTTGAGGTCCTCGGGGCGAGCAGCTGTGTCCCGGCTCTCGTTCTGGGGTCGACTACCTGCCATGGTTCGAGACCGAGTTGGAAGCGGTCCCTCCCCTGGTTCGACTGACCTACCGATTTTGGATGAAGCGCAGCAAGTCAGTTGCGACTGAGTTAGAAGCACCTAGCCCAGGTCCGATTGTACCATTGGCTCGCGGTTGGTTAGAGCCCTGGGCGTCTGCGTGACTGTGAAGGGGAGGAGGGTCTGGACGAGGTCCCAAGGTGATGACCCTTCTTTCTTTCAGAGCCATGAAAGGGCTCGAAGTTAAGATGACGTCCCTGGATAGGATCAGACTAGGAATCAGTACCTAATTTTCTACAGACGGTGCCAACCTGATGCTGTTTGATTTGGAGGTGTGGGGGCAACATGTGTGAGTTCTTGTAATTTATGTAGCGGAAGATGTGATACTAGCATCGAACCGATCCTCAGCTGTAAAGTTGACTCAGGGGTAGCAGGAGAGAGGTAGAGGTCGGGTGCTCGGCTCGGATCTAGTAGCTCGGCTCGGATGGAGTCGCTCGGCTCAGATCTTCGAGGCTTGGCTCGGACTCTTGTACCTGCACACTGCCTAAAAGCACCGGGAGAAGACCCAGCGACAGGTCTTCCGATGATCTAGTCAGTTACTGAGAAAGAAACAGTAGCTAGGGTTCAGGCGGGAAAAAGTTTATTACCTCTAGATGTGAGGAGGGAGTCTGGTATTTATAGGCAGGGGTAAACGGGTCTGAGACCCTAACGGACCGGGTCAGACCCGTTTGCCTGTGGGCCTAAATGGGCTGAAGCCCGTTTGACCTGCTTTGACTTGATGATCTGGAGGAGCAAAATTTGAGGGGAACTGATGGCCTGGATGAGGCCACGTCATCTACCCAATATCAAGTACCAATGAAAGATGATGGATTTTCGATGTGGAGAAGTTGTTGTTAGGCTAAGTATTTTAATAGGGTAAAAAATACTACCCAAATACATGCACTAAAGTGCTAAATCTCCCCTTAATGAAATAGTATTCACTCTTGACCATGTTTAAGGCCCTCATGCACCTAGGCAGAAGAGGAAGAAGAAAAAAATGAAAAAAGGATTGCCATGGTAAGTATCCTGCAATATTCTATTTTCTCTTGAAGAAAGCTTTGATTGCGCCTTTAAACAAATAGGATAGGGGAGGTCTGGTGGTTGTGGCCACCAGTAGGGGGTAAACTCCAGTTTCGGAATGGGGCACGACCAGGATAGGTGACGATTGGAGGATATATTCCCCAAGACTAGTTCAAGGTAATTGGAGTCATTTTACAGTTATCAGCTATAAAAATGTGAGCAATGATAGTTCTGCCCACGATCATCCTCATCCTCACAGTCATGTGTGCATATATGTAGTATAGTGTTTGTCATTCCCCATATAAAGAATTGGAGACTCTAGTACTTATTCCTTCTTTATTATATCAATAAAGAATTTATTACACTTTCTGATTTAACCAGAATTCATAATGTTCGGACATTCAGATCTACCATCAGAGTTCATAGTGCTTACTACATATGTTGCTTTGTCTGGTCAAGGTCATTCAACTGTCTCAAAAGAAATAACTATAGATGAGATATTAAGTAGTGAGACAATTTGTATGGCATTGAAAGATTTTTATACAATGGCAGAAATGAACTTGGTCTTACCCATGTTTATCGTTTTCCTCACAAGACTGGCGAAAGTGGACGCATGCCACCATAATTTGATGTGCGCCAATGCTGATTTACAAAACCCCATTCCAAAAAATAAGAATCATGAAAATATTGAGTAAAAAAAAATTCACAGAAAAGACATCAATATCGAGATAATCAGGAAGTTAGAAATGATAACTCGACTAAGGATTTCAGAGATAGAAGTCCCTAACAAGTCCAGCACTATGTGGAGTTCCCCTCAAATAATTCCTTATAGGGTTTTTCCAAAGTATTAGTTTTGTCACGCCCCACTTCTCAAAAAGAATACGGAATACGGAATACGGATACATGACTAAGTCCAGCGAATGATTTGTCATCATCCATAAGTTGTTCAGGAATCTTTACAATATCTCACAAAATAATCAGAGTCGGAAGCAAGAGAATCAACCAATCATGCACAATTGAATCAAATAGATCAACAGAAATTTACTTGAAATCTAAATTATAATATAATCTCAAATAAATCAAGTCTGGACAGTTAATAATATCCTTGGTCACATTGTCCAAATACAAATAGATCCAAGTATCAAATACAATTTATTCGAGTTCAAGCAACAAATAATAATAATAATAAAGCAGCTCGCCAATATCATCAGGCAAACGACCATCCTGATCTGCAATCAATAATTTGCAGGAAAATGAAAAAGAAAATAAGTACCCGTTAATTGCAAGTTACGCGCCACTTATAATGTAGGATACAAGTACATGGAGAAAACTAAACAAATCTAAATAATAGCGGAAACAGATATAGCATGGTATAGCAGAATCAACTAGCATGGTATACTAACATGTGTCCAGTACAGTGTCATATGGCAACTAACAGTGTCCAGTAACAGTAAGCTCAGTATATTAGTGTAACAGTGTAACAGAGTCAGTCCAACAGTATCGGTCTAACAGTATCAGTCTAACAGTATCAGTCTTATATTCTTACAATCTTGTGTGTATTACTAGCTAGGTAGCACTTCATTCGCCATCCTTTTATCGCATGGTTGCTACATTCAAAATAGTTATGTTTGTAGATTTCGTAGGGGAATCATATAGGGCAGTGTACTTAGGTATCAATAACAGCAACAGTAGCAGCAGCAGTAATAGTCAGAACCTAGTGGTCCTCCTCCGATTACACCTTCCTATAGGGAAGTGTGCAGTCAGGTAATCAGTAACAGAATTCAGACAGTCAGAACCTATTGGTCCTCCTTCGAGTACACCTTCCTATAGGAAAGTGTGCAGTCAGATAATCAGTATAACAGTATAACAGATGTTCTGTATGGGAAACACGGGCCCCCTTTCAAGTACTCATTTCTATAATTTCCCACTACTAGATCCAAGTACTGAGAGAAAATCCGGTTCATAAGACTCATGAATACAGTCGGCTCCGAACGGCATCACAAGATACTCATAGTGCCCGTATCTAGTCTTAAATACAGTCTTCTGTATATCCACAGTCTTCACCTTAACTCGGTGATACCCAGAACGAAGATCCAACTTCGAGAAAATAGCAACCCCATTCAACTGATCAAACAAATCATCAATCCTGGACAACGGATACCGATTCTTCATAGTAACTCTATTCAATTCCCGATAATCCATGCACAGTCGATGACCACCATCCTTCTTGTCGACAAAAAGGACCGGAGCACCCCAAGGCGAAACACTTGGTCTGATGAAACCCAAATCAAGCAACTGCTGAATCTGCACCTGAAGCTCTTCTAGCTCAACTGGTGCTATCCTATAAGGACTCTTCGATATCGGTGCCGTTCCAGGCTGAACATCAATACCGAACTTACCTTTCCTATCAGGGGGCAAGCAACTCATCTTGAAAAACATCCAAGAAATTTCAAACTATTAGAGGCGCAGCCTCACAGCCTGAGTGCAATTCCATCGCACAATCCACCTGTTCAACTGCAGTCTGCTCGGTCAAGGAAAGACTCCCCAGCATGAAATTCGAATTCTGCTCGATCTGGAATTCTGAAGATAACTTTCTTAGCACGGCAATCAATAATGGCATGGGCTTCTCCCAACCAATCCATACCGAGAATGACGTCGAATCCTGAATTTCCAATTATAATCAGGTTGGTTTTGAAATCTGCGCTACCAATAATTACGGGACACTGCCTGCACTCCCTGGAAAAAGTGACAATTCCACCACCTGTCACAATGTTCCAAGCATCTGACATGTTGCTACACTCCAACTGATGGCGAGCCACAAATCGAGATGAGACAAAAGAATGGGTTGCCCCAGAATCAAAAAGAACATGAGCAGGGAAAGAGAAAACTAGGATGATACCTAAGGGAGAATCAAAGAGAAAAAGAATGGTTGAACAGGGGTGAGGAAAACAAAATGCAGAAAGATAAAATGGAAGAAACAATTGCAAGAGAAAAGAAAAGAAGCAAAAGAAAGACAACAAAACAACCAAACAATAAAAGCAAAAATATACCTGTCACAACCCCTTCAGCTGACTCCGCATCTGCAGCAGTCAAGTTGAAAGCCTAACCTCTCTTTGGAACAGTGGTCTTCTGACCGAAAATCTGGTGCTGAGGAGGAAGTGGTGGCCTAACTGGACCACGAGTTGGGGTAACCTACTGAACGGGATCCTTGGCTGGAAGAGCCAATTGCTGCTGCTGCGGCGGCTGCGGACAATCCCGCACAAAATGATCAGTGGTGCCACACCTAAAGCACCGGCGGTTGACGTGCCAACAGTTCTTGCGGTCATGTCCAAACACCTGGCAGAAGTCACAAAAAACACCCGTCTGGGAACCAGCAGAAGAGTAAGGAGCTGCCCTGATAGGACGGGCAGGAACATGCTTCCGAATAGGCCCACCAGAAGGCCTAACAACAGCAGAGGAGTGCGGAACAGTCCGCTGAGAAAGAGCCAAACCCCCACAAGCCTGCTCCTGAGCACGAGCTGCCTCAAGAGTTTCTGCATAAGTGCACAAGCAAAGGGAGACAGCTGCACCCTAATCTCACGCTCAAGCCCCAAAATGAATCTACGAGCCTGGTCTTTTTCGTTCGCCACAAGAACGGTAGCGAAGCGACTGAGTCTAGTAAATTCAGCTGCGTACTCGTCAACAGACCTGGAGCCCTGTTTCAGGGCCAAGAATTGTTGCTCCATCTCCACTCTAGTGCTGCTAGGAAAGAATTTCTCCAAGAAGCCCCTAGTGAAAGTAGCCCAAGTGATCGGTCTTTCGAGCATTTCGGACTCAGACCTCCACCAAATATGAGCCAAGTCCACCAGCTGAATGGCAACCACGTCCACTTGATCTGCATCTGCAACTTTAGCTGCCAATAGCAGTTGCTCTGTCCGAATCAACCACTTTTCAGTCTCCAAATGCATCTCAGTACCTGAAAACCTGTCGGGATGCAGCCTCATGAAGTCTGTAACTGTACCCAGACGGGGAGGAAGAACATCCTGCCTCGGCGCAATGGGCAGAGGAACTCGAGCGGCTTCCAAAGCGGCCATCACCAAATCACTATGGTTCTGCTGCTGATTAATCAGTTGCTCAAGCACAGTAGTGACAGCCTCAATCGGATCAACCTGCGACTGAGAAGTAGAACCTCTGCGAGCCATAGTCTGCACAAAACCAAAACAATCAGCATCCAGATCAAGGTTGATAATAGTTAATTCACTTATGCATGCAGGGTTGGTGAAATATTGAGCTGATCCCAGTTCGAGCCAAGCTTGCCTAATATATCAGTGAAACTAATACATTAGCCAAACCTGGGCTCTGATACCACTAAAAACCTTGTCACAACCCACTTCCCAAAAAGAATACGGAATACAGATACGTGACTAAGCCCAGCGAATGATTTGTCATCATCCATAAGCTGTTCAGGAATCTTTACAACATCTCACAAAATAATCAGAGTCGGAAGCAAGAGAATCAACCAATCATGCACAATTGAATCAAATAGATCAAGAAAAATTTACTTGAAATTCAAATTACAATATAATTTCAAATAAATCAAGTCTGGACAGTTAATAATATCCTGGATCACATTGCCCAAATACAAATACATCCAAGTATCAAATACAATTTATTCGAGTTCAAGCAACAAATAATAATAATAATAAAGAAGAAAATCCAGCACTAATACATCATCTCGCCAAAGCCATCGGGCAAACGACCATCCTGATCTGCAATCAATAATTTGGAGGAGAAGGAAAAAGAAAACAAGTACTCGTTAATTGCAAGTTACAGGTCACTTATAATGTAGAATACAAGTACATGGAAAAAACTAAACAAATCTAAATAATAGCGGAAACAGATATAGCATGGTATAGCAGAATCAACTAGCATGGTATACTAACGTATGTCCAGTACAGTGTCATATGGCAACTAACAGTGTCCAGTAATAGTAAGCTCAGTATATCAGTGTAACAGTATAACAGAGTCAATCCAACAATATCGGTCTAACAGTATCAATCTAACAGTACCAGTCTTATGTTCTTACAGTCTTGTGTGTATTACTAGCTAGGTAGCACTTCATGCGCCATCCTTTTATCGCATGGTTTCTACATTCAAAACAGTTACGTTTGTAGATTTCGTAGGGGAATCATATAGGGCAGTGTACTTAGGTATCAGTAACAGTTACAGTAACAGTAGCAGTAACAGTAACAGTCAGAACCTAATGGTCCTCCTCCGATTACACCTTCCTATAGGGAAGTGTGCAGTCAGGTAATCAGTAACAAAAATCAGATAGTCAGAGCCTATTGGTCCTCCTTCGAGTACACCTTCCTATAGGGAAGTGTGCAGTCAGGTAATCAGTATAATAGTATAACAGATGTTCAGTATGGAAAACACGAGCCCCCTTTCAAGTACACATTTCTATAATTTCCCACTACTAGATCTTTCCCTTAAACCCCGGCTTGGTTATTTTTATTATGGTTATCAAACAGGCATGAATGTGTATGAAATAGTGACAAACTAATATGGTATAATCAGTATTAGGTTCAGGGAAACAAATAAACATGCATAGATAATATACAGTCACATAAACGAGCAAAACAGTGTATGTTCATATTCAGGACAGCAAGACAGTACAGTACTAAAATAGTGAATCTCGTCGCTACAGAAATGCAAATCTGGATCCGTCGAAGAATCTGGAAAATAGACTCCCAACCGAATCCAACGAATATAAATAAGTCACATAGTAATTTACAGAATCATAACTCAAAACTGATTTGAATCCAAAAAACATGTTCAGTCAGAAAATCAGTAAAACGAATTCTCAGTCCTAAAAACAGCATCAAAACTTCTCCAATAAATCCAGGAAAAAATCTGAGGTATTCCCCTATATGTCTAGAATCAAAAATATAAAGTTTCATAATATTCTAGTAAAATTAGTTCAGTCATAAAAAATCAGAAAACATCAAGAAACGTTAGTTTGGCAAATCTGGAATTCCCAACACTGCTGTACGAAAACTGAAATATCTCGCAAACCGTGAAACGAAATCCAAATCTGCCAAAGGGAGATGAAAATAGACAAAATATATTAACTTTCATATTTCACGATTATTTTTCATACAGTAAAAGAAATCAGGATGAAAATACGATTCTTTACAGAACAGGGAGCAAAATACAGCAAGTACACTCTTTATAACCAAGCATGAAAGGGCGTATAAAACTCATCAATAAAATCCACCAAAATTCTAGGTAATTCTTAGATAGATATAGCAATACTGACAAAAGTTTCAGATCAAAATAATATGGGTAGCACAAGTATCAAAATAATTTAGTTATCAAAATCAACAACAAAACGAAATCTGGAATTTATATACACCTCTGTAGTAAAACAGTCATATCTCACACATACGAAAATAAAATCAAGCAAGGTCAGAGGGGTTGGAAAGAAGACGAATTCCTCTAAAACTTATGTTTTATACCGAAATTAAGATACTGACCCTAAACTGGTCTAAATTACTGATCAAGACAGAATATCGACAAAACACAAAATTTTCTAAAAAACCAAAATCAATATAATTAAAACGAAACTTGATCCAAACACAACCAAACATGAAAACGAGTCTACCAAGTGTCCAAACATCATAAAATAGGGTAATTAACATATCTAAAACAAGTCTATCACATG
Organism: Hemerocallis citrina; assembly: GCA_017893485.1. Classification (NCBI taxonomy): domain Eukaryota; kingdom Viridiplantae; phylum Streptophyta; class Magnoliopsida; order Asparagales; family Asphodelaceae; genus Hemerocallis; species Hemerocallis citrina. Next base: position 204,139,588 of record CM030365.1, read on the forward strand.
GATCGAACAAATGCACAATTTCTCATAACTAACTCACATATTCGAATCACCTTAAATAAACGGTAAATCCTAAGTTGTACTCATGTCATAAATGTCATGAGGAAAATATGGTCAAGTTTTCACAATAGAGACAAAACCCATCAAAGATAACACACAAACAAGTTGTTTCTAGAACCCATCTACACTATAGGTGGTATTTTGGACTTGTATCAAACAAAGGAATTGGAGTACAAGTTACTTGCCTTAACCGAAGACGAAAACGAAGAACACCAAGAATAACGGGAACAGACCCCGACAACGAACAAACCCACAAACGAAAATCCACGATTCAAAGCAAATCACGAATCACACACGCACATACCCACTTGCACGCGTGAAGCAACAAGAGAGCGAGAGAGATCAATCGGGAGAGAGAGAACTGAGGAAATAATTTTTTTTTTTGATATCAGGTGAATAGGATAGTATATATAGGTGGGAAAATTAGTGTTGGGGGAAATTGAGGCGACTACGGCACACAGTGGCATGCAGAGTCGGGTTGGGCTTGCATGTACGGGTTGGGGTGAATTTTTAGGGTTTCGGTAGTGATATGGCCAAAAATAGGATTAAATCGGGATTGTTCACATCGGACACGAATCTTAAAGCTCAGGGGTAAAACGGTAATTTCACCTACTAACGGGTCTGAAATGTGAACTGGGTCTTTCTTCACGACCCAATAACCCACGAAAGGATCCACCTCAACTGGGTACGGGTCCTAACCCGAAATGAAACCGGTCTAGCAGGATAGAATTAGGGTTCCTGATTAGTCCTAATCAACAGCCCTGATTCACATCTATCCTTTCACTGGGAATTAGGGATTACATTCATAATCAGGTCACAGGATTACATTCTTTATCTGATCACAGGGATTACATTCCTAATCTGATCCCTAAGGCGACTATAAATACCCCCCATCCACCACTATTAAGAGGTAATCAATCTTTTGCCAATTTACGCTCTTTCATAATCATTTCTGATTACTAACTTGAGCGTCGGAGGGTGTGTCGCTGGGATTAACCCCGGTGTCTCGCACTTTTTGCAGGTGAACGGCGGGAGTCAACGGTCAAACTCCGGCGGAACAGGTAACAGGTTTGCTATTCAAGTTTTTCAAGAATCCACAAATACTATCTGTTTGTCCCCACACCAGATTTAGCGGTAACAGATTAGCACCGTCTGTGGGAAACAAACGAATAGCAGCCTCCCCTCTTCCCGTTGGTCAGATCTTATCCAGCCATGCCTCCTAGGAAAGTAAGATCCAGAGGGTCCAACCATGGACCTACCCCTCCTCCAACACAACAAGAGATTCCCCATCAAACTGTCCTGCCGACGGGACCTGCCCCTCAGCCTAATCAGGCCCTTCAGCAGAACCAACCTCCTCCTCCTCAGAATCATCAACCCCCTCTCGGTCAAATCGGTCCCCAGAATGCCGGTGCGGGGGGCTCCCGGGTCAATCCTCAGAAGCAACCTCTCCATCAGGACCGCGTCTCAATACATAATGCCTCTACAGATTCTATGGCCTCCCACAATCCCCGAGCTTCTGATCTTCGCAATACCATCCTCAATCGGCAGAAGGAAGAGGATCTTCGCCGCCGTTTGGATGAAAAGCAGGCCCGAGAGGGAGCCTCCCGCCAACAACGTCCAAATGAACGATCTCCTCATCACCGAGACTACAGAAGGTCCCCTACTCGAAGAGGGCAAAGGGAGTCCCCTCAGCGTCATCGGTGGAGAACTCATTCTCCAGTAAGCCGAGCCATACATAGGGACCGCCAAGCTGGAGAGGCACCAGTCACAAGGGCAGACCTTCAAGACTTCCAAGCGACAGTCTTACGGAACCTCAATATCACCTCAAAGAACGACCGGAGGCCACCTACTCATGAGCCAACTAGGAGCCATCGCCTTCACACTCTCATTCCTCGTCCATCTCCAAGCTACCATCGCCGCAGCCCCAGTCCACCTCGTACAAAGATGAGTCCCGGGGCTCGGCAAGGTATGATCAAAGAGAAGACTCGGTCTACCGCCGTCTCCACGAGATGGAGAGGCTCCTCGGCAGAATTGACAGGGAAGAAGAGCAACGGGCGATAAACCTCCGCCCGAGCAGACCTCCATTCTCCCGCAACTTACTAACCTTTAACAACGATGGTTCGGAGTCCAACACTTGGCTCGATTCTACTTCGCAAGCTCGCTCTTAAGCGAGCCAGAAGTGGTTCGCCATTCGGAATTGCTCCTGCAGCCGTTGAATAACTCTAACGATAGTTCGGAGTCCAACACTTAGCTTGATTCTACTTCGCAAGCTCGCTCTTAAGCGAGCCTGAAGTGGTTCGCCATTCGGAATCGCTCCTGCAGCCGTTGAATAACTCTAACGATGGTTCGGAGTTCAACACTTGGCTCGATTCTACTTCGCAAGCTCGCTCTTAAGCAAGCCAGAAGTGGTTCGCCATTCAGAATTGCTCCTACAGCCATTGAATAACTCTAACGATGGTTCGGAGTCCAACACTTGGCTCGATTCTACTTCACAAGCTCGCTCTTAAGCGAGTTAGAAGTGGTTCGCCATTCGGAATTGCTCCTATAACCGTTGAATCCCTCTAACGACGAGTTCGGTGTTCAACACTTGGCTCGATTCTGCTTCGGATAACTCGCTCTTAAGCGAGTTAGAAGTGGTTCGCCATTCGAAACTGCTCCTACAACCGTTGATTCTCTCACTTAAATAGCGAGTTCGGAGCTCACAACTCTCTCCTAGAGTTGCTCCTCAAACTCGTCCTCCAAATGGCTCTCCCCCAGAGCCGAGCTCTTCACACCGCTCTCCTCCAAAGCGGACCTCTTCTCAACGAGTTCGGAGCTCACCTATCTCCTAGAGTTGCTCCTCAAACTCGTCTTCCAGATGGCTCTCCTAGAGCCGAGCACTTCACTCCGCTCTCCTCCAAAGCGGACCTCTTCTCAACGAGTTTGGAGCTCACCTATCTCCTAGAGTTGCTCCTCAAACTCGTCTGCCACATGGCTCTCCTAGAGCCGAGCTCTTTACTCTGCTCTCCTCCAAAGCGGACCTCTTCTCAACGAGTTCGGAGCACAACTCTCTCCTAGAGTTGCTCCTCAAACTCGTCTTCCAGATGGCTTTCCGAGAGCCGAGCTCTTCACTCCGCTCGCCTCCGAAGCGGACCTCTTCTCAACGAGTTCGGAGCTCACAACTCCCTCCTAGAGTTACACCTCAAACTCTTCTTCCAGATGGTTCTCTCTTAGAGCCGAGCTCGTCGCTCCGCTCGCCTCCAAAGAAGACCTCTTCGCAAAGAGTTCGGAGCTCACAACTCTCTTCTAGAGTTGCTCCTCAAACTCGTCTTCCAAATGGCTCTCCCCCAGAGCCGAGCTCTTCACTCCGCTCACCTTCAAGGCGGACCTCTTCTCAACGAGCTCGGAGCTCACAACTCCCTCCTAGAGTTGCTCTTCAAACTCTTCTTCCAGATGACTCTCTCTTAGAGCCGAGCTCGTCGCTCCGCTCGCCTCCAAAGAAGACCTCTTCTCAACGAGTTCGGAGCTCACAACTCTCTCCTAGAGTTGCTCCTCAAACTCGTCTTCCAAATGGCTCTCCCCCAGAGCCGAGCTCTTCACTCCGCTCACCTTCAAGGCGAACCTCTTCTCGACGAGTTCGAAGCTCACAACTCCCTCCTAGAGTTTCTCCTCAAACTCTTCTTCCAGATGGCTCTCTCTTAGAGCCGAGCTCGTCGCTCCGCTCGCCTCCAAAGAAGACCTCTTCTCAACGAGTTCGGAGCTCACAACTCTCTCCTAGAGTTGCTCCTCAAACTCATCTTCCAAATAGCTCTCCCCCATAGCCGAGCTCTTCACTCCGCTCACCTTCAAGGCGGACCTCTTCTCAACGAGTTCGGAGCTCACAACTCCCTCCTAGAGTTGCTTCTCAAACTCTTCTTCCAGATGGCTCTCTCTTAGAGCCGAGCTCGTCGCTCCGCTCGCCTCCAAAGAAGACCTCTTCTCAACGAGTTCGGTGCTCACAACTCCCTCCTAGAGTTGCTCCTCAAACTCTTCTTCCAGATGGCTCTCTCTTAGAGCCGAGCTCGTCGCTCCGCTCGCCTCCAAAGAAGACCTCTTCTCAACGAGTTCGGAGCTCACAACTCTCTCCTAGAGTTGCTCCTCAAACTTGTCTTCCAAATGACTCTCCCCCAGAGCCGAGCTCTTCGCTCCGCTCACCTCCAAGGCGGACCTCTTCTCAACGAGTTCGGAGCTCACAACTCTCTCTTAGAGTTGCTCATCAAACTCTTCTTCCAGATGGCTCTCTCTTAGAGCCGAGCTCTTCGCTCCGCTCGCCTCCAAAGAAGACCTTTTCTCAACGAGTTCGGAGCTCACAACTCCCTCCTAGAGTTGCTCCTCAAACTCTTCTTCCAGATGGCTTTCTCTTAGAGCCGAGCTCGTCGCTTCGCTCGCCTCCAAAGAAGACCTCTTCTCAATGAGTTCGGAGCTCACAACTCTCTCCTAGAGTTGCTCCTCAAACTCGTCTTCCAAATGGCTCTCCCCCAGAGCCGAGCTCTTCGCTCCGCTCGCCTCCAGAGAAGACCTCTTCTCAACGAGTTCGGAGCTCACAACTCTCTCCTAGAGTTGCTCCTCAAACTCGTCTTCCAAATGGCTCTCCCCCAGAGCCGAGCTCTTCGCTCCGCTCACCTTCAAGGCAGACCTCTTCTCAACGAGTTCGGAGCTCACAACTCCCTCCCAGAGTTGCTCCTCAAACTCTTCTTCCAGATGGCTCTCTCTTAAAGCCGAGCTCGTCACTTCGCTTACCTCCAAGGCGGACATCTTCTCAGCGAGTTCGGAGCTAAAACTCTATCATAGAGTTGCTCCTCAAACTCGTCTTCCAGATGGCTTTCTCCTAGAGCTGAGCTCTTCGCTCCGCTCACCTCCATGGCGGACCTTTTCCCAACCAGTTCGGAGCTCACAACTCTGTCCTAGAGTTGCTCCTCAAACTCGTCTTCCAGATGGTTCTCTCCTAGAGCCGAGCTCTTCACTTTGCTTACCTCCAAGGCGGACATCTTATCAGCGAGTTCGGAGCTAAAACTCTCTCATAGAGTTGCTCCTCAAACTCGTCTTCCGGATGGCTCTCTCCTAGAGCCGAGCTCTTCACTTCGCTTACCTCCAAGGCGGACATCTTCTCAGCGAGTTCGGAGCTAAAACTCTCTCATAGAGTTGCTCCTCAAACTCGTCTTCCAGATGGCTCTCTCCTAGAGCCGAGCACTTCACTCAGCTCGCCTCCAAAGCGGACCTCTTCTCAACGAGTTCGGAGCTCACAACTCTCCCCTAGAGTTGCTCCTTGCACTCACTTCAAAGAATGGGTCTTCCCATGGCTCTTACGAGGATCTTCCTAGCACCTCTTCTCCACCCCTAGGAGTGGAGCTCCTCTTCAAAAATCTCCAAAACCAAACAGAACAGAGGCAGAGCTCCGGAGCTCTTCACCTCTCCCATATGCCGACTCCTTCCTCGTCGATCTCCGACCCATCCTCTCAAGCCGAAGAGCAGAGGCAGAGCTCCGACCCATCCTCTCGAGATACCGAGCTACTATGGGCAGAGGGAGAACTACCGAGTCACCGAGCCGAGTGGACGAGGTACCGACCTCCACATATGGAGAAAAATTCTGCAGAGCCGGTTTCACGGTTGGATCATGCCAAAAACGTGCTAGAACATGATGAGCGGCTCAGATCGCGTCACGTCTCCACAAAACGACAAGATAACATTTTCTCGAAATTTGAGCCTCCTGTCTCGTGATTTGCGCCATGATCATGATCGACCGTCCAGATTGAGCCGCGCAGCTCGGATCTGCCAATCTACCGAACTGCGAAGCGGCGAAAAATGTGCCTCAAAATCCGTGCTTGGATTCGCCGAACAAGCAAGCAGATAAAGAGGAAGAAAGAAAAAGAGGCTAACGGGTCGGGGTCGGATCCGATACCCACGATCCGACCCATACCCTTCTTGGCTTCTTCATTCTTCTCCTTCTTCTTCAGTCTTCCCGCCAAAAGTACCCAACACTTCTCCTCTCTCTTCATTGTGCAAAAGAATAAGGCAGAGGAGAGCACCCGAATGCCTCTCCTCCCCTTCTTCTTTCTTCTCAGGGCTGAGCTCTGCCATGGCCGAGCCACCGATCCGAGGTGCCGACCTTCACATATGGAGAAAAATGCTGTCGAGCCAGTTTCACCGTCCGATTGTCTCAAAATTCGTGCTAGAACATGATGAACGGTTCAGATTACGCCACGTCTCCACAAAACGACAAGATAACATTTTCTCGAAATCTGAGCCTCTTGTCTCGTGATTCGCGCCACGATCGTGATCAACCATCCAGATGGAGCCACGTAGCTCGGATCTGAAATCCGAGCTACCGAACTACCGAACTGCAAAGTGGCAAAAATGCACCTCAAAATCCGTGCTCGGATCTGCCGAACAAGAAGCAGCTGCCGAACAGCAAAGAAGAAGAAGAAGAGGGAGAGAGAGAGAAGAGAAAAAGCAGAGGAGGAGAACAAAAAAAAAAACAAAAACAAAAAAAAAGGGCTACAGGGTCGGGTTCAGACCCGTTAAGGGATCCAAACCCGAACCCCATAACCACTTCACCCTCTTCTTCTTCATCCCTTTTGGCGCCAGAACTAGAGGAAGAAAAAACCCAACGCTCCAACATCTCTCGCTCTCGCCGAACATGTCACCAAGCTCACAACACGAGCTCTCCTCGCCATGGTCGACCACAGCTCCTCGCCGACCACCACGTCGCGAGTCCCGACCTCCTCCAGGCTCCAAGCTCTACTCCGCCTCCGAGCTCTTGTGCCGTGCTCCATCATCGAGCTCGACCCCATCGCCGTGCCGATCTCCTCTATCCGCCGAAGCCAACAAACGAAGCTCCACCATGGCCTGTCTCCAAGCTCCGCCATGGCCGACCACCTCCACTCCGAGCTCTGATGCCGAGCTCCACCTTCATCTCCTTCGCGAGCTCTACTCCACCTCCGAGCTCCAATGCCGAGCTCACAAAGCTCCGAAGCATCGAGCTCTTCAATATGCCGAAGCTCCAAGCTCCAGTATGTCGACCCTCTTCGCCGAAGCTCCATTCCAGTCGAAGCTCGAACCCTTCGCCAAGCTCCAACTCCTTGCCGAGCTCAAACCCATCACCTCTCTACTGAGTTCAGGCACTCCTCCACCACCATGGCCTGTCTCCGAGCTCGAGTCGTCTCCTCTGCCGAAGCTCCTAGCCCCTCTCAACCTCCTAGCTCCGCCTCCAGCGTCGCCAAGCTCTTCCGTCGTGGCCTAGCTCGTTGCTGAACGCTATCGAAGCTCCGGTGCCGAGCTCAAGGTTTCGTCAAAACTTCGAATCCGCGCCGCCGCAGCTCCCCACTTCGCGAGCTCCCTACCTCGTCGGCCTACATCGTCGAAGCTCTCCCGAGCCGAACTCTCAACCGAGCTCCACTCTCTTCGCCGAAGAACTCCCTGGAGCTCCACAGCTCCTCCCGCCTTCACGAGCTTCGACCCCGAAGCGTCGAGCTCCACGGCACACGGAGAAGAGGTCGGAGAGGGAGACGAGAGAGAGCAGGAGAAGGCGGGAAGCGGCGCCGAAGAGAGGATTCGAAGGCGAAGAAAGAAAGAAAGAAAGAAAGAACAACAGCGGAAAAAACAAATGCCACTTGGCATCATCTCGAAGGTTCGGTAGATCTGAGTTGACGAGCCGAAGTGCCGAACCGAGTGGACGAGGTACCGAACTTGTAATTGGAGAAAAAACCTGCCGACCCACATGATCTGTCCGATCATCTCAAAATTCGCGTCGCGACACGATCGACGCTCAGAAACGCGCCACGTGTCCAGAACGTGATCTGCCTTGCGATGCGCGCACATCTGATCATGATCGACGCTCAGAAACGCGCCATGTGTCCAGGTAATATTTAAATTATTTATTTATTTATTTATTTGTTTTAATTATTTAAAAAATCCGAAAAAATATTTAAAAAATCGAAAAAATTTAATTAAAAATTCTAAAAATAATTATTAATTCAGAAAAATTATTTTTAAATTCTGAAAAAATAATTATTAAATTAGAATAATTAATTAATATTTTCGATAATTAATTATTTAATTCGGAAAATGAATAAAAAATTCAAAAAAATGAGAAAAAATTCAGAAAAATCTGGAAAAATCACCGAAAATCCAGAAAATTCTGAGGATATTTTTGGGTATTTTACAAGCCCAGAATAACACCGTTACACCCCAAGCAAGATTCCAAACTCCCTTAAGAATACCGATAAAATTCCGTACGCCATTAAAACAACAAAACTACTCCTCGAAGACTGTAAACTCAGTCTCCAGGAGTGGGGGGCTCGTGATATGGCTAAAAATAAGATTAAATCGGGACCGTTCATATCGGACACGAATCTTAAAGCTCAGGGGTAAAACGGTAATTTCACCTACTAACGGGTCTGAAATGGGAACTGGGTCTTTCTTCACGACCCAATAACCCACGAACGGATCCACCTCAACTGGGTACGGGTCCCAACCCGAAATGAAACTGGTCTAGCATGATAGAATTAGGGTTCCTGATTAGTCCTAATCAACAGCCCTGATTCACATCTATCCTTTCACTGGGTATTAGGGATTACATTTCTAATCTGATCACAGGATTACATTCCTTATCTAATCACAGGGATTACATTCCTAATCTGATTCCTAAGGCGACTATAAATACCCCCATCCACCACTATTAAGAGGTAATCAATCTTTTGCCAATTTACGCTCTTTTATAATTATTTCTAATTACTGACTTGAGCGTCGAAGGGTGCGTCGCCGGGATCAACCCCGGTGTCTCGTACTTTTTGCCGGTGAACGGCGGGAGTCAACGGTCAAACTCCGGCGGAACAGGTAACATGTTTGCTATATTCAAGTTTTTCAAGAATCCATAAATACTATCTTTTTGCCCCCACACCACATTTAGCGGTAAATGGTAGATTGTAAGCAGGGCAAATATTAAGGTGGGTATTAGTATAGGAAAGTAATTGTAGGATTATAATAAGTGGTTAAATGTGGGAAAATGGTTAATAGGTTCTGGGAATAATTAGGCTTATGTTGAATAGATCGGATCTGAGGTGGGCGGGGGTAGTTATATTAGGAAAGTAAAGGTAGGTTATTTATATTAGGCAAGAATGGATAGGAATGGTTAATAGTTAGGATCTGAAGTAGGTTTAGGATTAAATAATGGGTATTTGGGTTTGGGTTTATATAAAAAGTCCAATAAGGAAAAATATGGTGATCAAAAGTAACTAAAAAAATATATATTGAGATAGGCATAAAAGTAGGGCGCGAATAAATAAAATAAAGAGGATCACAAGTAATGGCTCGATCAAAAGAAGACGAACAAAAGAGACAACAGGATCAAGAATTCAAAATATAAAGATGACAAAAATAACAAAATGAATTTATTGAAAATAAAACCAATGTACGGTCAAAAGAATTACAAGAGGAATACAAAGAGTGAAAAATACACTAAAACGAAAAATACACTAAAAAATACCCAAAACGAAAAACAGGAGTTACAAGTTTAAACATATATGTCAAATCATTTCTATATATGCTCAAAACCCCAATTTTTTGGTGGAACCCAATTTCAGAGGATACAATTCCTCAACACAGACAAAATGATTTACCTATTACAGGATATTGGTGATTTAATCTGATCATGTTTTCATTCCTTGTATTAATTAAAATTATTGTCTTGCATCCTTTCATCTACTCTTCCCTTGATATCTACCTGCCTCACTATTCCTTCATCTTTAGTTTTGGATAAATTTGATTTGAGTGTCCTATGGGAATTGGTTGGAGGATACTTTTTGGAGATTACTCATAAGATACCCAACTTTAGTTAGAAATTACAAAAGGAGTACTCAAGAAAAAATTATAGCGAGTAATCAAATCGAAACTCGAAAATCGAAAATTCCAAATTCCAAATTCCAAATTGAAAATTCCAAAATTCCAAATTCCAAATTCCAAATTGAAAATTCCAAAATTCCAAATTCAAAATTCAAAATTCTAAGTTTCCTCATACAAATATGAGACTCACTTTTCTCTAAAAAAAAATCTTAATTTCTTACATCTTTTTAATTCCAAACCAATCACCACTTCAATTTCGTGCACTCCAATTAATTCAGCTCTTTCCTTATTTCTTCCTCGTACACCTGTTTTTTTAGATAAAAGTGACGAAAGTCACCGGTTCCATTAATGAAAAATTAACGAAATATAAGTAAACATTACATCTCTAAACTACTCCAGTTCATTACAACAATCATAACATAAAGTAGCCCCAATTTTCCATACATAGATAGCTGTAGACAAACCCAAAACAAAACAGAAAACCTCCTGCTTGACTCGCACTCAAAATAAGAAGATGGGAGGTTTATGTCGCCCTCTCATAGTCCACTACTCTTCCCCCTCCAAGTGCAGTCTCTTTCTCGTTCCTGTTTGAACTGTCCAAGCATCTATTAGAACCAGAATTTTGTGCAGCAATATTTGAAATCTACAACTAGTGTTACGGAAGCATAAATCATTTCTATCAAGCCAGAGTGACCATACAATAGCCCCAACCGTAATATCCCATATTAACTTATGGTCTTTTGGGATGTATATGGATCTCCAACTACCCCAAATATCCTCGATACAGTTTGGTGTCTATATCGTTTCAAAGCCCCTTCCCATGATTTCCCAAGTCAATATAGATCTAGAACATAGTATGAAAATATGGTTAGTGTCCCCCTCTCCCCCGTTACATCGCTGGCACATCACATCGATCGGGATATTGCGTTTCTTGAGGTTCTTTTTAGAAAGAATAGCGTTGTTGAGTACCAACCAAAGGAAGACCTTCACCTTAGACGTTACTTTTGACTTCCAAATTGTATTAGCCTTAGTACTTCTAATGCCCCCGTCATTCAAGAATCCATACATGGACCTAATTGAGAAAATATAGGTAGAGTTTAATCCCCATTCTCTTTCTTCTTGTAATCCCCTATTCTGACGACCCACCCCCTCCAGCATCATTTTCAACTTCAGCAGTTGTTCTTTCCTTTTGTTGGATAGACTGCCTCTAAATACAATTCTCAGTCTCTTGTTCTTCCAAACGTCCGCGACGAGGTCATCCCCCCTAGTAAGCTCTCTCGCTAACTGTGGGAAAAGAGACTGTAGGGTGTTTGCCCCACTCCATTTGTCCTTCCAAAATCGACTGTTTTTCCTGTTTCCTAGCTTGCATCTCGTATTCGAATGATAAATATCCCCCACCTTCGCAATACCTTTCCAAAGGTATGACACCTTACCGTGCTTGCATTTTCCTCCATATGTAACAATTTTTCGTCTTCGATACCTCATGATTCGTTGCTTATACATTTTCCACCACCATTTGGAGAGGAGTGCCTTGCTCATATCTCATAGGTTGACAATGCCCATTCCACTGAACTCCTTCCTTTTACATACCTTATCCCATTTCATCAGATGGAACCCCTCGTTCTCCTCATGGTTTCCTTTCCACAGAAACCGGCGCTTGCATTTATCAATTCTATCGATAACCCACTGGGGGATCTCATAACTAGACATCAGATATGTTGGAAGGCTACTGAGAACGGAGTTAACCAGAATGATTCTCCCTCCCAGCGATAGAAACTTTCCTTTCCAGTGTTCCAATTTCTTCTCAATCTTTTCAACCAAAGGCACCCAATCATCCTTAACCATCTTTCTTGGTCTGATAGGGGTACCTAAGTACTTGAGAGAGTAATCTCCTATCTCACACTCTAACATAGTTGAAATATCCTCAATCAAGGTCGCATTGATATTGTTGCTAAGTGCAGTCACACAGCTCTTGTGAAGATTAACTGCTAAACCAGACCAGTATTCATAGCATCTAAGTAAAATTCGTAAGGATACTATTTCATCCACGTTTGCCCGCCCAAATAGAAGAGTGTTGTCGGCATATTACAGGATTGATAGTGGTATCAAGATTCCTTCTACCTGCACCCCTTTGATCAGCCCTCCCTCTATTCCTCTCTTATTCAATTCTGCAAGGCTGTCGGCAATAATTGTAAAAGTAAGTGGCAAAAGTGGATCACCTTGTCTCAACCTTCTCTAGCATTTGATTTTCTTTCCTCTCCCCCCTATTAAATTGGACAAAGGATTTACCATTTCTCACACACATCTTCATCCACATCCTCCATTTCTCTCCGAAACCTTTTAGTTGTAGCGCCTCGTCCACACAGTCCCACTCCACAGTATCATAGGCCTTTTCGAAATCTAGTTTTAGAAGAAAGCCATCCACTTTGTCTTTGTTTCCTCTGAAAACTATTTCATGTGCTGAGGCGATGCTATCCAATATATCTCTTCCTTTAATAAATCTGCTTTGTGCGACATCGACAATATCATTTAAGTGTGGAGATAGTCTATTAGCCAACACTTTCATGATGATTTTGAAGGAACCATTTAGCAGACTAATTGGTCTTAGGTCCCCGACCCTAAGAACTTCCGCTTTCTTCGGGTTGAGGATAACATTCGCATAATTAAGTTTCTCAATCTGCTCCGTTCCTTGAAATAGTCATTGAAAAATGTCTAAAAAATCTTTCCTAATGATTGACCAGTACTGTGAGTAGAACAAAATCGGGAACCCACCAGGTACCGGTGCCTTATCCTGGCCCAGACTTTTGATAGCCTTAACAACCTCCTCCTCCGAGAATGGCTTTTCCAAGCTGTCGCTCCCCTCAATCATTGAGTCATTCCACATATCTGAACTCAGATTACATCTCAGCGGTCTCTTCTTTTCCAATAGATCTCTAAATGTCGTGTCAATATGATTTCTGATTTCTGCCTCATCCTCTGTGCACACATCTCCCACGAATAAGCCACCAATTTGATTGTGCCATCTTCTACCATTTGCCACCTTATGGAAGAACACCGTGTTCGAATCCCCTTCCTTGAGCCATTGAATCCTCAATCTCTGTTTCCAATAGCACTCTTCCATTTCCCCAATGCTATGTAACTCTGCTCTGTTGGTCGCCAATTCTTCAAATTCCACCAATTGAAGACATCTATCTTCTTCAGTAGTTTCTAATTCTTGAACCCTTAGTCCCGGCATGTCTTTTCTTCTTTTGGTTTCAACGTATTCCTGTTTCGCCCACCTCTTTAAGCACTTACGCAGTCTTCTCAGTTTGGTGTTCCAGTTGGATATCGCATCTGCTGTGTTGGACGGCACCACCCATGAATTCTCAATGACCATCCTAAGATTACTGTTGAAAGACCATGCTTTCTCAAATCTAAAATGTTGCATCAGCGCTCTTCTACTGTTATCCCACTCAAGCATGAGTGGGATATGGTCAGAGGTCGATCTAGGAATGGATCTAACCAATGCCGGTGGGAATAAATCTTCCCACTCCATAGAAACCAATACTCTATCTAGTTTTTTTAAGGTCGGGTTAGCCTGCATGTTTGTCCAGGTAAATCTTCTATCGTTCGCCTGAATTTCAATGAGATGCAGATTATTGATGATGTGGTTGAACTGTTGTCAGTGTCTCTCATTAGTACCTCTCCCTCTATGCTCGTTGGCGAATCTAGTGATGTTAAAATCCCCCCAATAACCCACGGCCCAACCCATGTATCACGAATGTTACGAATGTCCTCCCAAAACTCATATTTATGGCTCGGGTTGTATGGACCGTAAACCGATGTCACCAAATTTTCCCATCCATCACATTTTCGCTTGATTCTAACAGAAACTAAAAAGTTCCCCACGAAGTTGTCTATAACATCAAACTCTTTTGAATCCACCCCCACCGCTATACCCCCTGACATCCCCCTGGAAGTCTTGAACCTCCATACAAAATCTCTTAACGACCTAAGCCCCATGAAGTCATTAATTTGTGGGTCAACAATCTTAGTTTCTTGCAAAGAGCAAATAGAAGGTTTAATCCTAGCGATTGTATCATTCACCAATCTACTCTTAACCCTCGTACGCATCCCTCTAACATTTCAAAAGATGTAACACATGGATACTAACTATAAAAACTTCTTCCCAATCTACCCCCCTCTACAGAGTAGGCTCTAAAGACCTAGTCTATAAGCTTCCTCTCTTAGGATATTAACCCTAACAAATTGTTCAATACTGGAGGAACCCATGTCTAATCCTAGCATACTAGCATAATAAAGAAGCTTATCATTGGACATAAAATTCAAAAATGAGAATGCACCTCCACAAGCCAAAGTTGGTTACTTAGCTTTAGTTGCAAATCTGATAAGGTCTTCCTCGCTCGGCCCTTTAGAACCCCATATGTCAATTTGTCTCTTGCTTTTTGTCTTAGAATCATCTAGAACTTTCCCCATAACCTCGGCCGCAGGATCTATGTGTTCTACTTGACCGGTGTCAGTTCCTTCACCCTACTCTCCGATTTTTCAAATTCACATTCTGACTCGTTAATCTCATTTCCCACTTCCTTTAACGCCTCAGTTTTGCCATCCACTCTAGACGAATCCTCTTTAGAACCTAGGTCCATTTCCCCCTCCGAGTAATCCTCTTTGTTATCTCTCTGAACAGAATTCCCCACCTCTCTGACTGTCGCGTCATCTCTGTTGTTGCCTTCCCGGCCTGAGTTAAAAGACTCATTATCCTCCCCTAGCTCAAACTCTATATTCTTTGACATCTGGTCCCCCAAATTTCCCTCACCAAGCCCGTCATCACCATCCTCTATAGGCCCATTGATTTTCGTCCGTGGGCCAGGCCCAACCTCTAATATTTATTTGGTGAATGTTCTAACAGCTAAATCCACTGCCTCCTTGAATTTGGCCGAAGAAAGCGTCAACAGCTCAACCTGTCGCTTCGTGCCCCCCCCCCCCGCTGCCGCTTTGAATGCCTTGGGAATCACTAGAGCCTTCCCTTTCACATCTACAGAGCCTCGTACTATCGATTTCCCTGACCCCATCTTGTCCCCGTCAACTACACGTCTAATCTCCTCTGTCTTTTCAATTCTGGACCCATTGCTAATGCCCTCTCCCCCTAAACCATCTTTACAGTTGTGCCTTTGATCCCCTATATGCAATCGATCTCGTATCTGCTGTGATGGATGACCAAGATTATATTGGCTATGATCAGATGGCGTGGATAGAGTTGTCTGTTTATGGAGATCAACATTCAACGGACGGTTGTGATTGGCTGTTGGTGGATCCAAAGGCCGCAGTGTATCTTCTTCCTCACACACGAATTTGGACTCTTTTTCCGAATTCGACCCAGAGTACTTCGATGAATTCCTGAACGAAACCTTTTTCTTTCTCTCTACAGTGAATTTAATCTCATTTCTTTCTTCCTCGAACTGAGCTATGATAATCGACGGGATTAGGCTTAGATCCTCCACTCCAATTTAGATCCTTGCGTACTCTTGTCTGACTTGGAGATTTGTATTCTTGTCAATGGCGATAAGGTATCCGAAACTATGAACTATGTTTTGAAACCCCGACCACACCCAACAATGAAATAGTAGGTTAAAGAGACGAACCCACACCGCTGGTAATGAGTCTATTTTCATCGCACCAAAGTTACTCGACTACCTACTCATTGTGATGTAGAAATCCTCCCCCTCAAGACTCCCACACGCAAGACACTCCCTCGTAATCTCTTCCGTCTTGCAAACGACCATTAGCACATCTTCTTTCACTTTCTGTACATCCCAATTCAATCTCGAGGATGGTATAACGCTCTCAATAAGCAACCCCTTGATCACTTCAGTTGATGGGTTCCCGGTGTGGACCTTGAGCATGATGCAGAACTTCAAACGACTCTCAAAATCAGCCATAATCGGGGTTGGAGTAATGATCACCTTAATGACCTTCCTCCGCCCATCGTGACTTTCCTCCGACCTCGCCTGAACCCCCTTGCTTCCCACTCCATCGCTTTGCTCAATTGCAAAAGCGAAAATAGAATGAGCGCTACCCGTCGCCTTGTTCTTAGTACAGTTCTTGGAGATGTGCCCGAACTTCTTACACGCGTAGCAGAACCAGTTGTTGGTGCATTCGTGGATAGTGTGGCCCCTCCCCGCGCACTTATAACACCGAGCAAGTTTTGGAGCTGTTGCGCGTTCTGACGAAGATGAAGAGTACACCTTCTCTGCCTTCTTAACATGCTTAGGCTTATAGAGAATCCATTCACCCTCCTCATCCTCCTTCTTAATCACCATCTCTCTCTCCGGTGAAGTTCTTCACCCTTCGTTGCTCTCCTCGCGCAGGTTTTGCAAGAGACCTCTTAGACGCTTCCAAGTATGACCTTCTATAGGTTGTAGTTGGGCGTACTGAACCTCCTTTCTTCTCTGGTGATTCATGCCGTCCATGTAAATCACCCTTAGAGGGGGGGTGAATAGGGCGATTGTGCGGAATAAAAAAATTATTAAAATAAAGTACAGAGTAAATAAAAAGAGTTAAAAAGGGTAAATGCAGATAACACAAGTGACACAGCTGTGTAAGGTGGTTCGACCCGCAGGTCTACGTCTACACCTCCTACTTGTAGCAATTCTCCGCCACAAGCGTTCCACTATACTCAAAATTCTTGTACAGTGATTCTCGGATTCAGGCCGAGAGACATATTACACCCACAGGACTTCTAGCACAAGTCCTGTTAATCTCACCGAAGTGAAAAAAGAAAAAGAAAACCTCAAGATCCAAAATGATACTGACTGAAGAATACAAAAGATTGTCACATACACTCAGATTAATTGTTGAAAGATTAGTTCAGAAGATTTTTCTCTGAAATAATAGGTGAAGAATACTTAGTGGGTTCGGCCAATTAGATAGATTGGGAAGTGTATCGATTAAAATTGGAAACGATACATTCCGAAAATGTGAACAGCGCAAAGTGCGGTCGACCGCAATCATGGTGCAGTCGACCGGTCATCTCTCTGACGTCAAGTAGAGAGATAAAGGGTCGACTGCTTCTTATGCAACTGAGAGTTGCAGTGGACTGCGATGCGGTCGACCGACATGAGGTGCGGTCGACCGGTATCACGCTATTCATACCGAATCCACTTTATATTCTTACCAAAAGAACTAATCAATCAATCAATCAATTTTACACAGATTTAAATCTCACAAATATAGAATGATAGCAACTGGTCTTTGGTAGCTTTCTTGGACACTAATCAATCAACTGCTCTTTTTGAATATCTTTTTCTTTTGCTTGATCTCTCAATTTTCCTTTATTACATTCCTTCTTTGAATATTCTTGAATCTCTCTTAGATCTCTTATGGATATTATTTGATCTTGAAAATCTGAACAACTAAATTTAAACTTATTAGT
Source organism: Hemerocallis citrina (assembly GCA_017893485.1). Lineage (NCBI taxonomy): Eukaryota > Viridiplantae > Streptophyta > Magnoliopsida > Asparagales > Asphodelaceae > Hemerocallis > Hemerocallis citrina. The sequence continues at coordinate 204,156,935 of CM030365.1, forward strand.
ATTTATAGACACGTGTTGTTCACACCAAACTAAGAGTCAACAGTCCACTCTTCACATAGGCTCTATGCCCGTACTCTCCTCCTCCTCTAGTCGTCCGACATCTATGGTCAAGACGAAACTCTCCGGAGCTCGAACGGTGCCTTCTTCTCGACGCCTCACCTGTGCTAACTCCCGTGTTACCTCTGTTCTCCAAGCGTCGATCGCCTTCCTCGTCTCTGTCTCTCTTGGCGACTGGATGCTGAGTGATGGTGGCTGCGAAACGGTTCTGTTAGAGTTACCTTTTGCGTACGTTCTGAGGATACTCTTTCATTTTTTTTGTTATTTGATAGGTGTTGGGGAAAAAAAAGAGATGTTATGGCTTGACTACAAAAGTCTTGAGTGATTCACGGGCCTAATCAAATTTCTAGGGGGAAAAAAAGAGATGTTGGGGGAAAAAAAGAGATGTTATGGCTTGACTGCCAAAGTCTGAGTGATTCACGAGCCTAATCAAATTTCTAAGATGGAAACTTTCCAGCAAAGTCTTTTCCTCGTACACCTGTTACCAAGCTTACATGTATATATATATGAAGTTTAATACACATGCATTACTATAATCTCTCCCTCTCTCTCTCTCTCTCTCTCTCACACACACACACACATTTTTCTTCTGCTATTCTTGATCATGGAACTTGAAGGAATAATTGAGCAGTTGAAGAATAAGTGCATACTTATAACTGGTTCAACTGGATTCTTAGCAAAGAGTACGGATCTTACAACACCATTCCAGGGATATATCCATAAATTGCGTAAATTCTTTGAATTAATTATTAATTATCTAATTATGTCTTCATTTTGTATTAATAATTTTTCGGTTTATAGTTTTTGTGGAGAAGGTGCTCAGGATTCAGCCAAATGTGAAGAAGCTGGTCCTCCTTGTGAGAACCAGTGACGGTAAGTCGGCCATGGAACGCATGCAAGACGAGGTAGTACACCTTCTGCAATTTTTCCAAATTAATTAATTCAATTATCTCTACTATTTTTATGGGAGAGTTGCAGTTTATAATCAAATAAACCCTAACTTTGTAACTAAACAAACACGTGTAGTACACGTTCAAATTAAATTAAATTCAACAAATCAAAACATTTGTAGAAAAACAAATATGTGCATCACCCGTGCATACCTAATATAAAGAAGATCTTAGGTTCAAAGCTTGACTACGCAGAAGTTTTTACTTTTAATAAAAAAATTTTTTATTAATATGTGCATCGCAAGTGTAAATCTCTACTATTATAATGGGAAAGGGCCTTAGTGTCAGCGACTGTCATTTTGAAGACAGCACGTGCAGCGCACGTGTTGACAAAATGACCCACTTTGGTAAATATTTTCGATAGTGGGCCTGTTTGGTAAATATTTTTGGCAGTGGATCAGGTTGGAAATTATTTTCTTTTTGGTTATGGCCTAACTGTGGTAAATATTTTCGGAAGTATACCAGATTGGTAAATATATTTCAAAAGTGGATCAGTTTGGAAATTATTTTCTTTTTTACCTTACTCATTATCCCTACAGTTTTTACCACGTGCACGTATGCACGTGTCTAATACTAGTTATTGGTAACTAGAATTACATATGATGTAGTTAAGTGAATCAGGTGTGATATATCAAAATCATAAAATACAGTATCTTCATTAGTGCAACATATTATTTATGAGTTGAATCATATTAATTAATGCATTCATCATGTGAATTTGAAATATGAGTTTATTTTCCCTTTTTGGAGACATATATTTTAGTTTTGAACTCATAGCTCGTCATACTTCAGAATCTTTGACGTCACCTATAAGAAGACGAAAAAAATAAGGGAAACAATAAGGAAATGCAATAAAAGAACAAGAAGTGAAAAAATGCTGGACTATCAGGAAGCATGGATACTTTCAAATGGCTAACATACCCGTATTGGGTATGTATCGGGTGCCGATAATTCGTGGGTACATCGATACAATTATATTTAGATAAATGCATGGGATCCTAGAGTAATTTTAAAAGTTTGTTGTTTACAATTATGTTCATATACAAAATAAGACTATGTACCCAAAGATTTGTTAGTTAGATTATTTTTATAGTTCTATAAAATTGTTTAAATGTTTGCATTTTTGACAAGAATTTTTTTTATATCTATAAATATAATATAAATTATTTTATATTTAACGTACCTACAGGACCGGTCCTGAGTTTCCGGAGGCCCGAGGTGAAGTCCCGAAATGGGGCCCTCCATATACCAAAAATAAATAAATAAATAAATAATAATAAAAAATTAAAAAAATATATGTATACAAAAAATTTGCACATTGTTGAAAGCAAAATATGCAAAATATATAAATTTGTTTTAAATTACTCAAATTTAAAGTCTCAAATTCAATTCAAGTCTTCAAGCCTAAACCCAAATAATTTTTTAAAAAAAATTAAAGGCTCAAATAATTATTTTTGGAGGCCCCCTAATAACAACAATATTTTTTTAACGCGCAAAATACGTGCTCAAAGGAATTACAAATTTGGGGCCCCTGAAATCGGAAAATTGCCAGGGGCCCGAGGCGGCCGCCTCACCCGCCTCAAGGGTGGGGCCGGCCCTGCGTACCTACCAACAAACCTATATCCTATTTTTTTATAAAATCACGTATCGTTGTACTTGTGTCGTGTCGTACCCACATCCCGTACTCGTATTTGTACTTCATAGGTGGACTGAAACAACAAAAACTTATTTAATTTCATGACCTATTTGGGTTGAAAACACTTCTTCCCAATTTGCTTAGATGGTTCCGCACTTCTAACCAAATATTTAATTTCCACCATTTTGGCAATATACAATAAAATTGATCATTTATTAGTTAATTAGATTTGCCTGTAGGCACGTGTCTACAACACATCTTCGGAACGATACAACATATAAAAGTCTTGTAACAGTAAAACAACAATTATGTAACTTAAGTTTGAATAGTAAAACAATAATTAGTTATAAATAAAAGTCCATGTGCCCATTAGTATATGTTAAAAAATAATTATAAATGGGGGTGTAAAATCCAACTTCTTAGAACTTTGAGTGTGTTAAATGATGAAATTTAACCCGTTGATAAGATATTTGCTATTTTCAATGTAACATGAGCAATAAAAAAATGCATAAAAAATATGAAAATTTACAAACCTAAAATCTGAAAATATAAATTTAGGAGTAAATAGAGAGAGAATGAGAGAGAGAGAGAAATAAATAAATAAATAAATAAATGAGTTGTTTTGGGGGAATTTGAATTTGAGTTTTATAAAAAATTTTTGGGCGGAAAAATATGTTTTGTGAGGTTAGATCTGGACCATTAATTTCAATCATATTGAATGAGAGCCACTTGATAGCTTTCTTTGTGTTTTATTATATAGATTTTAGTATGCAAATGCATGTAAGCAGTCGCTTAGTCTAAGAAGAATACTCTCTCCCTATATTTAAGGGAGATACATATATGCATTTGATTCATTAATTTGTAAGAGTGCTAAAAATAATTTATTTGAGATGTGTTTGGTGGATGCATGCTAGGTGGTAGCAACACGGTTATTTGATGTTCTGAGGGAGAAGCATGGGATAGGATTTGATTCATTTATAAAAGAGAAGTTGGTTCCTATATCCGGTGATATTGCTCTTGGGAATCTAGGGATACAAGACGTCCATCTCAGAGAATCTTTGTTCAAAGAAATCAACTTCGTTCTTAATGTTGCTGCCACCACCAACTTTTATGAGAGGTGCATACCTACCCAAGAATTAATCCTTTTTAATCATGAAATTTAGATGCGATTAAATTATTATTTTTTATAAATTAAGAAACTATATATAATGAAGAGTTAATTTCCTAATTTATGTGCTTTTTTTTGCAGGTATGATATGGCATTAAACATTAATGTGTTAGGAGCTAAGCATGTATTGGAATTCGCCAAAAAATGCTCAGATATTGAAATGCTCCTCCATGTTTCGACTGGTGAGACCTTCTTCCACTTATGGTTTTATGTTGGGATATAAGTCCAATTTTTCCCTTTATTTACTGGACTATTATATATATATATATTTCAGCCTATGTGGCTGATATGATGAAGAAAGAATTAATTACTGAGAAGCCAGTTTATATGAGTGAAACACTCAACGGAAACTCTGATTTAGACATTGACGCGGAGTTGGAGCTGGCAGAAGAAACAAAAACTGAGCTCAGAATGGAGAATTCACCACCAGCTGTCGAGAAAAGTGCCATGAAAGAGTTGGGTCTAAAGAGGTCGATCTTTTAATTACTTGCGTCCTCTTTGTCGATCAACCATCTATACCATCGATTATTTACTTAGTAACTAGGATTCTTATATCTCAATCTAAAAGAATATGCATGTGCTAATTTACTTATTAACTGAGAAATTTTGATAATATGAATGCAGTAGTAATCAACAAGTACTCAATTTGAAAGGGTAAAATCAAGATGTGCATATCTAAGAAAAAATCTTTTCTATAATTTCGTCACAACAAGCCTTAATAATGCAATTGAGTACATCATATCATTTACTGTTTCGTTTATGTAGAACTACGCTTACATTCTCATTTATTATATCCTTTTATCTTTCTTTTAGAGCTAGAAATTTTGGTTGGCCAAATACCTATGCTTTCACAAAGGCAATGGGAGAGATGTTGCTTGGGCACCAAAGAGGAGACTTGCCACTAGTTATTCTGCGTCCAACAATTATAACTAGCATTTACAAAGATCCTTTACCAGGTTGGATGGAAGGGACCAGGTATATATAAGTTTTATGTTTACTGTATGTTTACCCTAAATCTTTATAGTTCATAGTCTGGCAATAATGTTAAGATTGCACTATTTTTACTATTGTTGCAGAACAATAGACAGCTTCATAACTGGTTTTGCAAAGGGAAATCTTCCATGCTTCTTCGGAGATCCTGAGTTGATTATGGACGTCGTAAGTTTTAGTACTCCACTTACAAGAAAATGAGATAAAGTTGATGCATTATCATATACACTTAATTAAGCAACTTGCATAAAATATTGATAACAACCTAAATCATGTTTGTATAGATCTACAGATAAAAAATAATAATTTAGATGCCTATTGATCAATGCAATGCATTAGACAAGCTTATATATATATATATGTTTCAAATAGATATATATGTAGTAGTTTTTCTTCAACGAATTAGTGATAACTCATTTGATGACTAAAACGGCATTAATATATAATTTGTGATGCAGATTCCTGGAGATATGGTGGTGAACTCAATGATAGTCGCGATGATATCTCATTCGAATCAGCCCTCTCAGTTCATCTATCATATTTGCTCATCCATTCGAAACCCTGTCACATACACTACCTTGGAGGAGTGTGCATACAACTACTTCCTCAAGAATCCTGCCAGTGGCAAGAATGGGAAGCCAATTAAGGTGCATAAAATTCCATACTTTAAAAAAATGTCTCTCTTCCGCGGGTATATGGCTCTAAAATACAGGTTGCCGCTTGAGGTTAGTCTCTTAAATGATCCAACCACCCCATAAGTACTTTTGAGATTCGTGTGTGTATGTATCATCAGGTTGGTGGAGGGTCGGTCTTGTACAGATTTTCCAGTGTAAAGACTGATCGACCCCCATATTGATTGTTTCCTCCTGGACTTAAAACATGTTCCTTTACATGTATAGGCATTGCACGTCGCCAATGTGGCATTTGGTTGTTTATTTGCACAACGATACGATGATCTCAGACGGAGGTATAGGTTTATAATGAGCCTGGCGGATCTTTACGAGCCCTATGTCTTCTTCAAGGGCTGGTATGCAAATCTTTTAACTTTTTTATATTGGTAATCGAAAATGAGGAAAGGGAGCCTCATACTTATAGAAGGTGATATCCTTCTATAGAGTGCTTGTAATTATATTGTGGGATCCTTTATGGATGATCGGTGCTACTAACTTTGTTCTTTATGTCATAGTATGTATGCCTATAAAATATCAAGTGACTTAGAGATTGCTTATTCATACTCTTAGTAGTTATAAAATGAACAATTTTTAAGCCTATAACAAACTGTCATCATGCGATACATGATAAAAAAAAGCCTTCTAACAGCTTAATTTTTTATATACACGTGTTTTTATAATAATATAAATTTAATGAATGGTTCGAATCATACAAATAAAACCCGAGAATATAAGTATCCTTACTTGAAATGAGGAGTTTTCCTCCACATATATGAGGCTCCCTGTACACATTGAAATTTTAGGTTTTCTTTCACTGAAAGTTGAAATTTTATCCCAAATTGTAGCTTTGATGACACCAATGCAAAGAACCTAAGGATTGCAATGGCCCAGGACTACAAAGCCGCCGCAAATATTCTGGATTTTGATCCTAAGCATCTAAACTGGGAAAATTACTTTTCTACTGTTCACATCCCAGGTGTCATGAAGCATGTTTTTAAGTGAACAGTTTATGGTTTGATATTTGTTCTACAAGTTTATGATTACTTTGTAACAGTTAAAACATTATTACCTATTTGTTGTCTACAAGACTACAATTGAGTTGTAACCGTTAAAAAATTATTACCTATTTGATCTCATTTTCTCTGTCAAATAATAGTATGCAATTATTTAACAATATCGCTTTTGCAAGTTTCTTTTGCAAGTTTCTTTCAGTTATACTGTCAAACATCCAAAGTATACAGTTGTTGATAAAATTAACGACCAGACACGGATGATATATTATTTTCTCTCTCTCTCTTTGGGTAAAGTTCAGACATGGATTATTGAATATAGTTCCTGAAACATAACCAAGAATTCACTGCAGAAAATATTGTATCTTCTCAAAACAGACTTTACCTTAGTTATACCTAACATTACCGCATAACCTCAAAACATTCAGTGTAGTTTGAACAGGATAGTTGGAAATACATGAGACTTTCAGACTGCAACTACACCAGTCAAAAGCACAGCAAGAAGAAATTAGGGCTTCACCTTGCCTCACATTTTGTAGAGGATCATTGAAAGTATGGAAGTCTCGGGACATTATACGGTACCTATAGAAGAATTATTTCCATCCACCAAAATAGAGTTAAATTCAAATCTGTTTCTAGGCATTTGACAAACTAGTTTTCATATGCAAACTTACAATATATGAACAAAATATCTTGTTTTTGAGGCATTAAAATGAATGTTGTCAGTTAAAAATCTATGTATAGACTACATTGCAATATACCTCCATTTGAATGCATCCCTACAATCTCCTCTTCACTGATCCTCTATAAAGAAAAACATGCAACGACTATATAAAAGGGAAAAGCGATGTTAAACCTCGTAACATTACATTACAGCAAAAGAATTGACACCGAAGACCACCACAAAAATTACAAGGCGCAAGTGCATTAGTCAATTAGCTTGCACTGATCAGCGGGATCACCTTGATTAGATGCGGGAAAGTAATAAAAGGTCAACTTTCCTTTGGATCTGAATGCCCGTTTTGGTATCTTTCAAGAATTATATTACAGTTGTTCATCGTACGAGCATCCAATAAACTATGATTCCATAATTTAATCATAAACAGCCTCCAACACCTGCACATAAAAAAGTCATAGCAATATTAAATTATACAAATCGCTGCTGGAAGTTTGCAAATGAAAAGTCGGCCAAACTAAATAATAATCAGATGTTCTCCATACCGTATTAGTCTAATATCAAACTTGCACATCACTTGTAAACTGTTACTTACGAATTGGCTCCTCACAGTAGCTCCCCCGCATTCCTAAGAAAATTTTGCCATACTACCCCCACTTTTTGAAAATATTTAGTGCTCTGCCCTACTTCCCGAAATAATTAGCGATATGCCCTTGTTTAGGACACGTCAGCAAGAAATGTTATTGGAAAAAACGGCATAGGTTATTTCGATGCCGTTCTTCCCAATAACGGCATCTGTTTGAAAAAAAAGTGTCATGCCGTTATTTGGAATAATGGCATAGGTTGTTTTGTTTTTCGATAGCTTGTAGTCTCGTTTAGAGAAAAAATTACAAGTGTGAAAACCTTATAACAGATGCCGTTATTTCAAATAACGGCATTCTCAATACTGATGCCGTTATTTGGAATAACAGCATCAGTTATAAAATTTTTTCATAAAAAAGTAACTTATTATTCATCCTCTCTGACGAATAAGTTAAAAAAAAAAAAAAAAAATTATAACTGATGCCGTTATTTGGAATAACGACATCAGTTATAAATTTCTTTTTTTTTAAAACTTTTTATTCATTCTCACTGTTTCCAAACAACGGCAAGAGTTCATATTTATATATAATTGATGCCGTTATCTCCAATAACGGCATCAGTCATTCGAATGCCGTTATTCAGGACCATTATTAATATCCTCGTCCCCTTGGTTACATCTTGGACACGCACTGTCGATCTGCAGGTTTCGTTTTCTTAGGTTCATCCTTGATAAAATAGCATTGTTCATAACTAGCCACAAGAATGCTTGAACTTTACTTGGAGCTTTCGTTTTCCAGATAACTTTACTTGGAGCTTTCGTTTTCCAGATAATGCTCGCCTCAAGACACCTCACTCCCCCATCATTCAGCTGACGATACATGGAGGCCACCGTAAAAATCCCACCCGATTCGAGGTTCCATACCTTGGAATCTTTCATGCTGTTAGAAATGTGCCCCCACTCAGAAACCATCGTCTTGAGAACTTGTAGTTCACTGCGGTTTGCTTGCGTTAGTGGTCTCTGAAGTCAATCTTTATTCTCCCGTTCCGGCAGATATCACACACTAACAGGTTTTCGTTGTTGGCTACGTTTGCTAGCTGAGGAAACAATCATTGTAGCGTGTTATCTCCTACCCATTTGTCCTTCCAAAACCTTGTATCTCTACCATCTCCAATCTTCGATCGGGTGTTTATGTGGAATAACTCCCCCACCCCCTTTGCAATTCCTTTCCACAGGTACGAAGCCTTCCCTTGTGCGCTCCTACCCCAAAATCTATATTTTTTCCTTCTTCTATATAAATGAAAAGATTTACACCACCATGCTTTGCGGCGTTTCTCCACCTTCCACCACCATTTGCTCAGTAGGGCTCCAAATTCTTAGTCCTCCAAATTCCCAGTCCTCCAAATTCTTTCTTCTTACACACCCTTCCCCATCTAACCAAGTTAAAACCTTTGCTGTTCTCTTGGTTCCCTTTCCACAGAAATCGCCTTCTACATGTATCTATTCGATCAATGACCCAGCTTGGTAGTTCATAGCCATTAAGTATGTGGGAATGTTACTAAGAACCGCATTGATGAGAGTAATTCTACCACCTAGGGATAGAAATTTTTCTTTCCATCCAGCTAGTTTCTTCTCAATTCTTTCCACCAAAGGTATCCAATCCTCTTTCTGCAGCCTGCCTGGTCTGATTGGCGTTCCCAGATACTTAATCGGGTATTCCTCCTTAGCACACTCCATCGCATTTGCAATATGTTGTATGTTAATTCCCGACTCCAAACTAAGTGCAATCACACCACTCTTATATAGATTCACTACCAAACCTGACCAATACTCAAAGCATCTTAGCATGACACGTAGGGCCATGATCTCTTCCCACTTCTCATCTCCAAAAATTAAGGTATCGTCCGCATATTGTAGAATCGACAAAGATTCATGAATCCCTTTAACCTTCACCCCTTTAATCACTTGTTCCTTTCTTCCTCTATTTATCATTTCAGCCAACCCGTCCGCAATCACCGTGAAAATCAAAGGTGATAGAGGGTCACCTTGCCTCAGACCTCTACAACAGCGAATTTCCTTTCCGTATTTTCCATTAATATAGAAGAAAGATTTCATATGCTTTCTCAAAATCTAGTTTCAGCAAGAAGCCGTTGATCTTATCCTTGTTACTTCTAAAAACCATCTCATGAGCCGATGCAATGCTATCCATAATATCTCTTCCTTTCACAAAATCACTTTGTGAGTCATCTATGAACTCGCACAGGAGTGGAGCTAGCCTTCTTGCAAGTACCTTTGTAACAATCTTGAACGACCCCTTTAAGAGACTAATGGGTCTAAGGTCCGAAACTCTCTGAATAACTGCCTTTTTCGGAATAGGATCACGTTTGCGTAGTTTAAACGTTCCACCTGTGCATGGCCCTGGTTCAACTCATGGAAAATATCTAGTAAATCTTGTTTTATGATGTTCCAATATATTTTGTAAAAAAATATTGGAAATCCATCAGGCCCTGGTGCTTTATCCTAACCCAAAGCCTTGATGGCCTTGAAAATCTCGTCCTCCGTGAATTGACTCTCTAATCCTTCACTACCATCTAATCTCGACTCCTCCCACATATCCCTGTTAAGACCACACCATTCCCATCTTGACTTTCCCAGAAGATCCCTAAACGAAGAATCAATATGCTGACTAATCAACTCCCTATCCTCTGTCCAAGTTTCCCCCACATACAAGCCTGAAATGTAGTTGTTTCTTCTTCTACCGTTTGAGACTTTGTGAAAAAAAGCCGTATTTTCGTCTCCCTCTTTAAGCCATTGCACCCTTGCTCTCTGTCTCCAGTATGTTTCTTCCATTTCACCCACTCTGTGCATCTCTAGTCTACCAGCTGCCAATTCTTCGTACTCCAGATTTTCAAGGTTCGAGATTTCTTCTAATTTTTCCAACTCTTGAACTCTATTAGCTATCCTCTCCTTGTTTATTTTAGCCTCCCCAAACTCTCTTCTTGCCCAAGATTTGAGGTGGGAGCGTAGGCGTCTAAGTTTCTGAATCCATTTTGAGACCGCATTATCCGACATGATTGGTTGACTCCATGACTCTTCTATGATCCCTCTGATATTGATACACTTTAACCAAGCATTTTCAAATCAAAATTTGCGTGGTTCCTTACTACGGTCGTCCCCGCAATCCAAAAACAAAGGTATGTGATCCGAAGTCAATCTAGGAATAGATCTGGCCCTAGCTAGTGGGAAAAAGCTTTCCCAGTCAGAAGACACCAAAATTCTATCTAACTTCGCTAAAATCGGACTTCCCTGCATATTAGACCACGTGAATCGTCTGTTCGTCACTTCTAGCTCCATTAGCTCTAGCATGTTGATGACTCTATTGAAATCTTGTCTCTCTCTCTCTGACGCACCTCTCCCTCTATGCTCGTTACTCAATCTAGTAATGTTAAAATCACCCCCCACCACTCAAGGGCCCTCCCATCTTCCCCGAATCGAAATCAGTTCACTCCAAAATAACTCTCTCCTATTACTCGTGTACGGGCCATACACTGAAGTAATCATTTGTTCCCATCCATCACTTTTCTTTTGACCCTAATGGTGACTGTGAAACTCCCAATAAACTCATCGATACACTCGAATAGATTCGCGTCAAACTCTAAAGCAATACCCCCCGAAAGACCAGTAGCCGAGATAAAACGCCAATCGAACGCTTGTAAACATCTAATACCCAGTAGGTCCCCACCAATTGGGTTCACCAGTCTCGTTTCAAGAAACGCACAAAAAGACAGGTTACTCTTTGCAATTGTGTCGCTAATCCGCCTTTTTTTAACTATAGATCTCATTCCCCTCACATTCCAGAACATGTATGACATTGATAAAACTGTATCATCTATAGACATCTACCCCTACCCTGGTTGGGACTCTACAAGCTTAATTTGTAAGCCTCTCCCCTCATAACCCTCACCCTTTCTGTTTGCTCATCTCTAGTGGATCTCATGGCTAGACCGAACATTGAAGCATAATATAGAAGCATATTATCCGAAATAGCATTTAAAATAGACATATCAACTGTGAAATTACCTGCGCATGCTGAAGCCGGTTCCTTGGACTTGGCGGCTGATTTGATAAGTTCTTCTTCACTCGGACCAGAGGACCCCCAGCGGTCTAACTGCCTCTTACTTTTCCTTGCCGATTCTTCAGTCCTTCGTGGTTTACCTCTGCCTTGATTTCCTGTAAGAGACTTGACTTGTCTTGCGAACCTCGCTTCTTCGCTATCTAACTCCGATCCCTCCTCTTGAACCTCTTGTATAGCATCAATTCTTCCTTCCTCCACCTCTCCATCGTACTCATCACACTGGCTAAGAATACCATGTTGCAACTGCTGCAACTCCCCCTCCTCTAGATACTCCCCATTTTTCTCACCCACTGCTGAACTTTCAATACCCTCTTCTTCTATCCCCTTGTTCTTATTATATTCTTGCAAGGCCAGATTAACCTCACACGGGCCTAGCAACCTATCTTCTGGTCCGAGTGGCGCCATTATCACTGCTAAATTTTTTACAGCTCGCTCCATCACATCGTTAAACTCCTTCTTACTCACAGTCATCAAATCTGGCTCTACATACCCTGTGATAGGGTGCAGCCCCGACCTTCCTCCCTCTCTCCTTTCGCTATTTCCCTCCACGCCCTCCCTCCCCCTCAGCAAATTAACCCCAAGATAAGGCCCCAACTCCTTGCGTAGCAACTTTTTCCCCACGCCATTTTCTTCCCCAACTTGCTGTGCCGACAATCCCCCCTTTTCCGGAGACGTATAGCTCATACCCAATTGCTCTTTCCCCACGTCAGCTTCCACAGTTTGCAGCGCCGAAAGGTTGTCCCTACTTTTGCTCCTCACGTCTGCCTTCCCATCCCTAAAATCCCTTGCATCCCGTACAAACCCAATTCCAGTCTCCCCAAAACCCTCCCTAAATTCTGCCGAACCTCCCTTGGTTTGAAATTGATTTTGACGTGGTAAGGTGGAGACGCGATTGAAAGGTAGGTACTCTGTAGCTTTCTTTTTCACACTGTTTTTAATTGGACGGCTGAGATCTACCAGGTCGTTGATGAGCGGCTCGATTGTATCTTCAACCTATGGAAGCTTCAGAATCAACCTATCCTCGACCCCCTCTGAGTTAACATCCAGCGACTCATGAAAAGACACCCTCTTCTTCCTCTCCACAATCACTTTAACATCATGGCAGGTGTCCTCAAAATAAACTTGTATGATCGTCGGAATGGATGCTAAACACTCAGTTCCAACTTGAATTCTTGCATACTCGCGTCTCGTTTGACGGTGGGTGTTTTGGTCTATGGCAATCACGTGGCCGAAACCAGCGACGATGTTGTTAAATGCCGATCTAACCCAAAAGTGAAATGGGAGATTGAAGAGTCTTATCCAAATTGAAGGCAGTTGATTCACCTTCAATTCGCCGTAGTATCAACTCCATCTGCTAAACGTCATGTAGAAATCATCTCCTTCAATTCCCCCCAAACTGAGAACCTCTTTAACCTTATCCTCATTCTCACAGTGAATCATCACAACATCTTCCTTAATTTTTTCCACCGCGCAATCCCAGTTCAAATTGGCCGGAATGTTGGAAAGAAGGAGCTCCTTAATGAGGGCGATCGGAGGGTTCCCAGTGTGAATCTTGATTAGAATGCAGTTCTTGAACCTACTCTCCATCTCCACCATCAATGGAGTTGGAGTAATGTTCGCTTTGATTGTACGCCCAAGCTCATCGAAACTTTCCTCCGAAGCCACCCACTTCTCTGAAAGAATCTCCACCTTCGAAACCACCTCTACCGCCACTGACTTCCCCTTGGTCTTCGCCGCACTCAAAAGAGTCGGACATCCCTTGGAGATGTGTCCGTTCTTCTTACACACGTAGCAAAACCAATCATTCAAGCATTCATGAATTGTATGGCCTCTACCAGCGCATTTGTGACATTGTGGTTGCTTAGGAGCCAAGCCTGCCGATCCCGAAGCTGACGAAGTCTTCTTTTCAACAGATTTCTCTGCTTTTTTTATTCTCTTTGGCTTAAAAAGTATCCATTCTCCCTCCTCATCTTCTTTCTTCATGCCCACTTCCAATTCTGGCGATCTTCTATCTCGTCGAAAGTCTCCCCTATCTTGATACTCTGCTTTCCCTCTAGCTGCTTCTGCATATGATCTCCTAGTCGTAGACGAAATACGCCGCTCAATTCTTCCTCTAGGCGGCGACCTGGCTAAAGCTGGAGTTTGGGCAAGTTCCTGCCCGTGGAGCCGAGATAATGCTTCACATGCCCAGGGAATGTGACCATCAGCCAGAACCCTGAAAAACAAAATAGAAATAGTATATTTAGACATCTTGTTTGTCATTAGCATTGCAAAAGGGATAATAGATTTCCTCTTATAATAGTTATCAACAGGTTCAGATTATCTACTATGAAAACATAAAATTTTTGAATGTGAAAGTGTATGTATATACAGAACTATCAATGAGATATAATCACCTTTGCTTCCTCACGAAAGAATTCCATAGATGCATAATCTGTTTTTCGTCTTTTGTCACATCCACAAAGTCATCAAGCATCTGTCATTACTGAATTAATTATGCACTTCTTATACACATTTCTATTTACAATGGGATGTGAATAAAAAGCACTATTTGTGCACTTCTTCTCAAGTTTTGGTCTTTTTTTTTTGTGTATTGAAAAGAGCAGTACGTGCACTAATAAATTCAGAACTTTATGCTAATCGAGTGGCCCAAGGGCACTCGTTAGCAAAACCCTTCAGCTAAATAACTCAAGCAAATATCACATACAAACTTCTCAGGTGTGACTGAGTTTAACTGAAGCCTAGCGGGAAGAAAAAACTGACTTTAACTGGAAAGAACAGGGGGTGGGGAGCAATGCAAATCCCTATTATACCCTTCTATCCTCGAAATCCGCAATGTCAACTTCCACTTCATCTTCACTGTCACGATCTGAATATACTTGCTCCAACGCCATTGCCTTCAATATAAGGAGAAAAAGAAAAGAAAAAAATAAATCAAATTCAACTCCACAAGGAATTAGGAAAGCGTTTTCTAAAAAAGAAACAGCATATAAACAGTGAATTAAGAAGATAAATGCTAAAAGAAAACACTACGGTACGTGAGGAAAGTAATCAGAACTACAACTGTTTACGGAAAGTAGTCAGAAATTCAAAACAGTGGGTTGTAACATTTGAGAGTACTTCTAACGGTAGAAAAGTAACAAAATCAGTCTCTTCATATTCGATCAAATGCATCAATATATTAATTGAAGAATTTCATCAACTTTGCATAGAAGTTAGATTCAAGGCCTAGAGGTGTTTAATTAGGACAAAACATACATTCGCGAGGAACTAAACACTTAAACAGGAGATAGCATATTATTGGCATTTGCTAGAAGAACGAATTATCTACTTTTGAACAAAGGTTAACATAAGGCGCACCATTTAAAGGGGTTTTCTTTTGAAGATATTCATATACAGCTAGCACAGGAACATTGAAAATAATGAATTTCCAAAATCATATCTTCATGCTGTATAAACAATTTAGGGTTCCAACTGAATTAAATTTGTTCTGAACAAAAAAGATTTTAAAGCCCAAAAAATCCCTTCCGACTCTCTGATATTTTCAAGCTTCCCCTTTTAGCTCTCCCTCCGACTCTCTTCTCCGTCCAGATCCGCCGTCTCCTTCACCCCGTTACCCCTAGCCCTTTCAGTAATTTTGCTCTCCCCCTTTCCTCTCCTCTCCTTTAAGTCCACCATCTCCCCTATCGTGGGGGTTCCCTTCTCTCCCTCCTTCCTCCGACTTCTCTCCCTCCCTCCAGCACTCTCACTCATCTCCCTCACTCCTTCCTCCTCATTTGCCCTTCCTCTCCCGCTGCTCCTCTCCCTTGGTTTGATCCTTCCTCTTCCCTTCCTCTTCCCCTTTGTGGGTTCGCTCCCTCCCTTCGGCTAGAGCGATTTTTCCTTCTGGCGTCTGTGGTGCGCTGGCTTCAGTATGCCTGCATGCTCCTTCTCTAGTGGTTTGCTTCAGATCTTGATTAGCGGCGGAGATCCCTCCATCTGGGGGATTGCTTCAGATCTTGCCTCGCGTTGGTGATCCGTCCCAGAGGGGTCCCACTATCTTCCTTGGCGGCGTTCCGGTTTCAATTCCCTCCGGTGTTCTGCGGTGTTCGGTGCGAGGCTTCCTTGATTCTGCCTCTCTCTCTATATATATATTTTTTTTCGGTGGTGCGTTTGCTTTTGGTTTTCTTCTCTCTTTTGGCCTTTTCATCGTTTGTGCCTAGACTTATCTCATGGACTTTTCTTGGGTCCAAGTGATTAAAAAATTTATTGGGAAAATAGTTCCCCTAGGCTTTCTTCGGCCCATGTTCCCTCTCCTCCGATTCTTCTAGACCGGTCGGTCTCTTCTTATTCCCGCCCTAACCCTTCGTCTTCCTCCTTATCACCTTATTCCCTTCCTCTTCGATCTTCTTTGAGGTGTCATCGCTGTCTTCAATTCGGTCACCTGAAAGCTTTCTACATCTCTAGTATGAAGTGTCGATTTTGTGAGAAGTCTGGGCATTCGCAAAATGGATGTTATTCCCTTCAACTATTATTGGTTCTCCCTATGGGTATACCCATCTCCGATCCTGTTCTGTCTGCGCTTGATTTCCCTGCTCTGCGCTTCAAACTTGCGGATCTCAACTCCTCTAAATCCAAAAAACCTAAGCTTTCGGAGCATGCTCCCATCCTTCCTACTCCGCTAGCATCACATCTCCTCTCCTCCATACCGATCATACATCCTACTCCAAAACCTGCTACTACCTTCCCTACCATTTCCAAACCCTCCACTACCGTGTTCTGTGCTCTCACGCCAGAACTTAGAGTGAAGTTGGATCAAATGCACTGCCTTGGTGCCGTCTCTTTCACTGGTGGTTCTATTTCTCACTCTTCCCTCAATTCTCTTCTATCTAATTCCTGCAATATTTTTGACTATTCTTGGGCGTTGAACGCTTGCTCTAATGGTGAAGTGGTTATCATCTATCCGTCGGCGAAGACTCTGGACGACTTGATTGCCATGAAATCTCTCTCCTTTGGCTCCACTTCTTTGGTCATTCATAAATGGGCATGTGTTGGTGCGCCTAAGAGGGAGCCACACTCTTCTTCCTCCAAAGTGACTATTTTGGGTTTACCCTCTTTTTGCGACTCTCCGAAGTTTGTTGCTAACATGACTATCTGTATTGGTGATCTAATCGGCACCTCCTCTACTTCTCTTCTGGCATCGGGTTGTTTGTAGGTTGAAGCCACCTTTCTTTGCCCCCCGCCTCTTTCTCGCATTACTGAGTACTCCCTCAGGATCGAAGATTGCTCTTTCTCCATTTCGGTGTGTTACCATGATAGCCTTACCTCTTCCCTTGAGTCTTCGTCTGCATCTGAGCCCATCAGGCCGTTGTCTCGCATGTCTGATCCTAAGAAGGCTCTTGCTTTTACTGAAGGCTCTTCATCTGTCCCTGTTTTTGCTGGTAAATCTCGTGTGCTTCATAAAAATGTGAACAAAGGCAGCAATCGGTGGGGGTGCATTTTTCGCACTCCACCCGCTTTCCCTCGTCCACATTTGCTGCATTCGCTCACACCCATATTAAACCTCAGAATCTGGTCTGGATTAATCCCGATGTTGCTGCTACCACTCCTTCAATGACTCCTGCGAAAGCTACCACTCCGTCTCGGGTTTCCCAGCTGCCCGTTCAGCCTTCCAATGCTCTGATTCCTTCTCCTCCGCCTAAGCTATCTGATTCCACCTCCGATGATGCTAAATGGCCTAACTGGTCTATCAATCCCCATTATGCTTCTGATTGGGACAAGTTTTCTACTGCTATTCATGCTACTCCCTCTTCCAAACCATCCTCTGCTGTTCGTAATACTCCTGACAAGTAGGTTGAGGATGACGATCTTCCTTGTGAAGAGGAGAAGGATTTGATCAAGAAACCCGCCGATTGCAAGGTATTTCTCTCATCCTCTCCTGTTACTTTTCATTTTTTGGCTCTCGGGCCTTTGCATATTAATAACTGTCGTTCCCTTTTATTATTTCCATGAAATCTTTTGAATTCCTGTGCTATTCTCGATTGGATTAATTCTAATATGCATGCTATTGGTTCATTTCATAGCTTTGCGACTGTTCCTGTTGTTTCAAAGTCTTACTGTACCTCTACTCCACCTCTCCTTCCCCTATCAGAAGGTTTGCAGCCTTCTTCCTTCTCTGTTCTTCAATGTGCTCGTCAGGTGGTCACCTGCACTAGGTCCCCTACTCCGACCGATGATTGTCTTCCTTTACAATCCTCTTCTACCCCTTTCCTTCTCTCTTCTCCCCTTCCTCCAGATGCTCTTGTGATTAGACAAAATAAGCCTGCCTCTCTAGTGAAATCCTGGTCGAATTCTATGTTGATTAGATCTAGTGCTTATATTCGCGCACAAAACCAGGGTAAGTGCTCGTCTTCTAACAGAGCTTCCTTGGCTGCGCAAGTGCGCAATTTGGAAATCCCTCCCCCTACCTCTGGGAGCTCGAATTCTACCCCAGGTCTCCTGGGGTCTGTTTACCAGATTCATTTTGATTCTTTATCTGATTCGGATCTCCTTGACTTAGCCTTTAATTTGGGCTTCGTCATGGACCCGGCCGATTCTAACCTTCTTAAATCCCTTAGATCGCTTGAATCAGTAAGAGCTCATGAGAACAATTATGGTCATGATTAGTATTTCTTGAAATATTCGTGGTTTAGGGTCCTCCTCTAAACAAGAAGCCATTTATAACCTCATTTCTTCTTACCATTGTGACTTTATTCCTATTCAAGAATCTAATTAAGATTAATTCCTTTTCCCAAGCGCTTGGTCGTGGTCTTGGGGGCTCTCTCCTCTCCGATTGGATTGTGTTGGACACAATCCATTCGAGAGGCAGGATCCTTTTTGGCTATAAAGCCTCTTCCTTTGACGTGATTGCTATCCAGCGCCTTACCTTTTTTCTTGTCGTCACCCTTAATTGGCTTCAGTTCAACTGTACTTTAACGGTGGTTTCTGTTTGTGGGCCTGCGACCCATGAACGGCGTCCTCTCTTCTGGCAAGAATTTCTTTCCTTCATTGGCTCCATTCAAAGGCTTTCGATTTTTTGTGGTGACTTTAATGTTACCCGATTCTCTTATGAAAGATTGGAGAATGCGTCCAGCTTTGCTGACTCTTCCTAGTTTAACGACTACATTCGATCCTTCCAACTAGTAGACCTACCGATCAACGGTCGCTCTTTTACTTGGTCCAATATGAGATTAGTCCCCTCTATCGCTAAACTTGACCATTTTTTAGTCTCCCATCAGTGGATCTCCAAGTTTCACAATTCTTTTGCTCAAGCTCTGCCTAATCCTTGCTCGGATCTTGTTCCCATTGCTCTTCACTCGGCTTTTAACTTCTCCAAACCTTTTAAGTTCCATTTTGAAAAATTCTGGCTTGAAGACCAGGTTTTTGTGAATTTAGTAGGAGAGTGTTTATCTGCTGTCACGGGCTCCTCTGGACTGGGCAGAATTCTTCTTAAACTCCATGCGATTAAATTCGGCAGCAAAATTTGGCATAAACAAAAAGTTGTTGGCTTGCGGTTTATGAAGAACTTTCTTCATTCTACTATTCTAGAGATTGACCGTGCAGAGGTGACCCATGTTCTCTCCCAGGCTGACCGTTCTAAAAGAAATGAACGTAAAAGGGAATTTGCGTCTATTCTTCATTTAGATCATATTAAATGAGCTCAAAGAGCCAAGGTTAAGTGGCTTAAAGAAGGGGACAGGAACACGTCCTTCTTCCACAAATTCACCTCTCACCGTCAAAGATGTAACCATATCTCATCCATCATCAATGAGGAGGTGGAGTTGCGTTCTAATCCTGACTTTCACTCCGCCTTTCTTAAATTCTTCAAACTCCTTATAGGTACGCCTCGCTCTTATCATCTGAATTGGTCCAATCTTTGTGGGACCGAATCTCATGATCTCTCTAGCCTGAAGATTCCTTTCTCTCTGGAAGAAATTAAAGAGGCGGTTTTTTCGATGCGAAGTGATTCTGCTCCTTGACCGGATGTCTTTCCAGCTTTCTTTTTTCAGAAATTTTGAGATTTTCTTAAAGATGACTTCTTGGCCCTTTTCTCTGATCTCTTCTCTTTCGACCGTATTAATTATGCGAACATCGTGCTCATTCCGAAGGTTATTGGTGCCAATAGGGTCTCTGCTTTTAGACCCATTAGCTTATTAAATTCGACCTTCAAGATCATTATGAAAGTTCTGGCTAATCGCCTGAGCTCAGTCATTTCCACGCTCATTGATCCAGCACAATCGTGTTTTATCAAAAACAGATTTATCTTGGATAGTGTGGCTTCGACTCAGAAAATTATTTCCTCTTGTCATCGCTCTAATTCGGAACGGATCCTTCTGAAACTAGATTTTGAAAAAGCCTATGACAAAGTTGATTGGAACTTTCTCCTCAAAGTCCTTCTTCGTCGGGGCTTTGGCCTCAAATGGATCTCTTGGATTCAATCCAATCTTTTTTCTGTTATTTCTTCTATTTTTATTAATGGCACTGAGGGCCACAAGTTTAAGTGTAAATGCGGTCTCCGTCAGGGTGACCCGATCTTGCCCTTATTATTCTCTCTAGTCGCCGATGTTTTCAGTAAACTGTTGCTGCAAGCTTGGAATTCCAATCTTATCGATGGTTTGGGAGGTTTCAATGGTTTTCGTGCTATTCTCAATCTTCAGTATGCTAATGATACAATTCTTTTCCTAAAACCGAACAATGTCGCTTTGCGTAACTTAAAACTTCTTCTCTACCTTTTTGAAAATGCTTCTGGCTAATCTATTAATTTCAGTAAAACTTCGGTTCTTTGGCTGGGTGGTTCGGTGGATCGTAACTTCGAAATAGCACAGTTTTTTAACTGTGCTAATGCGTCGTTTCCTCTTCCTTACCTGGGCATTCCTTTGAGATGGGATAAGCTCCACAAATCAGACTGGACTCCGCTTATAGACAAAGTGGAATCCAGAGTCAATGTGTGGGCTGGTAAACTTCTTTCGAGGGGAGGACGTCTTATCCTTGTTAACTTTGTCCTCTCTTCCATCCCTCTTTATATGATGTCCTTCTTCTACATTCCATCGTGGGTTATTGTCAAGATCGACCGTATTAGGCGTAATTTCTTTTGGTCGGGCACCTTTTTATTCAGTCCGGCCAAAAATCTCTGCAAATGGGCTGCGATTTGCCATTTTAAACGTGGGGGTAGCCTGGGTATTATTAACCTCAGAAATCAGATCTAGCGTTATTGGGCAAATGGATTTGGAGGATCCTGAAAATGGGAGACTCGTCTTGGGCTCGCTTTATTTGTCATAAATATCTCTCGCCACAAAATTTGGGAACTTCGCTCCCCTTTACCTTCTACAACATCTCCATTCTGGAAAGGTGTGTGGAAATCTGTCACTCCTTTTAAATGTGGCCTTCTTAAAGTGTGCGGTCCTGGCACCTGCGTTCTGTTTTGGACAGATCTGTGGTTGGGGAACTTGTGTATTGCGTCATCTTTTCCTGAGTTATTCCAACTTGCTGCCAATCCTAGAGCGATTGTGGCTAATTATATTATTTACCACAATGGCTCCAGGTCTTGGCAGATCCCTTTTGTTTGCAATTTACCTCCTCTATTAATCCCCAGACTCTCTTCCCTCTTAGCGTTGCTTCAAGCTTACTCCAGGCAACCCCAGGATGATTACCGCTGGAGATGGAACAACTCTGGTATTTTCACAGTTAAATCTTTCTATAACTTTCTTAATTCGGGAGGTATTTCTTCACCTTTTGCTAACACTATTTGGAAGTTTTTTGCTCCCCATAAGATCAAAATTCTGACTTGGCTGGCTATTCAGAACAAACTTCTCACTGTTGAGATCTTGAACAAAAAGCACATTGCAGTTGGTCAAAATTGTGTTTTATGCAACCTGGTTTCGGAGAACGCTCTTTATTTGTTCATTTATTGCCCCTTCTCGCAGCCGTTGTGGTGGATTGCTCACCAGGCTTGGGGGTGGTTGGATTCCCCGAGTCTTTCGATGTTTGGTTCACCTTGTAGCAAGCTGTAGTCGTCCCTAAACGTATTTCTCTTTCCTTGGACATCTCTATGATGACCCTCATTTCGATCATTTGGAAGGAAAGGAACCTCCGTATCTTTTCTAACTCCCACCATCCGATTTTGGGTCTTATCGATAGCCTACTCTTCTTTCCCAATCATTGGGCCTCTACCTTGGCTACGCACAGGAAAAACGCCTTAAATCTTCAACGCCTTGACTCGGCTGCGTCTTTATTTTTTCAATTCAACTTCCTCCCACCTTAATTCGCTTCTCTCCCATGTTCCTTAGTCTTTTCTTTACCCTTTTACCTATCTTTCTTTGTTCCTTTTAATTCTTTTTGGTTGTTTTTAGCTGCTTACTATTTTTACTAAAATGGTTGTTGCCTTTTCTTTGCAGCATTAAGCCATCGGGTGGTTTCCCTCTTTTTGTTGTTCGGCTCTGTGGTGGTTCTGTGAGCCTATTACTATCTCTCTTTTGCCTATGTTTTGGCTCTCAGCATACTGTGGGGCTTTTTGCCTTTTGTTTGGTTTGGTTGCGATTTCTGGATATATGTAGGGGTTGTTTCTTGGGCCTGTATTGCCGGTCCTTTACTGTTTTCTTTTATGTTGTTTCTTTAACTCTTGCTTTTGGTTGGCTGAGTGCCACTATTTTGTTATCCCTATTCTTTGTTTTCTGCTTATTCTAAGAATTGCTAGGCTTGCGATTGGGTGTTTTCCCCTTGGGGACCTGAGCGCGCTGGACCTCTGAGTCCTGATGGTGCAAGGCTAGCCTGTACCTTCCTCTTGGTTGCTTCTGCTTGCGCTTTGTGGGTTCTTTTCTGATGTTTGGCGACCGCCACGATCCCCTGCTCACAACTATTGATGCTATATTTGTGCGTTCTCTGGGTTCCTTTTGATTGTCACGATGTTGGTTGGCCGAGTGCCACCTTTGTGTGCTTCCTATGCTCTGTTTAGCTGCTTATTCTGTGCTAGTTTAGTATTGCGGTTGGGTTGTTGTCCCTTGGGGACCAGGAGGTGCTGTGCATTATGGTGCCTAGGTCGCTGTACTAGCCTATTCTTTCCTCTTTGTTTTTAGCTTTGCGCTGGTTGGTGCTTGTGCAGCGTGTCTTCCTTCCTTCGGTTGGCTGCTATCAGCTTTCGTCGGCTTGCTCTTTGTGTTAGCTGTTATGTTTGGAGGTTTTGCCAATCGGGCTCCTGCGTTTCTTTGTTGTTTGGTGTTTCTGCGCTTTGTCTTCTTTACAGGTGGGTCTCTGGTTTTGGTGCGGCCTGTGCAGGAGGTTTCTTCTTCCGGTGGTCCAGCTTCTTGAGTTTTTTGCGTCTGTTTCATTGGTTGTTGCATTAGGCGCCGCTACTGGTGGCTGTTTTTTGCGTCTGTTTGGCGTTTTCTTTGTTGTTTGTATGATATCGATGTTGTAAATGTCTTATTTACTGTTTGGCTAGGCATTTCTTCGTGTGTTTTTATTTGGAGCTTTGTTCTACATCTTGTATTGCACCCTTTTCGTTGTACTGTTTTTATTTAATATATAATTGTGCGGGCTAGAGTCGTTCGACTCTATCCTTTTCTTCAAAAAAAAAAAATTTAGGGTTCCAACTATATCTACAGTGGCATGGAAGATTGAGCAAAATTCATGCTAGCTAAAATATTTTGCATGATCAGACCAATAATCAAGATACAGGATAATGTGCACTTCAAATTTTTACAAACAATACTGTGTTTGGTGCATACTTCAGGCTTAGAAAACAAGTAAAAGAATCCCAAGGGGATATTTGACAACCAAGCCAAGCACACAACAATCATTAAACAGCAAGGTTGTGATTATTTCATATCCAGGACTACCGTAAATCAACCAATGAGAAGATTGATTTGTACCTTACATTCAGTTTAAAGGAATAAAGTCAAGGAGTGGTTGGAGTTAAATAATGATCCCATATCACTAAGAGGGCAGGAATGAGTTTATTGTGCGACATCTAAATAAGAAACACTAAGTTAATTTTTTTAGAGTAATGCTACATACACTACCAAGTTCACTACATTTCTCTTCACTACCTTAGGTAGCACACTCCAATAGGTAGGAGAAGATAGAGTAGGTGGGAGAACTCTCCAATAGGAGTATGCCAGATAGTGAAGAGAATGGTAGTGAAATTGGTAGTGGCTAAAGCATTACTCATTTTTCTAATCTTATAGTAGTATCAGTCAAAACGCTTCACACATCAAACTCTTACAGCCGCAATAGATGAAAACAAAACTGGCTACTACTAAGATCAAGATTAGTACTAAAAAAGTGCTAAAAAACTACATTAGAGAAGAAGCGAATAGTGAGGAAAAAACATACATAAAACGAAACAAGACATTAGTCTGTGAGCACCTGAGCTCTATGAGAGTGAAAGAATTGGCGTTTCTGCAGAAGCTGACGGCTGCAGTCAAAAAAGAAAGGAAAAGCAAACAGGTCAAAACGATAACTGAGGTACTGGGTTCCATCTTCACTGAAAATTGTTACAGGCTAGTAAAACCAAGTTCAGCTACTATCGGTCAACAACATTATTTTTCCAGCCAGATTTTGATTACATGGGCATGTTTCAGTTCATACCATCAATATGGGAACATTGTGTTTCCAGCCAGTAGGAGAAAAACCAGAGAAGTTCAAAGGAACTGGATTCAAGAAGTGGCAGGAGAAGATGCAGTTCTACCTGACCACCTTGAAGCTGGATAGGTTTCTTACTGAATCTGCCCCTATGCTGGCACCAATGGATGCACACTCCGTTGCTGTGGTTGATGTATGGACTCAGGGTGACTACCTCTGCAGAAACTACATCCTGAATGGCTTAGTAGACCCTCTGTACACCATCTACTGTGTCTTCAAGATGTCAAACTCCAGTGGGGGTTTTGGAGAAGAAGTACAAAATAGAAGATGCCGGATCCAAGAAGTTTGTAGTCGGCAAATTTCTGGACTACAAAATGGTTGACTCCAAAACAGTTGTGAGTTAAATCCAGAAACTGCAGGTGATAATGCATGAAATCGCTGTAGAGAACATGACGTTGTGCGAACCATTCCAGGTTGCAGTGGTCATCGAGAAGCTTCCACCTGGATGGAAAGACTTCAAGAACTACCTCAAGCACAAGCGAAAAGAGATGTCTCTTGAAGACCTCATTGTCAGGTTGCGTATCAAAGAAAAGAATTGCAAGGCTGATAGATCCTATGGAAATCAGTCCATAGAAAAGGCAAATATGGTGGAGCATGAACAGAAAGGCAAAAAGAGAAAGTTCTTGCCACAGGCCTCCAACAAAAAACTTGCAGCAAAGAGGTTTGCTGAAAAATGCCACAAGTGTGGTAAGCTGGGCCACAGAATTTCTGAATGCCGTAGCAAGGATAATAACCGTACTGGAACTGGACAGGCAAAAGGGAATGACAGATCCCATGCACACATAGCTGAGAACTTGTTCACCGGTCTCTCTAACCTGGACCTCTGTACTGTTGTATCAGAGGTGAATCTGGTGGGGAGCAATCCTCGAGAGTGGTGGTACGACACTGGGGCCACCAAGTACATCTGCTCGGATAAGGAGATGCTCACTTCATACCAGAAGTGCAATAAGGATGAACAGCTGTTCATGGATAATTCTTCCACCTCAAAAATTGTAGGAACGGGAAAGATAGTGCTGAAACTGAGTTCAGGCAAGGAACTAATACTCACAAATGTGTTGCATGTTCTTGATATTAGAAAGAACTTGGTATCAGGCACTTTGCTAAGCAAGAATAGATTTAAGGTTGTTCTTGCTTTTGATAATTTTGTATTGTCTAAAAATGGGGTGTACCTGGGGAAAGGATATGTAAAGGATGGACTGTTCAAGTTTAATGTAATGACAGTCATCCCTAAAACTATTGTTCCTGTTGTTCCCAAAGTTAATAAAATTACTCCCATTGCCTATGTTGTTGAGTTTTCTACTGTTTGGTATGAAAGACTAGGCCATATTAATGTCAATTCTATGCGTAGATTAATTAACATGAATTTACTACCAAAATTTAAGGTAGACAACTCCAAAAAATGTAAAGTTTGCACAGAGGTCAAACTCACTAAAACTCCATCACGTTCTGTAGAAAGAAACACAGAAACTCTAGGTTTAATTCACACGAATCTGTGTGATTTAAAATACGTGCAGACCAGAGGTGGCAAAAAATACTTTGTGACATTCATAGACGATTGCACAAAATTCTGTTATGTATACTTGTTATATAGCAAAAATGAGGTTTTGGATAAATTCAAAGAAAATAAGCTTGAGGTTGAGAATCAACTTGGCAAAATGATTAAAATCGTTAGGATTGATAGAGGAGGAGAATATAATGCACCATTTAATATGTTCTGCTCTGAACATGGAATAGTTCATCAGACAACTACTCCTTACTCCCCTGAATCAAATGGTACTGCCAAGCACAAGAACCGAATTCTAAAGGAGATGATGAATGCTGTGTGGTTGAATTCTGGCTTACCCCAAAACATGTGGGGGGAAGCGTTGCTGACTGCCAACTATATTCTCAATAAAATACCTCACAAGAAAACTGGCAAGACACCATACAAACTATGGAAAGGTAATGTACCTTCGTATAAATACCTCAAAGTATGGTGGTGTCTAGCAAAAGTGGCAGTACCTAATCCAAAATAGGTCACCATAGGACCTAAGACGATTGACTGCATATTCATAGGCTATGCACACAACAGTAGTGCATATTGGTTCTTGGTATATAAATCAGATATACCGGATATCCATGTGAATACAATAATGGAATCAAGGAATGCTTCCTTCTTTGAACACGTGTTTCCATGCAAAGATACTACGTATCCCAAACGTACACGTGAACAAGGAAATGCAAACACTTCAGTTGATGAACCAGAACATGATAATGATGAGCCTAGACGTAGTAAATGGGCTAGAACATCAAAGTCATTTGGTCCTGACTTCGTAAGGGCCTTTCTGTTAGAGAATGAGCCCAGAACATTTAAGAAAGACATGTCTACGCCTGATGCTCCTATGTGGAAGGAAGCAATCAAAAGTAAAATAGACTCCATTATGCAAAATCATACATGGGAGTTGGTCGATTTGCCTTCTGGATGTAAAAATTTAGGATGCAAATGGATTTTCAAAAAAAAATTAAAACCAGATGGTTCAATAGAGAAACATAAGACGAGACTTGTGGTACAAGGATTTAGGCAAAAGGAAGGCCTAGACTTCTTTGATACATATTTCCCAGTTACAAGACTAACTTCCATAAGAATGTTGATAGCTATTGCAGCTCTACGTAACCTGAAAATACATCAAATAGATATTAAAACTGCATTTCTAAATGAGAATTTAGAAGAAGAAATATACATGAAACAACCTGAAGGTTACGTAGTTCCTGGATGGGAAAACAAGGTGTGCAGACTTGTAAAATCCTTGTACGGACTGAAATAAGCTCCAAAGCAGTGGCATACAAAATTTGACAATGTTATGATGTCAAATGGTTTCAAAATAAATGAATGTGATAAGTGTATCTACATCAAAGATACTCTAAATGGATACATTTTGGTGTGTCTGTATGTAGATGACATGCTCATTATTGGGAGCAATAATGACATTATCAAACAAACTAAGAGCATGCTCAGTGGTAAGTTTGATATGAAAGATTTGGGAGTTACAGACGTCATACTAGGAATCAAAGTTTCCAGGACGTCTGAGGGAATTACTTTGTTTCAAGCTCATTATGCTGAGAAAGTACTTGAAAGGTTCAAGAATTACTCGAATGGGACTGCCAAAAGTTCTGTGGATCCCAGTCTTCACTTGTTCAAAAACACAGGTGACAGCATATCACAATTGGAATATGCACGTGTAATCGGTAGTCTGATGTACTTAACAAATTGTACAAGACCGGACCTAGCACATTAGTAAATGTACTGAGCCACTACACAAGTAATCCAGGACGAAGTCACTGGAAAGGAATAACTAGAGTATTGAACTACCTGCGACATGCTCAAAGTTATGCGCTGCATTACACTAGATATCCAGTAGTACTAGAAGGCTACAATGATGCCAACTTGATATCGGACTCCAAGAACTCAAAATCCACAAGTGGGTATGTCTTCACACTTGGTGGTGCAGCTGTGTCATGGAAATTCTCTAAACAAACATTATTGGCCAGATCCACCATGGAATCTGAGTTTATTGCTTTAGACTAAGCGGCTGAGGAAGCAAAATGGATTCAAAACTTTTTAGAGGATATCCCTATATGGAAAAAACCGGTGCCTGCTTTATATGTACACTGTGATAGCCAATCGGCTATAGCACGGACACTGAGTTGCATGTATAATGGTAAGTCTCATCATATCAGAAGGCGACACAAAACCATTAGACAACATAGTAGGGGGTCACTACAAACCGCACGGGCTATAGCGGCGCTTTTACAAGGCTATAGCGGCGGTTTTTGGCGCCGTTATAACACATAACTGCGTTTCTAAAATTGCCGCTAAAAGCGCCGTTAGAACGTGCGTCGTTATAGCTATATAGGCTATCGCAGCGTTTTATGTCGCCGCCGCTATAGGTGCTAATTTATAACGGCATTTCTAAAACGCCGGCATAGGCCCATTTCTCTTTTGTTTTGTAAAAAATGGACTAGCTATAGCGGCGTGTTAAAAACACTGTGGTAGATGAAAATTCCAAAAAATTAACCTATAGCGGCGCTTTTGAACCGCCGCAATAGAGTTATTTTTTTTTGAAAATTCTGGTATCTATGCCGGCGTTTTAGGGTAAACGCCGGGATAGGGTTTTTTTTTGGTTGAGATTTTATTATAGAATTTCAAATTAAAAAACCTGTAATTAATCGCACATTACAAATACTTATAGTCATATTAAATTAAAATGCTTAAATCTTAAAATCAATAATAACATCATAATCAACAACCAAAAGTCACATATCACAAAAAATAATAACTGAATAGAAAAAAAATTTAGAAGAAATATCATAAGTTCATGTATTTCACAATTAAGAAAAGATACAATATTTGATGTTACAGATGACTCAAGCATACAGCTTGATATTTCGCTTGCAGTCCAATATGTGGCCTGAAAATAAAAGAATCCACTTCTTCAATCACTACAACCTGCACAAGAAAAGAAGCAAACAACAGATCTAATTAAGTTATTCATTTAAAAAAATTATCCATCATCTGTAAAAAAATGGTAACAATACTAAACAATTATATTTTCTTCCAAAAGAAAACTCTGATTAGTTCATCTCAGTGATCTCACATATTAAAAGATTAACGAAAAGAAGTTCAAGGACTTGTAGCAAAACTCTAGTAACAAAACTAGAGTTACTCTTCACATGTGAGACGTTTAAGGACATAGAAATTTTAAAGGAATCATTAATATAATAGAACAACATATCAAGTTGTATATAGTCATATACTACATTATTTCCAAGAGCAGATGCAATGCACTTTTCTAGTGTTACAATTCAACTTCAGATCTAAGCTTCATCCTATCATTACTAAAATCCATTTCTCTGACTTTTTGAGTTAAATGTAATCATTCCATTTTCAGCTTAGTTGCAGATACAATTTCATAGCATCTAATTCCCACATGAGAAGAAATGTTGCATAATATTCATAAGCTAAGAAACCTTACCCGAGAGCTAAAGCACCAGACCACTGAAGAAGAAATCCAAGAGCGGCCGATAAAATAATAGCTGTTGTGTTAGCACGGTTCCAATTGAATGACAGAACACCAGGAGGGTCAAGCCAGGGCATGAGTGCCACCAAGAATAGAAGTGTGATTAGAGTTGTCTTCCACATCAAACTGTTTTTAACATTCAAAGTTCAGGCAACAAGAACAAGCTTATATAAGACAAATCCAAAACAAATTAATTCTAGAAGATAGATGAACATACGCTAAGGCAGTCCAGTTCTCCTGCTGTTGTAGAATGGACCACAGTATCTTATTGACTGCGCTAGGTATTATCCATGCCGATGCTATACATGCACCGAAAAAATGGAATTCAAGATCCGTAACTGTTGCAACGGCAACCCCAACAAAAACAATTGTCAATGCGAGTACCTAATAAATCGCAAAAGTTAAAGCACTCTCAGCAGAGAACATAACAAACTTAAACAGTTATCAGGTTCCATTGGATAGGGATTTCAGAGAGCTTAATCATTTATTAATCTAAAGATCTTTTCTCTTAACAAAGCAAGTTACCTAAGTTAGCCCTTCCTCTTCCCTCTTTTAAACCCTTGTCAAATGGTACCCCAAAAGTGAGATTGTGTATACGGAATGGGCAAAGGAATTCAGTCTCATTAATGCCTCCAGCTAAGAGTTGTACCTTCTGAAAGGAAACTGTCTTCTGAAATAGCATGAACTCAGCCAGGACAATTGTTTGAGTAACTGCAATCTTAGCCATTTGATAGAAACCCACACTGAAATAAACAAACTAAGCTTACAAATTTAAGAATGCAAACGAAAGTTTTGTTACTAGAGTTACTCTTCACATGTGAGACTAGACAAAGGCATATCATGAAGAGGGTTATGATATTGACAAACCTGGCATAATGTTGCAACTCCCGTCCGTGCCGTTTTTCGCTTCAGGAAATAGACATGTATGATGCCTCTTCTGCACTACCACAAATGTAATTGGTCGAAGATAACCTTCCTGAATAGATGCACAAGCCTGCATAGATTGCGCAACAGATAAGCAGAGAGGAAAAGAAACAGTTTAGAAGAAAAAAATGCTAATATCTCATCAAGTAGCATTTTGCTCTTTATATTAGCACTTTTGGGCTAAATTGGCATTTTTCTCTAACTAGTTAGCATTTTGCTCTTTATGGCATTTATATTAACATTTTTGCTCTATACATCAACATTTTGTTTTTTATATTATCATTTTTGATCTTTACATTAGCATTTTGCTCTTTCTGGCATTTATAACAAGTTAGCATCTTAAGAAACTGTTAAAAAATTGCTAATATAAAATTGCTTGCCAGAAGGCCTTCAGGATTACATACGGCAAATAATTGATCAAAGTTTAAAATTTATTAATATGATGAATATAGCTAGAGCTAATTTATACACTACATATGCATTGTTCAGGGCATAATACATCATTCTAGAATAAAGTTAATTGTTTATGTGAACATGAAATATATAACCACAAAAATGTAGTTATAACCATCATGGTTTGAAAAAACCTGTTATGAACCTATTCAAAATATATTGATTGACATGCTATAAGAAAATTTCTTATATATCTGTTAAATATATACTCCCATTTCTGTTTCCTCTATCCCTTCTTAAGGTGCATGACACACCTTGCCTTCTAAACTTGTTGACGGTCTAATGTATTAATTCTGTATGCTCGTAGTGCATGAAGAAAAAAAAAGGCATGGTTTTCACAATAAATACAACTGCATCTGGTTGCATACAACATTAATAAAGGGTGTCAGTATTAAGTTGATCTTGAAGGTTGTACAACTAGCAAAAGGGAGCATGACAAATTTAGATATACAATACTAACCAATAAATCCATTTAATTCAAATAAGTTAAAAGTGGGTATTGAGTTGTATGATACTAACCGGTGGTTGAGTTGGAATTTCTTGTGGATGTTGCCCAATTAACGTCGCTATTTCAATCATTTGGGATAACTGTAGTTATTTCAGCCAATTAAGACATCTCCAATATAACTGCAGTTATTTTCTACCTTTCCTCCTCTCCAAGAAGTTATATTCAAATAAATTGAATGAAATTGGAGGTAAGATACCTCTATCATTTAGCAATACCTACCTACAGACATGAAGTTTTAAAGTGGGGATAGAGGCATGGGTCCAAGGCACATTTAGGTTGCACACGTTTAGCCACACTTGAAAGATACGTATAGGTATCCCAAGTAACCAAATAGGGATTTAATGTTTATTTAGTGTAGAAACATTATGGTATGTATTCTTACAATATTATGATTATTATCACATACTACAGCAAAAGTTTCAAAAGTTGTTGGTTTCAGTCAGGGATCTAAATCAGATATCAGGGTCGTATTGTAGGACAATTTTACATATGATACAGAATATCTGAGATATTTACTACTAAGTATCGGGCTGTCATGTTAGATGAAAATATATCCTTAATGTGATTCAGATATACATTTATGTATCACAAAGACGATCAATAAATTGCAAACTATATATTTGCAATCAAAATATGTAACTGTCTACATGAAACCTAAATATCAAAAAGTTATAACTGTTGCATATGAAATGAAGCATAATATGATTCAGGTATTTAGTTCACACTTCACAGTAACTACACTTGTTGAGAAAATGCTTATTTTTTACTCTGCCAAGTCCACCAAGGAGATCTTAGTAAGTTCAGTTACTTGTACCAAATTATTGTTTCTTTTTTTTTGCTTTTCTAATGTCGAAGTATTCTCACGGTCAATATTGCAGTAATTGTTTTTATAGAATATCTTCCAATATGGGATATATAATATTTTGCCATATATATATATATATATATATATATAGGAAAATGCTCAGCTGAAAACGCAAATGTTGTGGAAAACGTGAAAACAAGCCTAGGCCGTTGTTGGAAACAACGGCCTAAGTGGTTTTCCACGTTTTCACAGACATTTGCGTTTTCAACTGCGCATTTTCCATATATATATATATATAAATATATAATATGCAATAATTATTCTTATAGAATATCTACCAATATGGGATATATTCGGTTTTGCCTATTTGCTTATAATTAGTGGTGCTTAACTCCCGGAACTCATATGCTGGCCGTATCTGATAACATTTATAACAATATTTCCAGTTGCGACCCTCCTATGAGCCTGACAACTTTGACCACTTTGGTAAAAGCATCCACAGTCGTCTGAGGTATAATATGCATGTTATTTCAACCACTTTGATAATTATCATGTTCACAGATCATTCAATCATCATGTTATTAAAATATTAACCCTCACGACATTATATAATATTCCTTAACTAGATTGTTCATATAAAAAAACCACTATTAAGTTGAAAATATGCATTTACATAGCAAAACACTTGATACTCGCTAAAAATACTTGAAGAAACTTACTTGGGTATTTTCACAAACAAGTGCAGTGCAAAACTATAACCCTCCATCAACAAACCAAAATACTTACTATACTCACTCGAAGTATTTGAAAACACTCACTTGGCATTCTCACAAACAAGTGTTATGCAACAAACAAAGGTTCAAATAACAATAGATGCAAAGTTATAATCCTATTACAAATTAAAATAGGAAATAACCACATTAACATTATCAAAGTCCAAGCCTTTACCCAACAAGATGACATATTTTTCTCAAATATCAAGTATAAACTAATTTCACATCCATAATTCTAACTTAAATCACACAAAATCCCACATTTGACAGAATTAACAACTCATAATCAAATTTTGAAGAAGTGGGAGATCAAAACCTTAGCAAAAGTGAATCCCTAAACAAATGCGAGAACCCGTGGAGAGGAGAGGTTGGCATCGGGCTTGGGATTCGAGGAGGACGGGATGGCCACGGCAAGGCGAGGAAAGAGGCAGCGACTTCGCCGGCAGCAGCGACTAGGGAGGGTGGCGGCGGCGAGGAGAAAAGAGAGAAAAAAATTGATTTTTTGGTGTCTCTGTGTGTGTGTGGTGGGGGGGGGGGTGTTTTAATGGGGCAGATGGGAAATAGATATATTAGGTTTTTCCCCATATTTTGATGATCTATAACGGCGTGTTTTCTAAACACCGTTATAGATATGTGAAAGTTTAAAATTAAAAAAACAACAGCTATTAGCTATCTCTATCCCGGCATTTGGCCCAAACGCCGGGATAGAAATGCCACTATAGCCCTTGCATTTTGTAGTGGGTTGAAGATTGTTTCCAGATACAGGCTGAGCACACTCATTGCTGGTAGAAGCCTGAGCTGTAGTAGTACAAATTCCGGTAACATCTGGGCTTGATGTCACATGTTCTGCACACTCCATAGTGTGATGAACCAAAACTTTCACATTTATATCTAGCAGAAAGCAACAGTATGTTTCGTGGAGTATTCCTCTGGGAGGCCCTTCCTCTAACCTATAGGAACTTCCATCTGTCTCAGAACAATTATTCTTCTTATGAACTGACTAGGTTTGCCCGTTGACACGTGCCTACGGCACGTCTTCGGAACGGTGCACCTTATTTGATCATAGAAAATAGTTTTGGAGATCCAGCAAATAAATTGAAGTAACAAATATATTATATGAGAAACTTTTGGGGTCCAGCAAAAAACATATTATATAATTTTTTTTTTTTTGAATTATTTTTAGAGTTTTTAAATTTTTAATTTTTTTAGTTTTTTAGTTTTTAACTTTTTAAAAATTTTTAAAATTTGTATTTTCTTAACTTTTTGAATAGAAAAGGGAGGGAAAGAGAGAGAGAGAGAGAGAGAGAGAGAGAGAGAGAGAGAGAAAATAATTAAATAAATATATGAGTTGTTTTGGGTGGGGATTTGAATTTGAGTTTTGGGGGGGAACTTTTGGGGAGGAAAATATGTTTTGTGAGGTTAGATCTGGACCTTTGATTTTTGGGAAAATTGAAGGTGAGCCACTTGATAGCTTTGTTTGTGTTTTATTATATAGATATATATAAACGTTTAATTTTTTAATGCATATAAAACAATAATGGACCAAAAAGTACAAACCACTGAATCCGTTAGGAACCACAGCTCTCACAGGATATCTGCCAGGCCCATGAGAGGAGTGTTGTGTTGCTTCTGATGAATCTACTTCCAAAATTTGGGGGTGGACATGACTTACATTCTGTACGATACTTTGTGATCTTCTACGCCTGTTAGACTTTGTGATGAGGACATCAATTCTATTTAGTTTAGTATTTTATTTCAGTACCATATTTGTTTTAAGCAATTACAGCCATATGTAATCTTTCTTTTATGCATTAGCATATTTATGAGATTTTAGAATATTTTTAGAATTGTATCAAGATTTGTTTTGAGCCTATATATAGGCCTTGAGATTAATGGGAAGATATGTCATTCTTGATTTAAAAAAATTATTGTGTTGAGTTTTGCTCTTCCTGTCGCTTTTTGTGTGATACAATTGAGATTCAATTATTAGGGTTTGTCATAAATCCTAATACAATTTTAGGGTTAGTAATAAACTCTAAAATGTACCCCAAATTAAAAATCCTCCAAATAAAATTACTCAAACCCTAAATTCCCAAATAAAAAACAATTTTCGAAACCCTAACTACCTATTCTCTCTCCTCGCCGTTCTCTCTCTCCCCGTTTTCCCCGCCAAAACCCAATACCCCCCATCTCCGTCGTCTTCTCCGGCGACCTCCCCCCCCCCCCCCCCCCCCCCCCCCCCCCCCCCGTATTGCCTTCCGTTGCCATATCTCCCGGCGCCGCCTCTTAGCGCCGTCAGCCAGAACACCCCCGAAACCCTGGCCTCACTTTCCTTTTCCTCGACTCTAGCGGCAGAACCCATCGAATCCCCGACGCCCTTTCCTGCTCCGTCGCGCCGCAGCCGCCGCGACGCTGCCGTCGCCCACGTCGTCGCGTCGACCCAGTCGCGACGTCCTCACGCCAGGCCGACCAACCGTCCAGTACCCCGTGCGCGCCCTGTGCTCCTCCCGAGTGCCGACGCCAGACCAGATCCGCTAGCCCTTGCTTTTGCTGCCAGTGCGTTTGAAGTTGTTGCTGCCATTGCTGTGCTCTTCTGAGATCTACGCTTAGTTCTTCGAATCCTCGGCATACTCTTTCCAACTTTTAAATATTTGTGTTATACTAATTTATTATCTCTATTATATTATTCAATTTAACTGTCGACCACAAATATTGAGATTGAGCTTTCCACTTGCCTAATTAGAGTACAAATTAGTATTGAATCTTTTACTTGCTAAGAACGCTTAGGAATTTAATTATTGATTGTTAGAACTGAATTATTAATTGGGTTTGTGACACTTAATTCAATTCTTGGAAATCCATCAAACCGATTAATTGTTTAAAATTTCAACTTTGATCCGCATTACATGTTAGTAAAATTAATCCTTAAGATTCTTGGAAACTCTCTGTTTTAGGATTAGTTTTAGATCACTTTGACCTGCCAATAAGAAATAAAACTTTCAGCTCAAAGTATTTCCTCAACTTTGCAAATACATTCACTTCAATAGCAAGTTGGCAGAGGGTTTTAACTTTCAAAGTTTCAATGGTATTAGAAATATTACCTGTCAATGGTATTAGAAATATTACCTGAACATGAACGTCTGCAATCTTGGATCAACTTCATTAGAAGCAACCTGAGAAATACCATAGGCTCTTATAAAGCAAACAACAAGAAGCCAACATTCAAAAAACAAACGCCTTTATCATTACATGAGCAAAGAGTCCCGTATTCACACATTTATTACGAAAAAAAGGTTCATTCAGTGCATAACCTCGATTGCAATTCATTGACGTGCATAACCAAAGAACAGTTTAACTATTTACCTTCACGGTAAAGAATTCACTGACCAAAGCCACCTATTTACCTTCACGGTAAAGAATTCACTGACCAAAGCCACTGATAACAAGTTTACAAGAATTAAATGGTAGAAATTAAAATTAAATCACTAGTAGAAAACTTTGCAATAACAACGAATTATTTACGAGCACTAAAATTTCCTTGCTAGTGCTACCATCTACAACGGATTAATCACAACAAACTCTTTCGTTATGAATGTTTTTTACATCCGCAAGAGATTTTATTAATTTGTTGCAGTTGCAACAATTGCAGGGGAACATTTGTAACATAATATATTCCGTTACTAAAGCAATTTTTTAATCTTCAATATTAAACACGTAAAATTGCTTTTTAAAAATAAATTCTTTCCCTTAACCAAAACCAGATCTCTCACAACTCTTAACTTAAAATCCCAAATACATATCAACTTTGGTCCCGTTCCAAATAAAAAAACCCTTTTCCAAATAAAATCCCAAATCCATATCAATCTTCTCTATCATCAATTCACTTGGTCGTCGCCATGGTTCTCGAGGTCTGCATCAAAATCCGCGCCACTTCGTCTTCAACTTCTTGTTAGGGTTTTATCGACGGCGGACTAACGGATCTCCTTTTTATAACAGGCGACTATGATCTGCATCGACAACTCGGAGTGAATGAGGAACGGCGATTACTTGCCCATGAGGTTCCAAGCCCAAGCCGACGTCGTCAATCTCATATGCGGTGCCAAAACTCAGGTTAGGTTACTTACTCGTTTCTTTTTTTGAAAGATCTGATATTTTTGAGTTTCTACGATTTTGATTACTGATCTGAAATTGGAGGTTGATTTTGTTACAGTCGAATCCGGAAAATACGGTGGGAGTGTTGACGATGGCCAGCAAGGGGGTGAGGGTCTTGGTTACCCCCACAAGCGATCTTGGAAAGATTCTCGCTTGTATGCATGGTATGAATCTAATTCAGATTCTTTGTGATAATGTTTTGTTGAAAGTAGGGTTCGTTTGATTAGTTTTTGTAGTGGGAAATTTTGGAAGGGTTGGGTTGGAATTTGAAGTGGTTTTGAGCGGAATTGCAGTTACAGGGTTTTGGGGATTTAGATGCAGGGTGATAGGTCGACTTTCTCAATGGAGTTAATGTGCTAAGAGTTGGGATATGGATGTCATACTATACTAATATAAGAAGACTTAGTACCAGCATTACAGTTAACATAAAATAGAATACTCCAGCAATTTTACAATCTAGATGTTGCAAATTGCATTCTATGTACCTACTGCTTTAAATGCACAGCATAGCTGTAGGAAGGTCAGTTGTAAGGTTTA
Organism: Hemerocallis citrina; assembly: GCA_017893485.1. NCBI lineage: Eukaryota > Viridiplantae > Streptophyta > Magnoliopsida > Asparagales > Asphodelaceae > Hemerocallis > Hemerocallis citrina. Next base: position 204,194,674 of record CM030365.1, read on the forward strand.
TCAGACATGGAGCTATAAATTTTCTTCAAGTAATACTGTAATAGTCACAATTTCTAACCAAGAAAAAACCCAATACTATACAAGACAAATAATTTCAAGAAAACCAACTTATATTTTATTAAAGAAACGTCTAATTGAGATTGAGGTGAGAAAAATGAACCTAAGGCTTGGACCTTCCCTTGCTTAATGCTGGTCTTCCTTTATCTCCTGAAATTTCAAGGTGGGCAATTGCCCACCATACCTTGCCTTTGAATCTGCCCGAGGTCAATTGCAGTTCATGAAGAAGGAATATTCAAATGTTTGCAGGTCAATTGCAGTGCACAACAAACCTATATTCTCACTTAAACTGAGATACCTGTTGTTTATTGTTCATGTAGCTATTAGTAAGTTTTTGTTGTGCACATTGCTTCTATATGCAATACACATGCTATTTTTTTGTTGGGGTATGGATATTAGATATATTTATGTTCTAAAACCAAAAGGGATGATCATGATTTTTCTTGTGTCCTTCAAGTGTCTATAAAATGAGTGGGTGTTCTTTGTCAGTGTACGTGTGTATCTTTTTGTAAATGATGCATCATTGCATCTAATGAGAGACTCTGTATCCATCTCCATGTAAACCCTCCCATCAGGGAAATATTAGAGTTTCTTCCACCAATTTTTGATCAAGTTCTTTTGCTTTATTTATCACTTTGTATATGAAGGTTTGGAAATTGGTGGTGAGATGAACTTAACAACGGGGATTCAGGTTGCTCAACTGGCCCTCAAACATCGTCAAAATAATAATCAGCATAAGAGGATCATAGTTTTTGCTGGAAGGTAATTTACCGTGACAATGCCATTTGTGCTTAAAATGATTCCATGCTTTTGTTGTTTTTGCTTGGTTGGCCCTTAAACAATTGCCATTCAGCAGTCCAGTTAAATATGACAAGAAGACACTAGAGGCAATAGGCAGAAAGTTGAAGAAGAACAGTGTTTCTCTCGACGTGGTAGATTTTGGAGAAGCTGAGGATGAAAAATCAGAAAAACTAGAGGTTCTTGCATTGTCGGTACTATTACAGAAGTTGTAGCAATGGTTAATGAGAAAGTGAAGCTGCGAACAAGCTTTGCATTGTCGACATCTTCACATGGTGTTGTTTGGTCTTACCTCCATGCATTACCTCAATGAGGTATGTCTATTTTTCGTCTTCAATATAGATGCATGTTTCTCTGATAGACTGGTTCTATTTTGTCTAGCTATTGCTTGGATATGACACAACGATTACTACCCAGTCTGGAGGAAACAAACTTTGTGGTCTCTATGTATGTTTATCTAAATCTGTGTTGTTTCTTTTTCTTGTAGTCTGTATGTAGTGGCGATGACTATCAGGCTGAGGAGAATGAGGAACATGCAGAAGACCTTCCATGACTGATAAAGTGAAGTTGGGGATACATGGAAGCAATAGCGGCGAGTTAGACGTACTTTTGAAAACTTTTGTTGTAGTTCTTGGAGTATGATAACTCATCTTTCCTTCTGGAATGTACCGTTGGTAATTTGGTACTTCGAAACAAACATATAATTTTGTAATGAGAATGTTCTATGCTCTATAATAATAAAGCTTATTTTGGTGTTATGTTTATATATGTGTGTTTTTGTGTTTTGACACATTGTATTTTGTTTATATAATTGTGTGCATCAACAGGTGAAATAATTATATGTTCTTAATTGAAAAAATACGTTGCTTAGTCTTGTTAACTAGTTTAAGTCATCCAAATATAATCAGCAATAGAAAAAACACGTGCACTTGCATTCATAGGGGAACATTTGCAAGGGAATGACTACCTTGCGAACTTCTGTAGCAATTGTTCATCAGCAACGGGAAAAGTCTATTTTAAAACACATCTGCAAGAGAAAAATTTGTTGTAGATATTCTCTTATGGATAAGGACAACAAGGAACAACTTCTCTTGCAAATATTCTATTGTAGCTAATATTCGCAAGGGATAGTTATAATTCTGTTGCAAATGTATACATTAATCAAGAGAGATTTCGCAACTGCACAACTACAAGGGAATGAGAAGAAATCCCTTACGAATGTGCACTCACCATGGAATTTCACTCTTCTACAAGGGAAATTTCTGTTGCAATTCTAAAAGGAAAATTTCTGTTGCAATTGTGACATTTTCTACTAGTGAATGAATGAAGTGCTATCGCACGAGACAATATTAACCTATTAAGCATCAACCTTGCATCATGACAGCTCCAACAGATCACATAATGCGCCAATACTTGCGTCATGATTTTTTAGCCAATTATGTGTTGGATATAAATAGATACAAGGTAATAATACATAAGACATTAGCCTCCAGTTATGTGTTGGATATAAATAGATACAAATCCATGATGTGCTCTCATAAGTCATATATAGACTCATAGTGAAGTAATAGAAAGAAGCCAAGCAAAAAAAATACTAAATTGACAAGCGAGAATCTAATACCTTCAGTCTTTTGTAGACTATTGTTGTAGTATTTATAATTGAAGAGGACATTCCCAGTTCTGATCAGTCTGGAACACAGAAATAAGGTAATAAGAGCAACAATGAATCAATGATTCTAGACAAGTAATAATCAATTCAATATAAAGTACAAATTGAAAAAATCCTTAGACAAGCTACAATGAAAACCAACAGTAATGAATATATGTATAAGATCTTAAATTCTTTCAACAGCATTTTTTCAAGAGAATTGCAAATTGACAGAAAAATTCACAAAGGAGAGAGTATTCTAAGAAGTACCAACAATAACAAATTCTTTTTACATTCTCCATCCAACTAACTACTACTCTCTCTCGTTATTAACATGTAGTACAATACATGAAACAAGGATTGGCCAAAATAAATTTTGAAATTTAACCCAGGCATGACAAAGAAGAATGGAATCAGTTATCCCCACAATCCATAGCATATCTTCATTCTTACCCTTTATGTGCAGTCAGTCATGCAAACAAACTGTATATACATATTCATGTAGATTTTGATGAACTAGCAATGAAGAGACGTAACAAACACAATACGGAGATAAAGATGATGAGGTTACTTCTGATACATGGTTTTTGTATGCAGAATGCGTATTGCAGATTATGTGTGCTAAATGAAACAAGATGGATAGCACTCCTCAAAGAGATTTCTACAAAATATGTATTTGATATGGGTATAAATAGAACTAAATCGGGACCGTTCAAACCGGACACGAATCTTAAAGCTCTCAGGGTAAAACGGTAATTTCACCAATAAACGGGTCCGAAAATGGGAATCGAGTCTTTTCCAAGTCCAATAACCCAAAATGGGTCTGCCTTACTGGGTTAGGGTGACAACCCATTATAAATAAATCTAGCTAATTAAAGAGTGATATGTATTCATGATTATCCTTAAGAGACATTTAAATCCAAATTTCTTATCATCAGGGAATTTAAACTCTATTTCTTATAAAAAAATACTAGAAAGTAGAGATAAATGATTATCTCAAAACTAGTCCCAAAGGCGACTATAAATACCCCCTACCCCGTCAGAATCAGGTAATCAGTATTTTGCCACAAAAAATTCTTTCTATTCTTAAGTTCTGACTTGAGCGTCGGAGGGTCTGTCGCCGGGGTCAACCCTGAAACTTTTTGCAGGTCAATCGGAGCGATCATCACCATCAAGATCACATCCAACGGTGCAAAGAAATCAGATTCAACAGTCAGCCACAATTGGAAACAGTCAATATCGGCGAAAGTTAAAAATATTAGCTTTTTATTGTTTTTAAAAGAACCCATATTATCTGTTTGCTTCCACACAAAAATTAGCAGCAACAGACTGGTGCCGTCTATGGGAAACAGAAAAAGCAATCCGACCATACTCGTTGGTAAAAGCAGTTTTCAGCCATGGCTCCAAAGAAAAAAGGGAAAGCGACGGCGTCAAGCCGAAGAGCCACCCCTTTTCCTCCTCCACCTTCGCTTGAGGAACTTCCCCCTCAGCAAGATCGACAAGCTCAACAGCCTCAACCTGAATAGCCGCCTCTCCAACAGGCTCATCCCATGTTCAGAGGGGTTGCATCGGGAGGCTCCCGTAGGGATGGCATTCGGGTCGAACGGGCCGGGCCGGGTCGAACCCGTCCGGGTTGGCCCGTGACTTGGGCGGGCTCGGGCCGGGCCCAAAGTTGATTTAGGCGACCCGCCCAACCCGTGAACCCTTTAGGGTCCAACCCAGGTCGGGTCGGGTCGACCCGCGGGTTGGCCCGTTTATATATATATATATATATATATAGCTTAAAATAATAATAATAATACTACCAAGTAACTAATAATACTAATAAACATTAAAAATCGTAATAATAATAATAAGCTTGAAAGAGTGAAATTGGCAAAAAATATTGAAATATTATTCATATGAATTTAAGTTATACAATTTTCACAATTTCTAATGAAATGAAGAATTCAATTCACAAATATGTTTTATACACTAACATATTTCTTATATACAATTTTAATTGACTCCAATTTTTCTAATTTAACATAACAAGCAAAGATATAATACAATTTCTATCGTGTCGGTCGAGTTGCTATTACAAGCAAAACTATTGTTGTTGTTGTTGTTCTTCTTCTTCTTCTTCTTCTGGCGAGTTGCTCCCACTTATAGACGTTGATAGTGCTTTCCCTTGTGTCCTATCTTCAGCTTTCAGCTAGTCTTCTGTGCAAACGAGCATCTCTAACGTGTCGGGCTTCAAGCGATTCCTGTAATCAGTTAGAACTCTGCCACTTGAAGAAAATGCACTCTCAGAAGTAACTATAGAGACAGGAGGAGTTAGTAAATCTTTAGCCATAATTGACAGAATACTAAAAGTGTGTTCATGGTCTTTCCACCATTGTAAAATATCTAGTGGAGAAGAAGAAGGCTCAGAATCTTGTTGGTTATACCAATTTAATTCATTTGGTTGATTAGTCCTAGATTTTTTTGATTGAATTTGTTCAAGTAAATTAAATGTTCTATCATCAAATTTACTCTTACCCTTACCTTTAGAAGTAGCAGAAGAAGAATTAACTATAGAAGTTGTACTACTAGAAGCAAAACGTCTATCATAATAATCATACAAGTTATTTAATGTAGATTCAAAATTAGTTAAAAAAGTAGTGCAATCAATTACTAATTCTGCATTTTCCTCAAGTAATGCAGAAAACATTTCAATCAAACTCTTCGTACCTTCTAATTTGATACGAGGATCCATAACGGTAGCAACACAAATCAACATAGGAGGAGGAAAATAATACTTCAAAAATATTTTGTATGCAGGTTTTACAATGTCACCAACATTGGGATCATTTAACATTTCGTTAAATGTTTGCATCATGCTAACTAATGAAATAAAAATGCTACTAGAAGTAGATTCATATGTTTTTGAAAATTTTAAAGTTGCGGTTTTAAACGGTTCTAAAAATTTCAACAAAGCTTCGGCATAATACCAATCGGTGGGAGTCATTTCAAAATTTGGCATATGAAATGCGATACAAAAATCATTTACAACTGCTTTATATTTGGTAACAACATGTAGTAAATCAAAAGTAGAATTCTATCGGTGTCTAACATCCTTTGAAAATTTTCTAAAAGGTACATTTTTAAGCCTACACCAAGCTTTCCATTCTTGTAATACGCTTGGACTTAATGCAATGAAATGTACACAATTTCTAATTTTAACTATATATGGATCGGCTATTTTTAATGCTTCTTGAACACATAAATTTATAATATGACATGCACATCTAACATGGAAAATATTGTCAGATGGAGGGTTTAATACGGATTTTAAAGTAGTAATTGCTACATTGTTGTTAGATGCATTATCAAAACTAATACACATAATTTTATCGCGAATATGAAAAACATCACAAATTTCTAAAATACGATTTACTATTTCAGCGCCACTATAGGGATACGGCAATGCCGCAAGTGATATGATTCTTTTTTGAAGAATCCAATCATTGTCGATCCAATGACAGGTTATTCCCATCATTGGAATATTGTTGACACCCGTCCAACAATCCTAAGTTAAACTAACTCTACAAGTTAAACTCCATAAAATTGCAATCAAAGCGTCCTTCATTTCATTGTACACTTTAAAACAATCTGATTTGCAAGTATTTCTCAGAATTCTTCTAAAATGAGGGTTTAAGGCCGTTTGGTTAAAATTTTCCAAGTCCCTACTCTCGGGATAGGAAAACGGTAACTCTTCCTTTATGACTAATCGGGCCATTTCCCGACGAACAAGATCGGGATCATAAGGGTGGCTATCAACTAGATCGGTCCTAGGGTTGATTTTTTGTTGGCCTTGTAGGTCAGCAAGAAGGTCTTTATGGTTATGTTGGATGTGTCTACTAATTGTACCGGTGTCGTCACCCCTCTTGAATTTGTATGTTTTACCACATGTTTTACAAACTTTCAAACCTATACTCGAAGTATGTTCGTCCGGGATATAATCATAAAACTTATGCCAATCACTAGTTTCTCCTCTACTTTTCCTACTACTACGGGGTTGTGTGGTTTCGGTTGGTTGTTGTTGTTCTTCTTCTTCTTCTAATTGTATGTCACCTACAAACTCGTCGGGTGCACCCCATTGTTGGGTAGGAGGATCATGGTACTCTTAGGCGGGCTCACTAATTGGGATAATTGGTGGCCTACGGGAAGAGGAGGAGGAATCTTGCCTGCTACGACCGCTACTACGTGATCTAGACATAATGTAATAATGTATGTAAAAATAAACTACACAATGTAGGAACGGTGAATTATAAAAAAAATCTAAAAAACAAGAGGGTTGAGATAGAGAAGATCAAAAAACCAACAATAAGTATAACTACAACACAAAAATAAAATTACGAGAGAGGTATGAAATTTTGATACCGTTTACCGTGGATACGCATATATTAAGAAAACCGTGAAAATAAGAATAGAAGTAGAACTAGAAATAAGCAATTCCGGAATTGAAGAGTTGAGGAGAGCTTGAAGGAGAATTGACGACTTGATCACTTGGAGTTGGACGAGAGTTGAAGACGTTGAATTTTGATTTCGATACGATCGAAAATTGATCGTGTATATGCCTTGTTGAATACTTCAATTGTTGAAAAATTCCATAGAATGATTTATAATAGTAGAGAGAGTAAGGTGTGAATTTTTAATGGGATTTTGAGGGGTATTTATAGGCTAAAAATACAACAAAAAACCAAAAAAAAAACCAAAAAAAACAAAAAAAAAACGGTCAAGAGATAGCCAAACGGCTCTCTGTTGAACTGTGCGCCCCCCCAACGGGGCGCTGACCCGCGGGTCAACGGTCGACCCGTAACGGGTCGAACATTCGACCCGTACAGGTCCAACGGTTCGTAACCCGCGGGTTGGGCTATTTTAAATGGGTTCGCGGGTCGGGTTTAACGAGTTGGATTCACATTTTTGTCGACCCGGGTCGACCCGTTACTGTTCACCGGGTTCGACCCGAACCCGCCAAACCGTTTCACGGGCCGGGTTCAACGGGCGGGTCGCGGGCGAGTCACAAGTTGACCCAGCCCATTTGCCATCCCTAGGCTCCCGTCGAAACCGCCAAAAACAGCTCCCTCTCCATTACCATGTCTCGATCCATAATCCTTCCACCGACTCAATGACCTTGCATAGTCCTCAGGGGTCAAGAGACGTCCATCAAATTATCGTCAACCACCAACAAGGGGTCGACCTCTGAACCCTCTTGGATGAGAGACGAGCCCGTGACGAGATCCCTCATCCAAAACAATAGAGAAGTCAAAGGAGCCTTTCTCCTCGAAGGTCGAAATCTAGAAGGCCGCCTCCCCAAGGGGGCGAAAAGGGTCTCCGCCCCGTCGACAGCGAAGAAGCCACACCACTGCGAGCCGATCAGCGCCCAGGTTTACCATGATGGAGGGGGGCCAGTCACCCAGGCAGAATTCTGAAATTTCAAAGAAGACATCCTGCGAGCCCTTAACATCGCTCCAAATCACGACCGACAAGCACATAGCCCTCACCGTGCCACCAATCATGAAGGAGAGTCTCGAGGGTCGACTAGATCTGACCAGAGAGATGACTCGGTTCATCACCGCAATCAAAAGATGGAAAGATGCTTCAGCAAGATCAACCTCGAAGAAGGTCAACAGACCAAGAACTTCCGCCCAAGAAGACCCTCCTTCTTCGGACCATCATGGAAGCCCGTGTCCCCGAAACCTTCAAGCCACCTCATTTTGAAACCTATAACGAGAAGTGTGACCCAGCTGATCATATTGAGAGTTTTATAATCCTCACTTTTATCCCCAGCATTTATCTTTTCATTTAACTAGTTTGAGGAGCCCTTCCTCACCCACTTTGTTAGCAGCCGTCGAGCCAAGAAAACAAGCGTATTCTTGCTATCCCTCAGTCAAAGAAAAGGTGAATGTCTAAGAGATTAAGTTCGGCGCTTTACCGTTGAACTCGGTTTATTGCCTCTCTCGACCAATTAGTAGTCTCTGCAACATTCAGACACAACGTCAATAATGCCAACCTCAAGGCGTCCCTTTCCAAGAAGCTTCCTCGGGACTTCTCGGAACTCCTGCTTAGGAGTGAAAGTAAATTCAAGCTGAAGAGGATCTCACCCCCCCCCCCCAGTCGAGAAGATTCATCTTCTGGGAAAAAACGGAAGAGTGCAAACGAAGAAGGATCTTAGAAACTCCAGAAAGATGACAATGGTTAGCACCGCCCTGCTCCTCGTTTTAAGAAGTTCACCCCTCCTCAATGCCAGTATAACATCAGTTTTCATGGAGGTGGATAAGGAAGGGCTACTCCGTGGTCCCACTAGAATGATTACCCCCGCAAAGAGGAGGAACATAGACAAGTGGTGCCACTTTCACAGGGACCACGGCCACGACACGGATGATTGTCGGGCTCTCAAGGAGGAGATCGAAGAACTCATATAGCGGGGGCACCTGGCCAAGTTCGTCAGAAAGGGCAGGGCCGATCCTCCACCCCGATGGCTAACAAGCAAACCGAAAGGCTCGCCGAGTCCCAAGACTCCAAACCTAGGGCCATCCTCCACCTTATCCATGGAGGTCCAATGGGGGGAGAATCAAAATCCTCCCGAAAGGCCTTCATCCGAGAGGTGAGTTTGGTCTAGAACTTTCCCTCGGCCAAGAGCCCTGGGATCTCGGTGACATTCTCAGACAGAGACATGGAAGGCATCCAAATGCCCCACTGTGATGCACTCGTAATTAGTCTCCACATGGCCAACCACGAGGTGCACCAAATCCTGGTTGACAATGGCAGTTTTGTCAATATCCTTTTCCTAGAAGCCTTCTAAGACCTCAAATTTTCTTGAGATCATCTCAAGCCTGCCGGATACATACTCCACGTTTCTCTGGGGTTCTAGTCTCAATCGAAGGAATAGTCACTCTTGATATGACCGTAGGAAAAATCCCGACAACCCGGACAGAGACAATGGACTTCATGGTTGTCGACGTGAAGGCTGCTTACAATACCATCCTCGGTCGACCAGGACTAGTAGTAATCCATGCCGTACTCTCACCCTTTCACATGAAATGAGTTCCCGACCTCAGCAGGAGTGGGGGAAGTTAAAGGAAACCAAGAGATAGCTCGAAAGTGCTATACAACTACAATGGGGGCCTCGGTCCTCCCACTTAAAGTATTAGAGCTCCTCCAACGGAACAGTCAAGTCCTTCCAAACCAGTTGATGAACTCAAGAAGATCCCCCTCTTTTGGGAAGACAGACTTGGAATACAAAGCATCAAATGAAGTACCACGAGGGTGCCTAACACCCTCTCGTAGAAGTAGGTTTTCAATTTTCAATAAGGCCGCCACTTGCGATACGGCCAAAGCATGTAATAACGGCTCATCCCCCTTGTAACCCCTGTTTTCGCAAATACGTATTTTCTGTGTATTTTTGGTATTTCGATTTCTCTAAACTATTTTCCCACTTTCAAATTATTTTTTTGTTAAAATGTATTGTAGGATCTCCTATTAAAATCTATCAATAATTTTATTTGTGACTAGTTTCCAATGATCTTATATTGTAATTCAAATGCTATTTTTGTTGTTACTATTGTTGTTGTTGTTGTTGTTGTTGTTATTATTATTATTATTATTATTATTATTATTATTATTATTATTATTATTATTATTATTAAATATATTGTTTATTAATTTTAGATAGCCTACTGATCCTACTTTATATTTTATTATTGTTCGAGTATAATTTATGTATGCTATCTCATTTAATTAAGTAATATGTGCTACTATATTGCTATATTTTTTTGCCTAATCTTATTATTATTATTATTCTTTTAACTCGACTAAAGCAAATGTATTTTGCAATTTATATATAGCCATTTATTTTGAAAGCCACTCCATTTTATTATTATTATTATTATTTTATTATGTTGAGTGTTAACTAATTTAGTATTTTATTATTTAATTTTCTTATTGGATTTTTATAACCCATTCATTACCCTATATAAAACCCCTATACCCAAACCCAATAACCCCTTTAGCCTGTTACCTGTTATGCCCATAACCCAAATACTATCCTATATATAACTCTACTGTGTGCTACCCTAATATACCCAACCCTAATAGCCGCAACTCATTCCTGTTCCTAACCCCCCGAAACCCTAGCTCTCCTTTTAAACCCATCTCCCTGCATCTCCCGATCTCCCTTCCCCCTGCGGTGCTCTCCCTCCTGTCCCGACGTGCCACCACGATAGTGCAACTCCCTTGTGTTGTTCTCCTCCGTGACGCAGCAGCGCCAGCAGCCGCACTTCGCGCCAGCCCCTGTCGTCGTCTGCCCTCGTTCACCTGTACTGCCTCCCCAGTTCGACGACAGCCAGCACAGTTCCCCAGGTGCTCCTCGCCTCGGCGAATGTAGTCGCTCACCCCTGCAGCACCGCACCAGTCCCCCGTGTCGTGCCGCTGCCTCACCGCGATGCCAGCAGTCACCTTCCATTCAGTGCCAGACCCTTTGCCAGCCCTGTGCTCCTCCTGCGTTGCCTATAGCAGCGACTGCAGCATCGATAACCAGCGAAGTCGCCTTCAGTGCGCCAACAGCCGCAGCAGTCAGCACCCCCCCGTCGCAACCTTCCGTCGCAGCGGCATTGCACCCAAGTCGCACCGCCGCCTGCCGTTATTGTTATTGTTTATTGTTATCGTTATAAATCATCGTTATTGCACATTGTACTATTATCGCCTTGTCACTGTTTAATACTATTGATTTCATCGTTAATCGAATTCATCGTTATACCTTTATTGTCATTGTTTTTCTGTTTCTCTACTTGTTGTCCACGACTTGCTCTAAAGACATATTTTTTCTCTCTTTTAGATGAACAGTGTCATGCCTCGCTTCCCAAAAAACGGAATACGAGCACATAACATTGACTCAGCGAATGACTAACGTCACCCATAAGTTGTTTGTTCGATTAACTCAACAATATAATCAATACAGAACATATGCATAGGAAATAATAATATTCTCATAAAAAATAGTACTTAGAATGAAGCAATAAAAATAACCAAATACAATAACAATAATCCAACGCCTGGAAACAGTAATAAAATCCGGGACATAAGCCCAAAACAATAATAATCCAATCCAAAAATAATAACAAGTCTCAAGATAATAAGTTTATTAAAGCGATAAGCAATTAGAAAGCAGTAGTCTTCAGAATGTTTGTTCTGCAATTCTAACAGGCAATTCTCTATCAACACCTGTAAACACTTCATCTAAAAAAGGAGAAAAATTGTCCTTAGAGCAAGTCATGGACAGCAAGTAGAGAAAGCAGGAAACAATGGAATAACGGTATACAATGAATCAATGGATCAATAGGAATCAATAACATGTCACGATAGCAATAATAAATATCATGGTAGTCAATGCAATGGTGTAATAATGGTTCAATATTCGGTAACGGTAATCAACGATTAATATCAATAACACTTAGACAATACTGGATACAAATAGGAACAATGATGAACAATATGTAATGTCGGTGATGTGTCAATCCTTATGTCTATTAATTATTTTAATCCTAACTAATACATGTACCACTACATTCCATACTGCAGGTTCGATGCATACAATCAATTTCGTTTTAAACTCAAGTGGTGCACTCGGTAGATCATGTACTTGGCAACGGTAACGGTAAACACTATTCACCTTTCGGTGTATGATACGATCATCGGCAACGATACAGTACATGATAGATTGGGTTACTTCCATAACCACAATCACACGATAAAACAGTAGCCAGAACGGTAGTTAGGAAAACACGGGCCCCTCCTTCAAGTACAGTCACTACTTTGTTCACTACTTAAATCACCCTTTAAACCCCGACTTATTAATTATTTATCAATGCAACAATTAAATATGCAATTAATGGACATTTTGGTGAACGATAGTATCAATAAGGAAACAATAGGTTGATAACATGGATAGGACGGTTAGAATAGTGACAATAACTCATTAGGAACATGCAATGCAACATACATACATTAATTCATGCAATAATACTTGAAATGAAGGATTAGAAAATTAATATGGCTAAGAAAGAAATTATATTATGTGATGTGATGTAACTTATTCTCATTTGAGAATAGTGTGGAAACTATGAAGTGTGAATATTTATTTAGCGAAGTGATTTCGATATGAAATTAATAATTGATGAAGTATAAAATTCCATGTATGATTATGGACTATTGAACAACTTAGAGATCATACTATTGAAAAAGAAATCTGTTATGATTATGAAAACGAATTTATGAGTTGGAAATGCTCAAATTGGAAATTGTGAATTGGAATTGAAACAAAAGAGTAACTAAGTCTCCCCCGGCATTTGGAAAGAAATGAAATGAAATTTAAAATGAAAGACCAAGGTTGGTCATGTTTGAATAAATGAATAAGTCCGGTTTAGTGGAGAGGCTAACTCTAGAGCTTTGATTTTGTTCATGATTCTAATAAAAACTAAGGATTAGTGCATAGTGAAGACGTGATGAAAGTGAGAGAAAAACACAAGTATGAGAGTTAAAGTTTACGGTGCGGGTGTGTGAGCCACAGAATGCATGCTTGATGAGTCAAAACATGGCGTGGGCACAACTCATTAATGATCGGACTCTAGCAACGCTTGTGGGATGTTTGGTGACTGCAAGAGGATCGTGTGCCATGAAGCAGGCTGAATTGCCACAGAATGCATGCTTGACGAGTCAAGACATGGCGTGGGGTTCCCCTCCGGGTTTTCTGTACACGTGCTTGTACTCATAGATCATCTAAGATACTCACCGTAGTTACAGTAGTAGATTAAGTCATGGCAAGGGATTGAACCCTACAAAGATGAAGAACGATTAAGAGGCTTGCCCTCGGACCTATGTAGTATGGGATGCATAGAATCCGAACAAGTGCGCATTAGTGTCATATAATATAAATAACTGCATTAAGGACTAAGTGCATAATCACAACACGACATCAATAGGGTAGTCCCTTTAGTTTGATATGTGATAAATTTGTGTTTGTTAAATATGGAAAATAAGTTATACTATTTCTGGCATAGAGAGGATGGCCATGTATAATGTCGTCGGTTGAATAAACTGACGTACCCACAGTCTTATATGCAGGTAAGTGACATGATAAAGATTAAAGAGGAACGGATGCTTAAAGATTATTCAATGTTGTTGTACATTATTTAAATGTTGTAATTTTTACTTCTGCTGTGCAGTGTAAATTGTAATATTTTACTTGTAACTCTGATGTAAAGTGAAAAGTTCAAATTTTCTTGTAAAATTGTACTAAATGAAGTGGAAAGATCCTGTAGAACTCTCGAATTCAGTTGTAATTGGGATTCGGGATGTTACAGAGTGGTATCAAAGCCACACTTCACACTTGTACAAATTTATAAGGAATGACACCCTAGAAGTGGACATTAGAGTGTGTGTTGAGTCTAGAGATTTAAATGTAAGTGACTTACATTTGTGTTGCTCTATGACTTATGTTTCTTCCTCCCTATTTCTAAGATGGCTGATCACTTCGACCCTGCTAGAGACGACGACTGGCATATCATCGAGGAAGAGTACCATCCTGGACAAGCAGATTCCGAGAAAGAGTACTACCTAGGGCAAGCAGATTCTGACGGAGAAGAATGGCCTGAATCCCGAGAGATCACCCCACCTCCGGATTCATCTGATGACTCTTCTGACGAAGAAGAAGAACCAGTTCCAAATAGTCGTGTGATATCTCTTCAGAGGCAGGTAGAAATATTGCGAGAGAGAGTCGGATTATTGGAGGCTCAATTGGAAAAGCGTAAGGACGACTTTTCAGTTCTCAGTCATCGGGTATGGGAACTCGAGAAGAGGATGAATCTGACCGATGTGCTGAAGGATGAAGTTGATGAACTACGGGGAGAACTTCGAGAAGCGAAGAAGAACCGTAGGAGTTAGACTGTTGTAGCTTCTACTATTTCCATTCTGATGTCAAGAAATGTTTTTCAATTCGAATGTATAAAGTTTGGAATTCAATGAAATGCAAGTTGATTTAAAATTCATGTCTTATACTTCGAATTTAATGGATCTTTTGCATCAGAATATGTCTAGAAGAGGAGCTAGAAATGGTGAAGGTCTGGATCTGGAAATGGAACTTGCGAGGGTCTATCAGACGCTCAACGCCGTGGCTATGAATCAGAACCAAGGAAGGGGACCTGCGAATCCGGTGCCCGAAGCGATTAAACTAGTGGAATCGTTCAAACAAATGAAACCATCTGTATTCGAGGGGAAGTCAGACCCTGATGCGGCTGACAACTGGATTCGTCAAGTGGAGACAATCTTTGAAGTGCTGGAGACCCCTGAAGGCAGTAAGGTGAAGTTGGCAACTCTGCAACTTGAGAAGGACGCGGCTGTGTGGTGGCAGTCGATGAAGAGGACAATGGGAGGCATAGTTCTCGGCTGGGAGGAATTTCTGGAAGAATTTTGCAGTCACTATTTCCCCTCCGATGTTCAAGAGAAGAAGGCTATGGAGTTTCTATTACTACAGCAAGGTGGCATGTCAGTGAGAGAGTACGAGACCAAATTTACTCAGCTCTCTAGGTATGCTCCTGAATTAGTGATGGATGAAGCTAAGAAGGCTCGTAAGTTCGAGCATGGATAGAGGCCGAGCTTGAGGTCCCGGATGATACCTCTTGGTATCAGAAGATTCGACAAGCTGGTCAAGAGAGCAGCAGCGACGGAAGCAGACATGGAGCAGTTTCATGTTGTTCAGAACCGGAGGAACAACTGGCAGTCTGGAAAGAGGCCTGCACATTCTGGGAGTTTCAAGTGACAACCATCTGCACAAAGGTTCAAACCGACAAGGGCGAACGCTATTAGTGTGGCTGGAGGACCTGGAAACAATGTGGTGAGACCTCCTACGGTAACTTGCTTCAACTGTGGTGAAACGGGACATTACCAATCTCAATGTCTCAAACCACGGAATGGTAATCGCAATGTACCAACACAGCAAACTGGGAAGAGACCGTACCAACCAGGGCGAGTATTTGTCTTGACCGAAGCTGATGCTGATGAAGTAGATCATGTCATCACTGGTACGAGGGCAGATGTTTAGAGGTTTTTGTCATTTCTTTTTCCCGTTTATTAAGTGAACTGTTATGTAATGAGTGTGTATTATGTAACTGGAGAACTTTATCTTAATGGAATGAAAGTTGTTGTGTTGTTCGATACTGGATCCTCTCATACTTTTGTGTCTCCTAAATTTTCTAAAGTGTTGGGAGTTGAACCGAAAATTTTTCCAGGCAAGATCTTAGCAGTAGCTACTCCATCAGGAAAAACTTTAACCACTGATCGGTACTATGCTGATTGTGAGATTGTGATTGGAGATAGAATCTTTGGGATTGATCTGATCGAGCTGACTATCTTGGGAGTCGATGTTATTATTGGCATTGATTGGATGTCGGTGTACAGTGCAAGCATCGAGTGCAAGACCAAGACAGTAACAGTGAAGGCTCCAGGTGGACCTGAAGTCACTTTCCAAGGAAAGAAGAAGTGTTCTAGGCTGGTGGCAGCTATCGCAAGGAAGAGATTCCTGTGGAAGTGCAAGGGATTCCTGTGGTTCGGGACTATCCGACTGTGTTCTTGGATGATTTTCCTAGGTTACCCCCGCATCGTAATATAGAGTTCAGCATCACTGTTCAATCGGGAAGTGCACCCATTTCTAAGGCACCGTACAGGATGGCTCCAGTGGAACAGGATGAGGTGAAACGGCAGATTAAGGAACTGTTGGAGAAAGGCTTTATTCAACCTAGTGCGTCACCTTGGGGAGCACCAGTGCTTTTGGTAAAGAAGAAGGATGGATCGATGAGAATGTGCATCGATTACCGAGAGCTGAATAAAGTCAATGTTCATAATAAGTATCCTATTCCTCGAATTGATGACTTGTTCAATCGTCTACAAGGAGCAGCTGTTTTCTCCAAAATAGATCTTCGATCAAGATATCACCAAGTTCGAGTGAAAGCTGAAGATGTGCACAAAACTGCATTTAGAACTTGACATGGGTATTACGAATTCTTAGTTATGCCATTTGGAGTGACGAATGCACCCGCAATCTTTATGGATTTGATGAACATAGTTCTGAGGCCGTTCATTGATTCTTTTGTCGTGGTGTTTATTGACGATATTCTCGTGTACTCCAAGTCAGAAGAGGAGCACATCGAGCATCTGGCAGCAGTTTTGAAGAAGCTGGAAGAGCAGGAGTTGTATGCCAAGCTATCCAAGTGTGATTTCTGAAAATGTGAAGTGGCATTCCTAGGTCACATCCTTTCTAAAGAGGGAGTGGCAACTGACCCTCAGAAGATAGAGGCAGTGAGAGATTGGGCAAGGCCTACTACAGTGAAGGAAGTCAGAAGTTTTCTTGGAATGACTGGATACTACAGGAGATTCATTCGAGGTTATGCTCAGATAGCCGTACCGCTTACTGGTCTGACCAAGAAGAATGTGAACTTCAAGTGGACTGAGCAATGTGAGGCAAGCTTTCAGGAGTTGAAAGAGAAGCTGACTACTGCACCTATTTTGGCTTTGCCTAGAGCAGGTGTTGAGTA
The DNA here is from genome assembly GCA_017893485.1 of Hemerocallis citrina. Classification (NCBI taxonomy): domain Eukaryota; kingdom Viridiplantae; phylum Streptophyta; class Magnoliopsida; order Asparagales; family Asphodelaceae; genus Hemerocallis; species Hemerocallis citrina. The sequence continues at coordinate 204,211,786 of CM030365.1, forward strand.
TGATGTTTATAGCGATGCTTCACATCGTGGGCTTGGTTGTGTCTTAATGCAAGAGGGAAGAGTAATCGCTTATGGGTCTAGGCAACTACGACCGCATGAGAAGAATTACCTGACTCATGATTTGGAGTTGGCTGCTATTATCTTTGCCTTGAAGCAATGGAGGCACTACGTGTACGGTGAGAAATTGAACATGTACACGGATCACAAGAGTTTGAAGTACATATATCAGCAGAAGGATCTAAATTTGAGGTAGCAGAGATGGTTGGAAGTGCTTGAGGACATGCGACCTGAGATCAAGTATCATCCTGGGAAAGCTAATGTTGTTGCTGATGCACTTAGTCGCAAGAGCAGTTTAGCCCGTTTGATTACAACTTAGAAGCATCTGATTGAGGAATTGGACCGAGCCGGTATTGAAGTTGTCTTGCAAGGATTGGGAGCATCTTTAGCTCAGTTGAGGCTTCAGCCTACTTTGAATGCAAGGATTATTGCAAGTCAGAAGGTTGATGCTGATATTTTGGAGATGAAGGAGCAGGTTGGTGTTGGCAGGTTGCCCGGATTTTAAATCAGGGATGGAGTGCTGTGGTTTGGAGAGAGGCTATGTGTTCCGAATCAGGCGGACCTGAAAGAGAGTATTCTTCAAGAGGCGCATGCTACTCTTTTGTCGGTACATCCTGAAAGTACTAAGATGTACAGGGACATCAAACTGCATTTCTGGTGGTCAGGTTTGAAGCGTGATGTGGCTGAATTTGTGGCGAAGTGTGAGGTTTGTCAGTAAGTCAAAGCCGAAAATCAGAGACCCGGAGGTCTATTACAGCCGTTACCTATTCCGGAATGGAAGTGGGATAGCATCAGTATGGATTTCATTACGGGATTGCCTAAGAGTCCTAAAGGTAATTATGTGATTTGGGTTATAGTCGATTGACTAACCAAGTCCGCTCACTTTTTGGCGATGAAACTCACTGCTTCGATGGACAAGTTAGCTGAGCTGTATGTTGGCTAGATCGTCGGGCTTCATGGTGTTCCATCAACTATTGTGTCTGATCGAGATGCGCGGTTTACTTCGCATTTCTGGAGGAGTCTTCAGACAGCTTTGGGTACCAAGACGGATATCAGCGCTGCTTTTCATCTGCAAACCGATGGGCAGATCGAGAGAGTCAACCGTATTCTTGAGGATATGCTTCGGTATTGTATACTAGACTTTGGAGGCAGTTGGGAAAGGCATTTACCTTTGGTAGAGTTTGCCTACAACAACAGTTTTCAGGCTAGCATTGGGATGGCACCGTACGAAGCTCTATATGGCAGGAAGTGCAGAACACCTGTTTGTTGGTTTGAAGTTGGGGAGCGTCAGTTGTTTGGTCCTGAGCTTGTGCAGCAAACCTCTGAAAAGATTGATCTGATCAGGAAAAGGTTGGTAGAGGCTCAGAGCAGGCAGAAAAGCTATGCAGACAACCGGAGAAGGGACCTTGAATTTGAGATCGGTGACTTCGTCTTTCTGAAAATATCGCCCAGTAAAGGTGTGATTCGATTTGGCAAAGGCGGGAAGTTAGCCCCGAGGTTTATAGGCCCGTACAAGATATTGAAAAGGATCGGGAAAACTCCTTACCGGCTTGAATTACCGGAAGAGTTATCTCAGGTGCACAATGTCTTTCATGTGTCTATGCTGAGAGGTTATATTCCAGATCCGAGTCATCATTTTCCTGAAGTGCCGGAAGGTTTGTAGTTGGATCTGAACTACATCGAGTCTCCTGTCGAGATTGTTGATCGTCGAGAGAAAGTCTTGAGGAATAAGACAATACCGATGGTCAAGGTAGTCTGGAGAAACCATTTGGTTGAAGAGGCTACTTGGGAGTCTGAGGAGAGGATGTTGAAGAACTATCCTGAGCTTTTTGCTTGATTTGTATTTTGTATTTTTCTTGTGCTCGTTGTGAGTGTTTGTTTCTCGCTCTTGACTGTAGTTCCGGGGACGGAACTATTCTAAGGAGGGAGTGTTGTAATGCCCCAATTTTGTCATTTAATGAAAAATTATTTATTTTGCACGTAGTGTGCACGTGCAATAATTTTTGTAATTATTTTCATCATAATGAGTATAGATATTTAAATATGTGCTTTTAATTATTTCTATATAAAAGCCTTCTTTCAATTAAAAAAAATGCCTTTTTCTTAAAGCCCAAAATTTAATTCAATTATTTTATTTTAAAATTATTATTTTGGCCCATAAACTAAAGCCCATGAGTTAATTTATTTTTACATACAACTTGTAATATTGAATACAACTTAAAGTTTATTTTTATATAAAATGTAATGTACAAATTTTTTTGGAGACCAAGTTGCATGCACGTGCATTGCACGTACACGTGCAAAGCATCACTAGCATGGCCGGTTGTGAAGTTTGGAGGGAAATCAAATTTTTGAGTGGAGTCATGGGTTGATGGTTATTTAATCATGGGTAGTTAGTGTAACTCCTCCTTAAATCTAAGCCATTTGTTCCTAACTCCTACTTCAATCTTAGCCATCCATTTCCCTAGATTTTTAGTATAAATACCCCCCTCCCTTTGGCTAGTATTCTTGTGCAAATTAATTCTTCCAAACCTATAGTTAAAATACATTATCTAGTAGTTTATTTAGTGAGTAAAAGATTGAGAGATTGTGTGGGATTGTGCTTGCATCAACAAGAAGAAGGAGAGGCCGGCTATCAAAGGGAGTGCTCTCGGTTTGGTGTGCTCGGGTTGGCTTGTGCGCACGTGTCCAAGGAGGAGGATCGTTCGTTTGCAAGGACATTCGTTTAGGAGGTTGCTAGTTGTATATTTCTCTCCATTTAAGGTGGGTAGATTTTCCATGTTTCTAATTAGGAATGCATGCTAGATTAAATTGAATGAATGAAGCATGAAAAAGATTAATAAGAGTACACATTTAATTGGAAAATGACTTATTGATTGATTGATATATGGATGTGCAATTGTATATGGTTCTATTAGTAAAGGCAAAATTGTGTGTGAATTGATTATAGCCATAAATTATTGAAGAAAGTTTCATTATCTACATCACAAATTATGTACACAAAAGTTAGTAGATTAACAATGCTACTTTATGCGTTAAATGAATCTTTGTGTTTTATTTAAATGAATTAATTAAAATATAGATTTGTATGTTTGGTAAACGATTAAAAACAGAAATTAATATGAAGAATTGCTAGTAAAGAGATTTGAGATGTTAATTGTTAAGAAATGTCGAAAGAAGAAATGTGGTAGTTATAATGTAGAATCCGAATTAATTGTATGAAAAATTATGTTTTAATTGTTAAAAAAATTATTTTTTTCATTCTGGTATGTAAATTATGTGAGCAAGAATCAATCTGGAATTTTACAGTAATTTTATAAAAGCGAAGTGAAATGAGGACTAGTTGACATCGAAACGTTTTAATAACAGAGAGAATTGGTTTAAATAAATTTTGATTTGCATTATTGACAACCTGAGCGTGTAGCTCAAGTGGTCGGGATGGCTTAAATCGCTACAGTGGGCTTTCGGTCTGAGGTCGCTGGTTCGAATCCCCTGGGCAACACACTTTTGTTTCATGAATTTTTAAAATAAAGGATATCAGCGGCCGAGAACATTTAATGCTCTCAGCCCCCTCATCCTAACGCAAATAGCGTTCGGCCTAGTGGTTGTGCCTTTGGTTGGTTTCCCTGTGGTTTTGGGTTCGAATCTTGGCTTCGGCAAGTTTGAAAAACATATTTTTTTTGAGTGTTTCGGTGATCAAAAAATTATGGAAAAAATATGATTATTCTTCTAAAAATATATGGGACTTATGAAAAATAATTTAGGAATTATTTACATGGGATAAAATATGATTTGAGGATAAATGTGTAAATAGAACTATAGTTCTACATCTATACTTTTGTGAAAATTATATCTTGCAAAAAGAACTTGAAAAGAAGGATTAGAAAATTAATATGGCGAAGAAAGAAATTATATTATGTGATGTGATGTAACTTATTCTCATTTGAGAATAGTGTGGAAACTATGAAGTGTGAATATTCATTTAGCGAAGTGATTTCAATATGAAATTGATAATTGATGAAGTATAAAATTCCATGTATGATTATGGACTATTGAACAATTTAGAGATCATACTATTGAAAAAGAAATCTGTTATGATTATGAAAACGAATTTATGAGTTGGAAATGCTCAAATTGGAAATTGTGAATTGGAATTGAAACAAAAGAGTAGCTAAGTCTCCCCCGGCATTTGGAAAGAAATGAAATGAAATTTGAAATGAAAGACCAAGGTTGGTCATGTTTGAATAAATGAATAAGTCCGGTTTAGTGGAGAGGCTAACTCTAGAGCTTTGATTTTGTTCATGATTCTAATAAAAACTAAGGATTAGTGCATAGTGAAGACGTGATGAAAGTGAGAGAAAAACACAAGTATGAGAGTTAAAGTTTACGGTGAGGGTGTGTGAGCCACAGAATGCATGCTTGATGAGTCAAGACATGGCGTGGGCACAACTCATTAATGATCGGACTCTAGCAACGCTTGTGGGATGTTTGGTGACTACAAGAGGATCGTGTGCCATGAAGCAGGCTGAATTGCCACAGAATGCATGCTTGACGAGTCAAGACATGGCGTGGGGTTCCCCTCCAGGTTTTCTGTACACGTGCTTGTACTCATAGATCATCTAAGATACTCACCGTAGTTACAGTAGTAGATTAAGTCATGGCGAGGGATTGAACCCTACAAAGATGAAGAACGATTAAGAGGCTTGCCCTCGGACCTATGTAGTATGGGATGCATAGAATCCGAACAAGTGCGCATTAGTGTCATATAATATAAATAACTGCATTAAGGACTAAGTGCACAATCACAACACGACATCAATAGGGTAGTCCCTTTAGTTTGATATGTGACAAGTTTGTGTTTGTTAAATATGGAAAATAAGTTATACTATTTCCGGCATAGAGAGGATGGCCGTGTATAATGTTCGTCGGTTGAATAAACTGACGTACCCACAGTCTTATATGCAGGTAAGTGACATGATAAAGATTAAAGAGGAACAGATGCTTAAAGATTATTCAATGTTGTTGTACATTTATTTAAATGTTGTAATTTTTACTTCCGCTGTGTAGTGTAAATTATAATGTTTTACTTGTAACTCTGATGTAAAGTGAAAAGTTTAAATTTCCTTGTAACATTGTACTAAATGAAGTGGAAAGATCATGTAGAACTCTCGAATTCAGTTGTATTTGGGATTCGGGGCGTTACAGTAATGGTGAAGGCCAAGGCTAAGCAGCGGGGGGACGTCTACCGCATCGACGAGGTGCGACGGCGGGGTAGGCGGCATCGCACGCGAGCGGCGCTGGTGGCGACGATCGAAACAGGGAGGAGCAGCGTCGGGTTATGGGATTAGTTGTTGTCGAGCGAAGCAGGGAAGAGGATGAACGGGGGTTGGTCTGGGCGGTTGAGCTGGAATCGACGAGGTGGTTGGGCGACGGAAGGCGGCTGGCCGGGGAAGACGTCGGAAGTGGGTTGGGGTGTTTTGGCGGGAAAATCTAACTGGGAGAGAGAACAGAGAGGAGAGAGAGTATACGGCTAGGGTTTCGATTTGTGTGTAATTTTTTAGGATTTGCATTATGGTTGTATTTATATGGTACAATTAGGGTATTGGGTTAGTGGTTTAGGGTCCAATAACAGCGGTTTTGGGTCAATAACAATAGGAATTGGGTTTTTGGGTTCAATTAAGAAATAGATCAAAATTAATAGGGTTCAATTAAAAACACCCATAAATAAATAAAAGATAATAGGTTCAACAAGAACAGCCCAATCAAGAAGAACGGAAATTTCATGAACAAATTTAATCACAAAGAAAATAATCAAGAAAGAAAAATATGGTATTTAAAAATATTCATATATACATATATGCATTAAATCAAACAGTGGACTGCATATAAAATCAAACATGTACGGGCTTAAAACAAAATAATAATAATAATAATAATAATAACAATAACGATAAAAGTATTAATACTAATAAAAATAATGATAACAATAATAACAATTATTTATACCCATAACAATAAGAAAATCAATAATAATAGAAATAATAATAATAATAATAAAAGTAATAATAATAATAATGATAATAGTAATAACAATAATAATAATAATGATATTAATCAAAATAGGATTTGAGTTTAACAAATTTATTAAATTATGAAAATTAATAATATAAATAGTCGATCAATTAGGGATAGAAAATAAGTTCAAATATACCATCATTCAAAATGAATAAAATCTCGATTAGAAAACACTTTAATACAAAATCCGAAAAGAACTTAGCACAATATAAATTTATATAAAAAAGGTAAATTATAGAAAATACACGAAAAATACTAATTATCGGGAATGGGGGTTACAAACAGCTTATAGGTAATTAGAGAGATTTGCCTGATGGACTAGGAGAACAACAATGGTGAAAGACTTGTGTTGCTGCGCCGTTGAATAATTATTGTTTCTTTTTTTTTTTGAACTTTAACAATTGAACATTCTTGTATTTGTGGGCTTTTGACCCGAATGATGTTATTGTTGATTCCAGATGTTGGATTTATTTCATGTTGGTTATTTTGTGCTTACATTTCAAGTATTATTATTTATGTGATTACTTATTTTATTGCATGCGTGGTTGTGTTACTTCCTGTTTTATATTGTTGAGTTGAATCGAAGACAGCTTATGAATGACGCAAGTCATTTGCTGAGCCATATCACGTGCTTGCATTTAGTATTTTTGGGAAGCGGGGCGTGACAGGGTTTTTAGTGGTATTAGAACCAGGTTTGACTCTAACTAGTTTGGGGTTGGACCCTGATTAGTTGGATTTAACCGGTTTGACTCAAAAATATGTACAACACTCGTGAATCACATGAATAATTGATAACCAACATATAATCTGGATTCCAACATTTTTGATCCACTTTTTTATTCCTTCATATTCAGTTCATTCATTTCTTAGTTGTTTCGTCCCTTCCATTCATTCACATTCATTGATTCCTTACTGGGTATAATTTTATTCTTTTGTGCCCATATTCCTTTGATTATGGAGTTGTCCATTCTTTTCTTCCCGCTTGGTTCGTCGATCGGCATCGGTGGATCTTAAAAGACATGTTAGAGGCTTGTTTAATTTCTACGTTAGTGTATATTTTTATGATATATTTATTGTGTAAATTTGCTACACTGCATATTTATTTTCTCATTCACATTTGCATTGTGCTTATGCATGTATTTCATTCTGTTTTTCTCCCTACTTTTATAAATTATTTTCACTACTACTATTTTGTACTATTGTGTTTGATATTTATAATCAATGCATCTATTTTGATATTTCATTGTGTGACTTTCAACCCCATTTCTTACTTTTCTACTATTTTTATATCACGAATTTCAAAACATAACATCATACTTAAATTAAATGTCCCATATCCCTGAGCATATGGAAGGTTACATCTTCCACCATTTCGGTGCAGCCTAATGTCGAGATGGCAATTATGCAACTCGATGGCAATGGAGGCAAATTGCAACTGGATGTCGAGGAGGTAAAATGTGCAACCGATTATCCAGACGGTAGCCTGCAACCTGATGTAGTGAAGGCAAACATGCAACTTGATGTTAAGGAGGCAAGATTTTCTACCTATTTGCTAATTGATATTTCAAGACTTTTTACTTATATAATGAAACTAATGGTAAAGAAATATTTTCTTTATGACATTTTATTTATAAAATTACACTTTGTGTTTCCATACAATTTAAACTAGTATAGTTGATTTTACTCTATTTTGTGTTTACAATTTTTTACATTTATGTTAAGATTGAGTACATCAACTATGGTCTAAGTTTTTGTTTTGTTGTGAATTACTATTTATTGGCACCGTTTTTCAATTCTTTAACATTTTAGATTTCTCACTTACTTTTGTTTCCCCATCCTAATTAATAATTTGACGCTTACTTTTGTAATATTTAATGAACTCCTTTTAAGTCTTCTTACATATATATATTTTGGTCTATTTTTCTCGTTACCCTTTAATGTGTTTTTCGAATATTGATTATAATGTCAACATTCAATCTTTTACATTCATTGTTATTCATGTTTTTTTTACTTAGTTAAATTTGTTCGTATTTCTATGTATTTTGACTGGTTATTTTTCCAAAACTACTTTTTTATATAACCTTAAAGTTTGTGTTCCTTTGTTGTTTGTATGGTTATCAACCTTTTTATATTTGGGTTTTATATCTTTACTTTTGACTTCTTATTCTATGTGAATAGTCTTCCTATCTTTCTACGATTGGGGATTAATGGTGTATTCAATTGGATTTCTTATACTTTCGCCATGTCAGTTTTCACCTTTTACTCTTCGAGCTATAATTATATGTTATTTTTTGTTTTTCTTAGTAATTAAATCCAACTACAAAAATAATGATAGAGTAAATTTTTGAAACTAACTTGTAAGTTTTGTAATTTATTTTCTTTTGCTTGGAGTAGTTCTGAGGACAGAACTATTCTAAGAGGGGAGTGATGTAATACTCCAAATTTTTAAATAATGTTTTCAAGATTAATAAATGAATTAAAATGATTTTTGTGATTTAATAAATATTTTTCTGAAATTTACCTTTTTACACGTGCAAATAGTTTCTTGGGAAGTTCAAAATAAAAAATTATTTTTGGATCATCACCAAAAGATGAAGTCTCTTCTTTTGCTCCAAGATGTGCAAGCAGTCCCAGGATCTCAGGAAGTGCTAAGAATCTGAAGTTGTCCGAAGTTCAAACTTCATGCTAGAAAGATGTCATTTGCACGTTTCAAGAAAATGGTGAGCCACGAGACAAATTGCTGGAGTTATTGGATGCTGATGATGGAGTCTTTCTAATCAGAGTTGCGCAGCAGAAGTGTGGTGGGCCCATAACCTACAGGTCCCAGGATTCTCTTGTTTCTTCTTCCCTGCATTGTTGCTTCCCTCTGTTCCTTGTATTCATCTTCATCTGTTGATTCCTTGATTGGTTCAATTCTTCCCTGTCCCTTCTCTCTCTGATATCTGTTCTACCTACTCCCTATCCTGCTTTGTTATCTTTTGTTCTTTCTTCCATTTTGATATTGTTTATTTTCTTTGTTGCACTCCATTTGACATCGTTGTTGTCCACTTCCTTCTTATTTGAGTGTTGCCACCACTTTGTTCTTTCCCTTTAATTCTCTGTTTTGTTACCCTCCCCCAAGTTTGCTTTTGCCTTCTTCTATGTACCGCCTACGCAAATTTCGAGGACGAAATTTTGTTGTAAGGTGGGTAGGATTTGTAACCCCTGTTTTCGCAAATACGTATTTTCTGTGTATTTTCAGTATTTCGATTTCTGTAAACTATTTTTCCGCTTTCAAATTAATTTTTTGTTAAGATGTATTGTAGGATCTCCTATTAAAATCTATCAATAATTTTATTTGTAACTATTTTCCAATGATCTTATATTGTAATTCAAATCCTATTTTTGTTGTTACTATTATTATTATTATTATTATTATTATTATTATTATTATTATTATTGTTATTAAATATATTGTTTATTAATTTTAGATAGCCTACTGATCCTACTTTATATTTTATTATTGTTCGAGTATAATTTATGTATGCTATCTCATTTAATTAAGTAATATGTGCTACTATATTGCTATATTTTTTTGCCTAATCTTATTATTATTATTATTCTTTTAACTCGACTAAAGCAAATGTATTTTGCAATTTATATATAGCCATTTATTTTGAAAGCCACTCCATTTTATTATTATTATCATTATTTTATTATGTTGAGTGTTAACTAATTTAGTATTTTATTATTTAATTTTCTTATTGGATTTTTATAACCCATTCATTACCCTATATAAAACCCCTATACCCAAACCCGATAACCCCTTTAGCCTGTTACCTGTTATGCCCATAACCCAAATACTATCCTATCACTACAAACAGTCACCCAATGGCCGGCGTTTTTTTCAGGATTGGCCGGCGTTTTTAAAACGCCGCCCATTCGTTCATGGCGTTTCGTGAAGCGTCGCCGCAAGCGCCGTCCTTGCCGCTGCCGGGGAATCTTGTTCGAATCCCCGGCGCAAATGGAACGCCGACCATAGTTTGAGAAATCCCCGGCGTTTCAAAACGCCGGCCATTCTTTTGATTTTTCACTGCATTTTTCACTGCATTTTACTTTTGATTTTTCACTGCATTTTCTTTCTTCACTGCATTTTACTTTTGATTTTTCACTGCATTTTATCACACAAACTCCACAAATTCTCACAAATTATCACAAAGTCCACTACTCCACAAATTATCACAAACTCCACTACTCCACAAATTATGAAACTCACAAATAATCAAACAAAGACTACTTGAAACTTTTATAAAACAAAGATCTTTCATTCATAGTACTATATATACATCACATAAAGTTATTTCAACTTCAAAATATAAATCACATTAAGTTCTTTCATAAACAATAGTGAGAACTCCAACCATTCAACAAGATGGATCACTTCTTTTATAAACATAAAGTTCTTTCATAAACATAGATCACATAAAATTCTCCAATCATTCAAGGAGATCCCAGTGCTTCCTAGTCAGGTGGTATTCCTGCAAAACGAAAAAGAACAAATTCTATAGTTAAAGAAAAATTCGCTAGTAGTTATAAGGGTAACAATTTAAAAACTTCCTATGAGAATAGTCTCATATTTTAACAGGACTCTCTAACTTAATTAGCTTAGCCAGATTACATGATCCAATATGAATCTCAATCAAGGGTAAGAGCCAGTTACTTAGAGAAAATTTTATGAAGAATATAGAATGAAGAGACAAAAATTAAACTATTTTAATGCTAAAATTTTGTTTTAAGGATAGTCATTACCTTCCAAATTTTGAGAAGTGCCCAGCACCAAGTTCGCACTTAAACAAGAGCATATTGTCATCAGTCTTCATTTTTCTAAGTTTTGCAACAAATTTTGCAGGTTCCGAATACATGACACGGGGATCTGTAGAATTATTCCAAAAGTTGGGAAATTGAGACAAGAATTACAAGTTAGCTCAGCTCAAGTTTACAAGTTCTATGAAACTCTACTATATTCATTATAATAGCCATCTTTGCTAGGATAACTTGGATAACTCTTACCACATGGTATTAATCTCTCATTTTAACTCTACAAGTTTCTATGCATCATCCAATATCACAAATTGAAGATGAGAAACATGCAATGACATGTTTAAACTACCTTGAGCAGGAGCAGAGACAAAATTATTACCTTTTGAATAGAAGAGTTTAATTAGACATATAATTGCTAGGGTATGCATTTTCAATGGAAATTGCAAATTATCATTCACTTAGCCTCTTCAATGCTCATGCTATGTGTTAATGTGTGGGAGGATGCTACAAGTAAAAATTTAAACCAAAGTCCAGGACTCAATTCTTAGTATTGATATCGGCAACTTTGGAAGTTTTGGGCTATATTTCCAACCATACATCAGTTTCGACATTTTAGATCTAATATTTACACCCACATATGACATATACATACTTATACTTCTTATAATATGAGTGCGACAAAAGCCTCCTCCCATTATAATAGCAGCCACATGCATGATCTAATATTACTCTTTCTTTGTACAAAAACAGCTAAAAAAACTAATAATAATAATAAAAGAATTACAATATAAAGAGAAATTGGTAATTATAAACTGTAATTACCTTGGCTGCCCTTGTTCGAGCTCTAGCCCAGCGAGAAACTGCGGTCTCTGGCTTCTCAACATCGAAGAAATATATCGAGCTATGCTTTAGAGAAGCAAAATCGAGAGCCTTCCACCTACAAATTCATTACCAAGTTACAACTGATCAAAATTGGCTACAAAATTTGCAATTAAAGAAAAAAAAGGTCCTATATATACTAACCAGAGCTCCTCAACATAAGAATGCGCAATTTGCGAGATTTCTCCGAGTCCTGTAACTCTTATACACCTTCTAAATTGCTTCTCTTGAAACTAAGTGATCTCAGGGTCTTGTTGACTTCATAACGACATAGTTCTCATGCTTCATCCACACTAACCTGTTTTCAAAACAAAACTTAATACGTGCTATAATCCTAAATTCTGAAAAGAAAAATAATGGGAATCATGTCTTAATTATGTACCCATCTTCGATGGTGAGTATCCTGCTCTGGCCAAGACTCGAGTTGCTCAGTAACCTCCAAAGCAAACATGTAACCTTTGCAGGTACCTTCCTCGCTGCAACTAATCTGTTTACTCTTGCTTCTGAACTCCCAAATCCCCAGCTCTGTTTCCTGTAGTTTATCGTTATACAACAATGAGTTATCATCAGGATTCATTGCATGTACATACCCGACTATTTTTTATGAAACACATGAGGTGACTCTCACTCCTGGCAGAGTTCGTCATCTTATGAAATGCATGAGATGAAGCAAATTTAACATGAAACGGCATAATTCTGATTACAGGTTCATAAACAACTTTGTAACGCAAAATCTTCCAACTTACGTTGATTATCCCTCTCACTCCTGCTTCCTCTAGAGCCTCGCGACATGCTGCTTCAACTACAGTCTCATCATTCTCCCACCCACCCTGATATAACCAAACAACCAATCAGTCATACTCAGCAAGAGAAGAACAATAATCCTAAATCAGGACTGCCTATCACCTCAACACCGAAACCAGTCACAAAATTTTTCTCAACACCAGTCTTTAATCTGTAGGGTATGCATCTGATAAGACCAAAACAGAAGAAGCTAAGAATTGATTGAACCAAGTGTTTGTGCTTGTTATTAATCATGTTAACGAAATAACAAGAAAAACAGCAAATTTCACAACACAATCTCTCCCTTCAACCCTGGAAATAATTGATTGATTGAACCTATAATCTCACAACACAATTTCACAGCAAATTTCACAACAAGAAATAATTGATTGATTGAACCTATAATCTCTCAACACAATCTCTCCCTTCAACCCTGGAAGCAAATTTCACAAATACAAAATAACACAAATGAAACCTCCTATAATCTCTCAACACAATCTCTCTCCCTTCAACCATGGAACCTCATATCATTATTGAAGCTAAATCAAACTAATGAGCAAATCCATACCTAGAGTTTTAGAAGGAGTGAGGACGACGGCGATGGAAGCGAACGACGACGACGGTGGAAGCGAGAGCGAACGGTGACGGTGACGGCGGCGAGAGCAAGATTGGAGCGAGAGCTCGAAAATTGAAATCATGAGAGAAATTGGGGGTTTCGGAGAAAAATAGGGTTTGGCGAATAGGGGGATTCGGGAAATAGGGTTTCAGATTTAGAGCGAAATCGAAGAGGGAAATCGAAATTGGGTTTTTTGGCAAAAATAAGTGAGCGCGAAATCTGAAAGAGAAAGAGGGAAAAGTGGGAATGTGGGATATAATCAGATAGAATATATCCCCAGCGCTTTAGAACGCCGGGGATTCTTTGGACCCCGCTGGCGCTTTTACAAAAGCGCCGGGGAATGTCCCGACGAAAAATTTAAGCGCCGGCGTTGTTTTGCCGGCTATTCCAATATCTTTTGTAGTGTATATATAACTCTACTGTGTGCTACCCTAATATCTCCAACCCTAATAGCCGCAACTCATTCCTGTTCCTAACCCCCCGAAACCCTAGCCCTCCTTCCAAACCCATCTCCCTGCATCTCCCGATCTCCCTTCCCCCTGCGGCGCTCTCCCTCCTGTCCCGACGCGCCACCACGACAGTGCAGCTCCCCTGCGCTGTTCTCCTCCGCGATGCAGCAGCGCCAGCCCCTGTCGTCGTCCGGCCTCATTGCCTTGCACTGCCTCCCCGGTTCGACGACAGCCAGCACAGTTCCCCCGGTGCTCCTCACCTCGGCAACTGCAGCCGCCTTACCCCTGCAGCGCCGCACTAGTCCTTTGTATCGGACTGCTGCCTCACTGCGATGTCAGCAGCCACCTTCCGTTCAGCGCCAGACCCCCCCACCATCCATGTGCTCCTTCTGCGTCGCCTACAACAGCGACTGCAGCATCGACAACCGGCGAAGCCACCTTCAGCATGCCAACAGCCGCAGCAGTCAGCACCCCCCCCGGTTGCGACCTTCCTTCGCAGCGGCACTGCACCCCAGTTGCGTCGCCGCCCGCTGTCGACAGCCTCCGAGCCCACTGTTGCTTGTTTTGGTGATCGGTTGATCTTGGCCGTCCGATCTTGTTCATCCGATCTTGATCATCTTGATCATCTGATCAGATCTGAGCCGTCCGCTTGATCTTCATCTTGATCACCATCTTGATCATCAAGATCCATGCCCGATCGTGATCATCGTGATCGTTGCTCATCGCCGTGTCACCGGGATTCCGATCTCGTTATTCTTCGCATATTCGGATTAATCTAACGTCATTCTAAAGGCAAGTCATCCTACTTTCGAATCATATTGAATCATATTTGAAATTGTTTATTGAATTCGCAAGTAGATCCATATTTATAATCGTATATTGTTATTGTTATCTATCGTGGAGATGCTACAGATTTACACGAGCGAATCCAAGTAGTAGTCTTGACTTCGTGCTGTCTTTTGCCTCCAATGCATAGAGATCTTTCATGCATACATATAGTTAATTATTGAATATAGGAATAGGAATCATTGTTGTATTTCATGTCATGACATTTCACAGTAATTATAGATTGCATACTAGTATTGATTGCTGATATGATTGATGTAAGTGTTAGTTGATTGTGGTTAGCAAGATTATGGACATTATAAATCTTAATACCATGCTCACATAGATGTAACTTGCTTTGATTTATGTTGTCGACTCCTAACTCATCGTTCATAACTTTCTAATCTTTTTATGCATGAAAAATATATTCAAATCCTGAAATTTACTGCCAACCTGAATATTACCATGCTGTTTCGACCAAGATAATGTCACCAAAATCAATAACTTCCTGAGTATGAAATGTAGCCCCAGATGTCTAGTTTACTATCCTTTTGACGGAATTGAATTCCGAGTTGCGGTTTGTGAGATATCGCAAATTTACTGCTGCTGTGTCGTACAATTCCAGATTCTAAAAACTGCTGCCACACTCTGATTCACAATTAATTTAACCATGCTACCTGTAAGATAATGAATTGAAATTTTGCATGCTGATACTAGACACACTAGAGAACATTACCTAATATTTTTGGAATTAATTATTGAAGTTTCAGACCTGTTTCATATGTATAAATACAATTTTACAAGTTCTGGCTGAACACAAATCCTGTGTAGTTTATTGTTTTGGCACATGTTGCCGCAACTTTTATATATCTTATTTATATGCGTTGGAACCGGGTAGGAGTCTAGTTTCTAGAACTTCTGATGGATCCATATTTTCTATCCTGTAGCGACGAAAATTCTGATTTTGGTACAACAACCTACTGCTGTCCAGAATTTGGTTTCTATGTTTAATAATATATAATTGAATCTATAATGTTGAATTTGGTGTATTTAATTGGATAGAGTATATTGCATGATCTTAGGGTTGTGTTGTCATCTTTCTAGTGTCCCTTATTAATTGCAATATCGTATGTTAATTGAGTAAAGAATGTTAATCAAGCCGGGGTTAAGGGTTGACCAGGGTAGTTGATAATATAGTGATTGTACTCGGAATTGTGGGCTTTGTTCCCAAAATATTGTGTCGGTTGGTGCTATCAATTTATTGTTGGATTACTGACTGCAGTATCCCAATTCATCGTGTATTGTTTTAGGATCTATCGTGCCGTCTATTGTTATCGTTATTGTGAAAGAAATTACTATTGTTATCGTGCGAGTACATGGCCTATAGAATCTACCACCTTAGTCTAAACGAAATTGATTTTATGCATGGAACCTGTAGTATAGGATGCAGTAGTATGTACATTAGTTAGGATTAAAATGAAATAATAGACCTAAGACTTCATTGCATTGTCATTTCATATTGTCATCTTCATTGAACAGTGTTATCGTTATTATTTACCGTTATTATTATTGTTTATTGTTATCGTTATAAATCATCGTTATTGCACATTGTACTATTATCGCCTTGTCACTGTTCAATACTATTGATTTTATCGTTCATCGAATTCATCGTTATACCGTTATTGTCATTGTTTCTCTGTTTCTCTACTTGTTGTCCTCGACTTGCTCTAAGGACATATTTTTCCTCTCTTTTAGATGAACAACCCTAAGCGGGCTCATATAATAGAATTCCTGTATAGGAATTCAAGAAACTATGGGATCTTGACTATATTGGCCGAGCGAAGTGAGGGCCAAAAACAAGGCTTCTTATCCTAGGAGTTGTGAATGAACGAGCCAGCGAGCAGCCTTACAGGTAATCAGGGAGATTTACCTGATGGACTAGGAAAACAACAATGGTGAAAGACTTGTGTTGCTGCGCTGTTGAATAATTATTGTTTCTTTTTTTTAACTTTAACAATTGGACATTCTTGTATTTGTGGGCTTTTGACCCGAATGATGTTATTGTTGATTCCAGATGTTGGATTTATTTCATGTTGGTTATTTTATGCTTAAATTTCAAGTTTTGATATTTATGTGATTACTTCTTTTATTGCATGCGTGGTTGTGTTACTTCCTATTTTATGTTACTGAGTTGAATCGATGACAGCCTATGAATGACGCAAGTTATTTGCTGGGCCATGTCACGTGCTTGCATTCTGGATTTTTGGGAAGCGGGGCGTGACACTCCTCAAGGCAGCCACTTAGTTTGTTTGAATAAAACTTAACTTTTTTCTTATAAATATAATTTCATTGGCCTCTTATCTATCTTCCTGAGTCACATCTATGACTTGTTAAACAGTAAATTCTGAATCCTGCTTGTCCCCCAGGGCTGCTCCTACAACTTGCTAGGCTCAAAAGACGAGTTTGAAGTCCAACACTTGGTTCGATGCTATTTTAGTCGCTTGCGAATAAGTAAGTGAGGAGTGACTCACCATTCGAAATTGCACCTACAACTCGTTAACCCCACAAACAACAAGTTTGAAGTCCAACACTTGGTTTGATGCTGCTTTAGTTGCTTGCAAAAAAGCTAGTGCGAAGTGGCTCACCATTTGGAATTTCTCCTACACTTCGTTGGAGAATCTTAAACGACTTGTTCGGAGTCCACAATCATGGTTCAAAACCGCCCTTACAACTTGCAAGTATGCGAGCTCAGGCAAGTATGCGGGCTCGGGGATCAAAAATGACCATTCGAACACTCACAACTGGCTACAATAAGAGTACAAGCTATCCAATCGTCTATTAAACTCACCTCCGAGAAACCCTCTTCTTCCACAATGAGTTCGGAGCTCAACTCACCCCTAGAGTTGCTCCTCAAACTTGCCTCCCAAACGGCTCTTCCCTTGAGCCCGGTGATGCTCTTCATCCCTCTTGCCTCCCGAGCGGCCTTCTTCCATAACGAGTTCGGAGCTCAACTCACCCACAGAGTGGTTCTTCAAACTCGCATCCCGAACGGCTCTCTCCTAGAGCCCAGTGATGCTCTTTCCTAGAGCCCGGTGATGCTCTTCATTCTGTTCGCCTCCCGAGCGGCCTTCTTCATCCGCAGTGAGTTCGGAGCTTAACTCACCCCTAGAGTTGCTCTTCAAATTTGCCTCCCGAACGGCTCTCTCCTAGAGCCTGGTGAAGCTCTTCATCTCGCTCACCTCCCGAGTTGCTTTATCCACGGTGAGTTCGGAGCTTAACTCACCCCTAGGGTTGCTCCTCAAGCTCGCCTCCTGAACGGCTCTCCTAGAGCCTGGAGAAGCTCTTCATCCCGCTCACCTCCTGAGCAGTCTTCTTATCCACAGTGAGTTCGGAGCTCAAATCACCCCTAGGGTTGCTCCTCAAAATCGCCTCTCGAATAGCTCTCTCCTAGAACTTGGTGATGCTCTTCATCCCGCTCGCCTCCCGAGCGGCCTTCTTCATCCGCAGTGAGTTCGGAGCTAAACTCACCCCTAGAGTTGCTCTTCAAACTCGCCTCCCAATGACTCTCTTATAGAGCCCGATGATACGCTTCATCCCGCTCACCTCTTGAGCGGCCTTCTTCATCCGCAATGAGTTCGGAGCTCAACTCACCCCTAGAGTTGCTCTTCAAACTCACCTCCCAAATGGCTCTCTCCTAGAGCCCAGTGATGCACTTCATCCTGCTCGCCTCCTGAGCAGTCTTCTTCATCCACAGTGAGTTCGTAGCTCAATTCACCCCTAGGGTTGCTCCTCATAACTCGCCTCCCAAACGGCTCTCCTAGATCCCAATGATGCTCTTCGTCCTGCTCGCCTCCCGAGCGGCCTTCATCCAAACGAGTTCGGAGCTCAACTCACCTTTAGAGTTGCTGTCACGCCCCGCTTCCCAAAAATACGGAATACGGATACGCGACAAAAGTCCAGCAAATAATTTTCATCATTCATAAGCTGTTCAAGAATCTTTACAACATTCACAAGAATAATCAGAGTCGGAAGCAAAAGAGTCAGCCAAGTATGCACATATGAACCAAAATACCAACAAGAATACTTGAAACCAAAATAAATTAATCTCAAATAATCATGATCTGAATAATTCAAATATTCTGGGTCACATTGTCCAAATACAAGAATAAATCCAAGTACAAGAATACAATATTGTTCAAACAAACTACAAAAAATAATAATAACAAGATCCAGTACTAATAGTTCATCTCACCAATACCGTCTGGAACCTGTTCTCCAAAATATGCAATTTAACAATTGCAGGGATAGGAAGAAGAAAACAAGTACCCGTCAATTGCAAGTTACGGGCCGCTTGTAATGCAAGATACAAGTACATGGAGAAAACTAACTAATAGCATGGAATAAGCATGATGATAATGTATAACAACTAGCATGGTAAGGTGAACAAGTACAAGTAGCATGTATCAAGTGTCAAGTGAGCAAGTATCATGTAAACAAGTATCAAGTATCATGAATCAAGTGTCACGAAATCAAGTATCACGAAATCAAGTAACAAGTAACAAGTGTCAAGTAGTCAAGTACAAGTATCAAGTATTATGTTCAAGTTTCATGTTCAAGGATCATGTATGAAGTCTTATAGTGATTACTATCAAGGTAGCACTACATGCATCCCACCTTTTACTACATGGTTGCTACAACAAACAGTTTTCGCTTTAGATTTCATAGTGGACCATAGAGAGCAGTGTACTCAGTGACAAGTAATCCAAATCATATACCAAATTCCAAATTAACCAAATCATACACCAAAATTCCAAATAATCCAAATCAAATACCAAATTCCAAATAATCCAAATCATACACCAAATTCCAAATGTGGGAACCACGGGCCCCCTTCCGAGTACACGTTTCTGAATTATCCACTATTAGATCTTTCCCTTAAACCCTGGCTTGGTTATTTATTAATTAATGTCAAACAAGCAAGTATGTGTCACGAAACAAGCAAGTATATCATGGTATGATCAAGTAACAAGTTCAAGTTGCAAGATAAACAAGTACAGGTGCAAGATAACTCATAAAGGAACACAATAACCAAATCTCAAGTTCAGGACAGCAAGACCAAACTGTAGCAAAACTGTGATTCCCAGTGTTAAAAACATGCAAATCTGAATCCATCGAAACGTATAGAAAATAGACTCCTAACCATATTTAGCGAATACAAATAAGTCATATACTAATTCACAAAAACATAACTCAAAACTGATTTGAATACAAAAAACACGTTCAGCCAGAAATCTGGAAATCGAATTCAAGAGCAGAAAAACAGCAAAAAAACTCATTAAATAAATCCACGAAAAATCTGGGGTATTCCCCTATATGTCTAGTATTAGAATATAAAGTTTCATAATTTTCCAGTAAAATTAATTTAGCCATCAAAAATCATAAAACATCAAGAAACGATACTTTGGCAAATCTGGAATTCCCAACACTGCTGTTCGAAAACTATAATATCTCGAAACCAATGAAACGAAATCCAAATCCGCCAAAGGGAGATGAAAATAGAAAAAATATATTAACTTTCATATTTCACAAATATTTTTCATACAGTAAACGGAATCAGGGTGAAAATACGATTCTTTACAGAACAGCGAGTAAAATACAGCAAGTATAGTCTTTATAAATAAGCATAAAATAGCATATAAACTCGTCAATAAAAATCCACCAAAATTCGAGGAAATCCCTAACTAGATAAAGAAATACTGACCAGAGTTTTGGCTCAAATAATATATGTAGTACAAGTATCAAAATGATTTAGTCATCAAAATCACCAAAAAACAAAATCTGGAATAGATTTACACCTCTATAGTAAAACAGTCATATCTCACACATACAAAAACAAAATCGAGCAAGGTCAGAGGGGTTGGAAAGAAGACGAATTTCTCTACAAATCATATTTTATACTGAAATTAAGATACTGACCTTAATATGGTCTAAATTATTGATCAAGACAGAATATCGGAAAAAAACAGAATTTCCTCAAAAACCAAAATCAACATAGATACAACGAAACTTAATCCAAATACAACCAAACATGAAATCGAGTCTACCAAGTGTCCAAAAATCATGAAATAGGATAATTAACATATCTAAAACAAGTTTATCACATGGTTCTTAACAAATACCCAAATTCTCACAAAAATCCCACATATATGATCAAATCAAGAACGGGCAAAACCTATGTTGTTCCATGTCAATCTTGTGTCGTGAGTCAACTATGGTCAATTAGCACTATAGAGACAGACTCATCGTTCATACATCACACACGATTTGTCTCTAGAACCCAACTACCCTACAAGCGGTATTTTTGACTTGTATCATACAAAGGAATTTGAGTACAAGTTACTTGCCTTAACCGAAGACGAAAATGACTCCAAGCAAGAATAATGGGAACGGATTCTCGGGCACGAACATAATGAACAGATCACGAACCAATCACGAACACAGGATCACGAATAAGATGAAGACGATCTAGATCACGAACACAATCGGATGGCTGAGATCGAAGATCAAGATCAAGATGATCGGATCAAATCGAACGGTCAGATTTTCCTGATGGTGCAGATAATGATGAAGATCAAGATCGATCGATCGAACGGCTGCAATCAAAGGAGATTGATGATTATCACGATCATGACGATCAAGAAGAGATCGAACGGCTAGGATCTAATCGGACGATCAAGAGGAGATCGACGGCCCACATCCAATAAAGCATGATGATCAAGATCCAACGGACGGCTAGGAATCAATCAATCAAGATGAAGATCACAAGATCGGACGGCCAGATTTGAATCAAGGGGACACGACGATCACGATGATCAAGTTGATCAGACGGCCCACATCGCATGATCAACCTACATGAGCAAACAACAACACAATGCATGGCAGTAGAGTGTGCACAGATCGGCACTGGGCAGCAAGGCGGTAGACGGGAAGCGGCAGCCAGGGGACACGGTGGCGGTGCGGTGGTACAGTCGCGACTGCGGCTGCTGCAGTTCGCGCACAAGGGAGGAGCACAGGCTGGCTGGGACAGGTCGCACGGGGAGGTGCACAAGCCAAGGCGGAGCGCGCAACTGGCCGGAGGGCAGCACACAGAGAGGTGCTGGCTGTCGCGGCGTCGCTGCGGCGCGACGGCGGCCAGGGGGAGTCGATGTTGAAGCAGGGTCGCGACTGGGCTGTTACGGGGATGGGGCACAGGGCGGAGGGAAGACGGGAGCAGGGATGGGTTCACGGAGGGAGAGAGGAAACGAAGCGGTACATGGGGAAGATGTGGAGACAGGGTTATGGGTTATATATAGGTGAGGGAGGGTGACGGAAATTAGGGTTAGGCTGAGGGCTTTCGGGTTTGGGTATGCAGGGTCTTAATAATGGGTTTTGGGGTTTTGGTAAATTAAAAACAGGGTAGGGGTAAAGAGGCTAACGGGTTATAGAGTAATATAGGGTCTGATGGGTTAGAGGTTTTAGGTATTGAAGATAATGGGTTAATGGGTATAGGTCAATTGGGTTTGGGTTTATTTAATTAGGATATAATGGGTTTAGGGTATATTAGGTTGCTGGGTTTTAAAAAGAAATTCAATAAATTAAAAATGGGTTTTTGGGTATTAGAAAAATACAATAACTAATAAAAATATAAAATTAGGATTTAGATTAAAAGTAAATAATTGAATCAATTATAACAATTAGTAATACAATAGTATAATAAATCAAATAGTATACAATGAGTTAATACTCAAATACTGGCAAATACAATAGGGTTTTATAATAATAATAATAACAATAAGAATATTAAAAATAATAATAACAATAATAATAATAATTTGTATTATCAAAAGAATCATTGGGAACTAGTTATAAATAAAATTATTTGTTAAAAATAGATTTTAACGGAAGATTAATAATACATTTTAACATTGAATTTGAAAACGAAAAAAAAAAATTATAACAAATTTTAAATACGGAAAATTAACAGAAAATACGTATTTAGGGAAACAGGGATTACAAATTCTACCCACCTTACAACAAAATTTTGTCCTTGAAATTTACTTAGGCAGTACATAGGACAGGGCAAAAGCAAACAAACTGAGGGAAGGGTAACAAAGCAGAGGGGCAACGGGGAAGGAACAAAGCAGGGGCAATATCAAAAAAAAGAAAGAAGATAGATAACAATGAGGTCAAATGGAATGACAAGAAAGAGAATAAGCAGTATCAAAAGGAAAGAATCAACACAAGGTAACAAAGCAATAAAGGAGTAGGTAGAACTGGAATCAAAGAGAGAAAGGACAGGGAAGAATTGAATCAAACAATGAATGGGTGCATGATGGCAAAATGGAATGCAAGAAAGAAGTAACCGGTATCAAAAATGAAGAAGAAACAGCACAAGACTTGCAAGATAACAAAGCAAAGAGAAGAAGAAATAGATAGAGCTGGAATCGAAGAAATGATGGACAAGGAAAAGATGAACCAAGCAAATGAGTCAACGGATGAAGACGGGTACAAGGGATAGGGAAACAATGTAAGGAAGAAGAAACAACAAAAAAATCTTGGGACCTGTGGGTTATGGGCCCACCACACTTCCGCTGCGCCTCTCTGATCTGGAAGACTCTACCAATAGCATCTAGCAATGCCGACGGAGGGACCAAGCAGAAAATAAAAAGAATGGATGGCATCAAAATTAGAAGGATATGGGTACGAGAATAATGAATTCATACCCAACAAGAGGTCAATTAAAGAGGACAACAGAAAACGACGAACGAAACAAGGAATCAAGGGATCGAATGAGAAGGGATCAAAATGAAAGGAATAAGACTAGTATCCAGATCATTGTTGAGTATAATTCATTTATGCATGCATGGTTGGTGAAATGTTGAGCAGATCCCAGTTCAAGCCAAGCTTGTCTAATATATTAGGCAATTAATACATTAGCCAAACCTGGGTTCTGATACTACTAAAAATCATGTCACGGCCCGCTTCTCAAAAATACGAAATACGGATACGCGACAAAAGCCCAGCAAATGATTTTCATCATCCATAAGCTGTTCAAGAATCTTTACAATATTCACAAGAATAATCAGTGTCGGAAGCAAAAGAGTCAACCAAGTATGCACATATGAACCAAAATACCAACAAGAATACTTGAAACCAAAATAAATTAATCTCAAATAATCATGATCTGAATAATTCAAATATTCTGGGTCACATTGTCCAAATACAAAAATA
Organism: Hemerocallis citrina; assembly: GCA_017893485.1. NCBI lineage: Eukaryota > Viridiplantae > Streptophyta > Magnoliopsida > Asparagales > Asphodelaceae > Hemerocallis > Hemerocallis citrina. Next base: position 204,235,540 of record CM030365.1, read on the forward strand.
AATCCAAGTACAAGAATACAATATTGTTCAAACAAACTACAAAAAATAATAATAACAAGATCCAGCACTAATATTTCATCTCACCAATATCGTCTGGAACCTGTTCTCCAAAATCTGCAATTTAATAATTACAGGGATAGGAAGAAGAAAACAAGTACCCGTCAATTGCAAGTTATGTGCCGCTTGTAATGCAGGATACAAGTACATGGGGAAAACTAACTAATAGCATGGAATAAGCATGATGATAATGTATAAAGACTAGCATGGTAAGGTGAACAAGTACAAGTAGCATGTATCAAGTGTCAAGTGAACAAGTATCATGTAAACAAGTATCAAGTATCAAGAATCAAGTGTCACAAAATCAAGTATCATGAAATCAAGTAACAAGTAACTAGTGTCAAGTGCTCAAGTACAAGTATCAAGTATTATGTTCAAGTTTCATGTTCAAGGATCATGTATCAAGTCTTATAGTGATTACTATCTAGGTAGCACTTCATGCATCCCAGCTTTTACCACATGGTTGCTACAACAAAAAGTTTTCTCTTTAGATTTCATAATGGACCATAGAGGGCAGTGTACTCAGACACAAGTAATCCAAATCATATACCAAATTCTAAATTAACCAAATCATACACCAAATTTAAAATAATTCAAATCATATACCAAATTCCAAATAATCCAAATCATATACCAAATTCCAAATGTGGGAAACACGGGCCACCTTCCGAGTACACGTTTCTGAATTATCCACTATTAGATCTTTTCCTTAATATCAAACAAGCAAGTATGTATCACGAAACAAGCAAGTATATCATGGCATGATCAAGTAATAAGTTCAAGTTGCAAGATAAACAAGTACGGGTGTAAGATAACTCATAAAAGAACACAATAACCAAATCTCAAGTTCAGAACAGCAAGACCATACTGTAGTAAAATAGTGATTCCCAGTGTTACAAATATGCAAATTGAATCCGTCAAAACATCTAGAAAATAGACTCCCAACCGAATTAAGCGAATACAAATAATTCATATACTAATTCACAAAAACATAACTCAAAACTAATTTGAATACAGAAAACACGTTCAGCCAGAAATCAGGAAATTGAATTCAAGAGCAGGAAAACAGCATCAAAACTCATTAAATAAATCCACGAAAAATCTGTGGTATTCCCATATAGGTCTAGTATCAAAATATAAAGTTTCATAATTTTCTAGTAAAATTAATTTATCCATCAAAAACCAGAAAACATCAAGAAACGATAGTTTGGCAAATCTGAAATTCCCAACACTGCTGTACGAAAACTATAATATCTCGCAACCAGTGAAACGAAATCCAAATCCACCAAAGGGAGATGAAAATAGAAAAAATATATCAACTTTCATATTTCACAAATATTTTTCATACAGTAAACGGAATCAGGGTGAAAATACGATTCTTTACAGAACAGCGAGTAAAATACAGCAAGTATAGTCTTTATAAATAAGCATGAAACGGCATATAAACTCGTCAATAAAAATCCGCCAAAATTCTGAGAAATCCCTAACTAGATAAAGAAATACTGACCAAAGTTTTAGATCAAAATAATATATGTAGCACAAGTATCAAAATGATTTAGTCATCAAAATCACCAAAAAAAGAAATCTGGAATAGATCTACACCTCTGTAGTAAAACACTCCTATCTCACACATATGAAAACAAAATCGATCAAGGTCAGAGGGGTTGAAAAGAAGACGAATTTCTCTACAAATCATATTTTATACTGAAATTAATATACTAACCTTAATATGGTCTAAATTATTGATCAAGATAAAATATCGGCAAAACACAGAATTTTCTCAAAAACCAAAATCTACATAAATCCAACGAAACTTAATCCACACACAACCAAACATGAAATCGAGTCTACCAAGTGTCCAAACATCATGAAATAGGATAATTAACATATCTAAAACAAGTCTATCACATGGTTCTCAACAAATACCCAAATTCTCACAAAAATTCCATATACATGATCAAATCAAGAACGGGCAAAACCTATGTTGTTCCATGTCAATCTTGTGTCGTGATTCAACTATGGTCAATTATCACTATAGAGACAGATTCATCAATCATACATCACACACGATTTATCTCTAGAACCCAACTACACTACAAGCAGTATTTTTGACTTTTATCATACAACGAAATTTGAGTACAAGTTACTTGCCTTAACCGAAGACGAAACGACTCCAAGCAAGAATAACAGGAACGGATTCCCTGGCACGAACACAACGAACAGATCACGAACCAATCACGAACAAGATGAAGACGATCGAGATCACGAACACAATCGGACGACTGAGATCGAAGACCAAGATTAAGATGATCGGATCAGATCGGACGGTCAGATTTCCTTGATGGTGCAGATAATGATGAAGATCAAGATCGATCGATCAAATGGTTGCGATCAAAGGCGATTGATGATCATCATGATCGTGACGATCAAGAAGAGTTCGGACGACTAGGATCTAAACGGATGATCAAGAGGAGATCAACGGCCCACATCCATTCAAGCATGATGATCAAGATCCAACGGACGGCTAGGAATTAATCAATCAAGATGAAGATCACAAGATCAGATGGCCAGATTTGAATCAAAGGGACACGACGATCGCGTTGATCAAGTCGATCGGACGGCCCACATCGTATGATCAACCCACACGAGCAAACAACAACACAATCCATGGCAATGGGGTGTGCACAGATTGGCACTGGGCAGCAAGGCAGTGGATGGGGAGCGGCGGCCATGGGGCACAGTGGCAGAGCGGTGGTGCAGTCACGACTGCGGCTGCTGCAGTGCGTGCAAAGGGGAGCAGCACAGGCTGGCCGGGACAGGGCGCACGGGGAGGCAAACAAGCCAGGGCAGAGCGCACAACTGGCTAAATAGCAGCACACAGAGAGGTGCTGGTAGTCACGGCGTCGCTGCAGCGCGACGGCGGCCAGGGGCAATCGACGTTGGGGCAGGGTCGCGACTGGGCTGTTGCGGGGATGAGGCACAGGGCGGAGGGAAGACGGGAGCAGGGATGGGTTCATGAAGGGAGAGAGGAAACGAAGCAGCACATGGGGAAGATAAGGAGACAGGGGTTATGGGTTCTATATAGGTGAAGGAGGGTGACGGAAATTAGGGTTAGGCTGAGGGCTTTCGGGATTGGGTATGTAGGGTCTTAATAATGGGTTTTGGGGTTTTGGTAAATTAAAAACAGGGTAGGGGTAAAGAGGCTAACGGGTTATAGGGTAATATAGGGTCTGATGGGTTAGGGGTTTTAGGTATTGAAGATAATGGGTTAATGGGTATAGGTCAATTGGGTTTGGGTTTATTTAATTAGGATATAATGGGTTTAGGTATATTGGGTTGTTGGGTTTTAAAAAGAAATCCAATAAAATAAAAATGGGTTTTTGGGTATTTGAAAAATACAATAACTAATAAAAATATAAAATTAGGATTTAGATTAAAAGTAAATAACTGAATCAATTATAACAATTAGTAATACAGTAGTATAATAAATCAAATAGTATACAATGAGTTAATACTCAAATACTGGCAAATACAATAGGGTTTTAGAATAATAATAATAATAACAATAAGAATATTAAAAATAATAATAACAACAATAATAATAATTTGTATTATAAACAGAATCATTGGGAACTAGTTATAAATAAAATTATTTCTTAAAAATAGATTTTAACGGAAGATCAATAATACATTTTAACAATGAATTTGAAAACGAAAAAAAAATTATAACAAATTTTAAATACGGAAAAATATACAGAAAATACATATTTGGGGAAATAGAGTTACAGTTGCTCCCCAAACTCGCGTCTCGAAAGGCTTTCTCCCAGAGCCTAATGATGTTCTTTGTTTCGCTCGCCTTCCGAGAGGCCTTCTTCCAAATGAGTTCGGAGCTCAACTCACCCTAGTGTTGCTCCTCAAAACTCGCCTCTTGAACAGCTCTCTCCTAGAGCTCGGTGATACTCATCAACCCCTACGCAGGATATTCGAATTCCCCAAAACTTGTAGAGATTGTGTTGGTTTGGCCCAACCACTCTTATACCTCTAATCACTTCACGACGACCTTGAAAAACAGACAGAACTCCACCTCGAGCTGTGTACCTACAGCCCCGTGCATCAAGAGTTTCCAAGGAAATCAGATTCCGTTTCAGTAGAGAAATATGCAAAACATCCCTTAAAGTGAACATATTTAGACCTGGCATCTTCAACTCAAATGTCCCTTCACCCACTACTTCACAAATCTCCCCAGTTCTCGTTATCACACAACGCCCTGTAGTAGACTTATAAGTAGAAAACAACTCCCTCTCGGAGCAAATATGAGAAGAACTTCCTGAGTTAAGAAACCAACTAGAATCCACTTCTAAAGAATTTGAAACAAGAAAACACGTACCACCTGAATCAAAGGCACTAACCATATTAGCGGCTGAACTCCCGTTCTTGGCGCTCTCTTGATTCTGCAATTTCCAACAGTTTTTCTTGATATGCCCTGGCCTCTTGCAATATCGGCAATGGATCGAATCCTTTTGCAAAGCACTTTGTCTTCCCCCCCGAAGGACCATCCACTAATTGACAACTTGTAGGAATAGACGATGAAGATTTATGGGTCTCCTTCCTAAGTTGATTTTCCTTCAATGCTTTGATTACACCATCTACCAGAAAACTCTCCTTGGCAGATCTACCGTGCAGCATGGTCGTGATCAAAGGCTCGTACGAATCCGGCAGTGAATATATCAAGTTGAAATCTTTATCTTCCTCACACACATTTGCGTTGATCGCCTTAAGTTCAAATAATACCTTATTGAACTCTGTAATGTGATCTTGGAGATCGGTACCTTCCTTCATAGATAAACGGAACAACTTTCTATTCCAATGCATCCGATCTAATAACGACGAACCGGAGTAGTCAGCTATAAGTCTTTCCCACAAACTCGCCGTGTCAGTTTCTTCAAGAAATCTGCATTTGACCTCGTCCACCAAGAATAGTCGGATTAGACTTATGGCTCTTTCACGAATATCTTCTCAAACGTCATCCTTCATATCAGCTGGCTTTTCCTTCTTCTTAACTGCTGACTGCAACCGTTCTTGAACAAGAACATCATACATGTCAGTTTTCCAAAGATTGAAATTGAACTTACCATCGAACTGCTTGATCTTCAAAATACTGTGGCCTGTCATCTTAACCAAGAAACTCGGCAACCTGAAGCTCTGATACCAGTTGTTGGGATTGGGGCGTCAACAAACGCCATCTGGTCGCAGCGGAACTAATTAGAGCAATAAGGAAGTCGAAGTAGATGATGCGAATAAATTGAGCAAGCAAGTAGATCCACCAAACTAACACAAATACAACAACGATGACTTATCCCGGTTAGCTTTTGCTTAATCTGGGGGGAAATAAAGGGAGATCTGATATTCAACTAGAAGAGATTACAAGAAGTTACTGATTCACTTGACACAAGGAATTAAACTCACCCACCAAGAACTATCTCTCTCTCGAGCCTCTCTTTGCAATGGAGAAAATAATCTATGAAGTACTACCTCTCATATTGGAGGAGTTTACAATATATATAGAAGAATTGAGAGAAAAACTATGTTTAATCTTGATTCTCAGTCGTCCGATATAACCTGGAAAATAAGTAACTGAATAGGAGCCGCACGATCTAACTTGGAGTTGAAGATTGGGCTGAACCAACCTAACAAATCGAAGCCCAAAAACGAATCAGTGCCGCGGGTGGTCGACCGTCTAAAAAGACCGGTCAACCGTACCACTCTCGGACAATCCATGTACAATGAGCGGTCGGGGGTGCGGTCGGGGGGTGCGGTCGACTGTCACCTGACCGGTCGACCGCAACTATCCTGCACCTACTGTTGCTGCTGTTGTCCTTCTAGTCGCTTCGACCCTCATGCTTCACATTATCTTCTTTTAATCTGTTCAACGAGTATACAAGACACAATCCTAACAATGCTCACTGAGATAATTTTGACGAACAAATTAAGGCCAAAAATTCAAGACAAACAACAGTACACTCAGCAGTGCCTACTTTATTTAAAAGTAGGCATACTTATCTCTAAATGAACCTTTCAAGAATATTTAGCATAGCATGCTTCCATAGCAGATGTGTTTTGGGCAGTAGTTAACTATAACAATAAGAGATAGTATTGTGAACAAGACATAGTGGTGGGAAACTAAAAAGAAAGGTTACAGCTTAAAGCTGAAGACAAGATATAGTGGTGTGAAGAATTTAGAAATCAAATACAAAACATACTTGAAAAATAATGGGGGCAGATTTTGCCTATAATTCTTGAATAGAAGGAAAGATCATAGAAAACAGAAACCATGTCATCTTAACTTTAAGTCCAGTCAGACTACTCTATATTAAAATTTTGACGAGGCAAGAAAAGAAAACCTTAACAATAATCAGCTGGCCAACAAGTTATGGTCTTAAAAAATATAAATGGACTATAAAAACCCCAGTGTATATCAATAAAAAAATGACTAATTTGCAGATAAATATCCTTACATTTTACCACCTCTACAGATATACCTCCATGATTTTTACACTTTCATACCTCAACATTTTACTTACTGTTTTACTACCTAAGGTCCGTGAACAGAAAAGCTGAAAATACATTTCCACCCTCAAACACTAAAACCCTTAATTTGAATCTTAACCCTCAACCACAACAACCTGCAGCCTATTTTCCAATTTTGAAATCATTGTTCCAATAAACAGCAACCCTTATGACCACTAAGATTTAATTGATAGGGAAACCACAACTGAATATGAAGATGAAAAAGAATAGGAGGGTAGTGATTATTTAATATCGTCTGTCAATGGAATCTAAAGATAAAAACTAGGAAAGGTAAGATTTTGCTCTTTCAAAATTGTATGATTAAGTAGACTTTTTCCCCCTAAAATTGCAACTTATTGATGGATTTTTTTTCATAAAGTGGGAAACAGGTTTTGGTAAGAAATTTCACTACAAGACTAACAGTCTTTACCGGCATTTTTTTGCACATTTACCGGCGTTTATAAACCCCGCTGTAGATACCACCGGCATTTTATAAATCGCCGGTGCAAGTGTCGCTGAATCGTGTGTCACTGTAGTTTAGGGACATTCACCGGCGTTTTTTACGACCACCGGTGTAGGTTAAAACTACACCGGCGGTCGTAAAAACGCCGGGGAATGTGTGGTTTCGTTTGGGAGTACTGTTTTCGGCCATCACCTACACCGGCGTTCTTAAAACGCCGGTATAGACTGTCAGTTTTTTGCTGAAAGCTACACGGGCGCTTGTAAAAACGCCGGTGTAGCTATATTTTTTAAAAAATTTTTTTATAAAAATTTAATATATATATATATATATATATATATATATATATATATATATATATATATATATATATAAACCTTGAGCACTCTTGCAATCAAAACCAATTGCAAAACTAAAAGAGCCCCAATAAAATATGAATGAAGCATAATAGTATAATATCATCAAATTGTAATCTCATAATGAAACATAATAATGTGATCTCATCACATTCATAACCAAAATATGGAGTTCAAAATATTGAGTTACAAAGACTGAAAAAGAATATTTTTACTGTCAAATTCAGGCAAACAAGATACTAACTGAGATGAAACTTATACTTTTATAATACTCATGAGATAACTATCAATTGAAACCACAAGATAAGTTCAAACAGGATTATTTCATCACTAGTCACTCCTACAAAAATCATAGTGTGCAACTTCAGTTACATAATCCATCTCATCATCACTTAAAATCAATGAGAAAGAACAATCTCATTTTCAAACCCAAGCAACAAGCAACAATCTCATTATCTTAGAAACTGATACTCATCTAGACATCATGATATAATTGTATATGAAGTTTAGATAAATAAAAATTCCATCACTAGTCACTCCTACAAAAATCATAGTGTGCAACTTCTGATATATGATCCATCTCATCTCCAAATTGCAAAACTAAAAAAGTGGGTCAGTACGGAAAAAAATTCACCCATTTCCTCCCCGCTCTAAAATCAATGAGTGCGCGAGAGAGAGGCGCCAAAAATTGGGTTTTTTTTTTGGGATCGATGGAGGAAATGGTATAGGGTTTGGATTTGGGGGAAATTTATTCCCAACCCTATACCGGCGTTTTAACTAAAAAAATGCCGGTGAATGGGAGAAGCTTTTTTGGTACACTTTATCTGTACATTCACCGGCGTGTTTTATTAAAACGCCGGTGAATATCATAATTTCCCGGCGTTTTATAGAGGCCGCCGGCGTATAACCATCCAATTTGACGTCCCATTCCTGGTCTTTTCCTACCACAGCGTTTCTGGTAAAATGCCGGAGAATATGCGCCGGTAAATCCATCGTGTGTTGTAGTGTTTGTTGAAGAATTTACTTAGCTTTAGTTAAACCAAATATGGTCTTTGACTTAAACTGACATTATCCTACATATTTTGGGCAACCATGGGTTTGGAGGAATTGTAAGGTTATAAGAGAGGGAAAGGATATAATTTGATTGACTTTAAATTTCTATGTTTAGAAAAAAAGATTTCACAAAATTTGTAGGGTTTAGGGTTATGGAAAGAAGGAAAAACAAGGTTAGAGAAAGAAGATAGGGGAGTCTTTCAATTTCTGTCAAGGGAAACACCGTTGAACTTTCATCACATGGGAATATCTTGTTAGATTCCTCTGACAGAGTGTGTTAAGTTCAAAAACAAATGCATGGTGGTATTTTTCTGGAATGGTAATGAACCGTTAGGGCCTGTTTGATTGGAGGGAAATGGAGGGAAGGAGAGGGGAGGGGAGGGATTTTTTTAAACATTTCTTGTTTGGTTTATTTTTTAGGAGAGGAATAGAGGGGTGCAGCATCCCTCCTGAGCCAATTTTTGCTCCCCTCCAATATTGAGGAGATTTGGAAGGAAGAAATTGAGTCAAATTTTTGTATAGTGATTGGACTAAATTGCCCTTTAGATCTAAATTCATTTAATCACACAATTAAAATTTGTAATCACTCCATTTTAAATTTAAAAAAAAGTTAAATTTAAATTTTAGAATACATATATAAAATTGAGATTCCTGGTATTAAGACTCCTGGTTGTAGCTGGATTGAGATTGATGGGCAAACCCATGAATTCCATGCCGGTGATGGAATTCACACATTGTCTGTTGAGTTTGATTGGATAATTAGTCATTTACTCGATGAGATGAAGAAGGAAGGTTATACTCCAGACGTTCACCTGGTGTGAACACAGGCCAAGGTTTCCTGGTATTACCTTTTGCTCATACTTTTCCTGTTTTTACTTTTTCCAACTGCTCTTCTTCAAAAATATTGGAAAACTAATCATGTACACAAATGTTATTCATGTACCACTTTTTTTTTTGCTAACACATTCATAATATATATGTAATATTATTGAATCTTCTGTATCGGCCTTTATGCTTGTCCTTGAATGTGTATTTTGATACACACCAATGTAAGTATGCATGGCATAACAATTGATACTTTTACTTTGAAGTTTGAAGAAACCTCATTTTCTTATATGCCGAGTTTTACACCCAGCCAATGGTCTCTGTAAGCTGTGAACATGATGTTGTGTAGACTATAAATGAGACCAAAGAAGACTTGGATTTGTTCATGCAATACAAACTACACTTTCTTATAAGTTTATTGGTACGTATTTATGGTATCTGATGTGTTCTTAAGGTAAAACAGCAAGCTAAGGCTCTATTCACTTGCACAAATATAAATCAAACTTAACGGCTTAAGCTTGCACAGATATAAATCTGAATGTGAATGTTAGTTCACTACAAAATAAAGAGGAATATCTGGCATAAATTCTCCGGCATTTGGGGTGTTTCGCCGGGGGATTCCCCGACGTTTATTAAAAAGCGCCGGGGAAAAACCCCCCACCCGTGCACTAAATTCCCCACTTCCCTCTCTCTTTTTCACTCGCCCCTAATTACTCGTGCCCTAAATCGATAAATCACCCTCGCCCTAAACCCTATCTCTCCGAAAACCCTACCTCTGATTTCGTTCCTCTTCGATTTCGACGCCCCAATCTCCACTTCTTTCTTTCTTTCGACGCCCCAATCTCCAATCTCCAATTCGACGCCCCAATCTCCAATCTCCAATTTGACAAAAACCCTACCTCTTTCTTTCTTTCTTCGATTTCGACGCCCCAATCTCCACTTCGTTCCTCTTTCTTTCTTCGATTTCGATATCGTCGCCTGCTCGATCTCGATCTCGTCGCCTGCTTGCATTCAATCTCGCCGCCTGCCGCCGTTGGATCTCGTTGCCGCCGCCGTTGGATTGGTGAAGATGGTGAGTTAGTTACTATGCAATCTGCGGATTTGGGTTTCTTGAATTTTGTTGGTTTATGGTGTGGATTTTGGTTGATTATATAACAGGTAGGAGTTTAGTTAGTGAATGATGACGAGACTCTGAGGGATTGTGCGCAAGGGTTCCAAACAAGCTGCAAGATTGGGCAAGGTGGATTTGGGTCTGTTTATAAGGTGACTTTCTTACCCTTAGTATTGTTCAAAATTTTGACAAGGAAGCTGAAACATTGGTTGATAAGATGCGAATGAATGTTTATTTTTTTGCCCATGTCTTTACATTATTTAGAAAGGCAGTATATTCACTATGGAAGAATAGGGCTCTTTAGGATGTTGAAGGGTTTATTTGGTTCAGAATATTTATTGTTAAGTAACCAATAGTTGTGCTAAATTAATTAGATGGATCCCTTTTTATCGTTTATTGGTTTTAGTTTGATGTGTTGTTGAGGCAAGAGATTTGTTTTTGACGTGTTAAGTTATTTTTTTCTGAAATAGATGAACTGCGTTGTCTTAATTTTTAAATGAATTTTGTTACCATCTTTTTAAATTTGAAACAATTTGAAACCACGACGTACACGATGACCTACTTAAATATTGAATTCATTTGCAGTATTGTTTAAGTTGAAATTGATATATAGCAATCTATGTTCATCTCTATTCATACAAGACTACAGTTATTAATGTTTTGGTTGATGATAGATTGTTTATCATTCCATTTTGATGATATTGTGTATGTAATCATTTCATTTTGATGTTACCGTGTACATATATAGTAGTGTATAACTAAATTTGAACAATATATGAATGATACTTCAAACTCGGACATAGTGATTTAAACTGCTAAATAGCTAGCTAGGTTAGTTAATGCAATTGAGGATTGAGGGCTACTCAAAGATAGATTTAATTGAGGATTAAATGAAGAATTGTAGAAGTATACAGTAACATCATCGAAATATGCTTTTATACTATTAGAAGAGAACTAATTGCAAGACTACAAAAACTAGTGTAGAACAAAGTTTTAAGATGAACACTCAAATCAAGTTTTGTATTACATCTATGTCAGTTTCTATTTAACTCTTAGTTCACCATCACACCTAGAATGCGAAGTATTAATTTGATTGTTTTCAAAAGCATACCAAACCTTCATCCACTCCAAACAACCCAGTGTTCATTAAAAAAGAATATTTTAATTTGTGAGGGTCTCAATCTCTCTTTCTGAAAAACTATTTTTTATGAAATTTAATTTTCAGATTGAGTGATATTATTGAAATGGATAAAAGTTGGATGAGTAAGTCACAATTATGCAAAGAGTATCGAGATGGTGTTAGAGATTTCATTATCTTTGCCAAGCAACATTCTCGTGATCCCAACTTTATCCTTTGTCCATGTCGCCGATGCGTAAACTGTCATTTGCTTCCATGCTACAAAGTACAAACACATTTGGTGATTAATGATTTTCTACAAGGGTACACACTGTGGTTCTGCCATGGAGAGCGTGACACATCGGTTCCGGTTGGACACGATTTGTTGGAAGAGAAAAATGAACCCTTAGTGAATGACGACGACAGTCTTGCCGATGAGATGCAAAATTTAGAGCGGGATGCTTTTGGGATTCACAACAATCCAATGCACACAAATAGTCATGATCTCTTCGACGCAACCCACATGAACTGACAAGGCGTATTTCCGTCCTCAAAGGCAGCGACGATATCGGTAATAGTTTTTCTATCTTAAATGTGCTTATTTGATGTGTAATATGCCTTAAGAATTCATCACATATCACATGTTTTTGAAATTTGTTTTTTTTTTTAAACAGACAACTGCTCGAAATAGGTATGCCGAACTATCATCCGCTTCCACCGCCGGCTTTCCCACAACAGCGGTTGATATAGTGCAGCTTCAACACCAGGCGTTGGTCGAAAACATGGGTCCGGAGCGCCATGGCCGTGTGCGTGGGAAGGGGTTAGGACCAACACCCTCTCGAACTTGTGCTTCTTCATCAAACACAGCCGGATCCTAGAGATGAGAAGATATCTATTCTAGAGACGCAAGTCGCAGAGCTTAAGGCAACAGTTGCACATATAGCTCAAATAATGAGGGAAACAAATGTTCAAAACCCAGCTAACATACCGAGACAGGTTAGAAATTATATACAATATTGTTCTTATCTAATTGTGTGTATCAATTGCTTATGCATTTTATTTGCATTAGCATTTTATACCAATCTGACTAATTGTGTGTACCAATCTGACTCAAAGCATCTTTCATACTTATTTCTTATAAAGCAAGGTGATAGAGACCCGACATCATTCAGTCGTCCGAATGAAGAGGAAGCCGATGATCGTGATCCCGTCAACGGCATCGCTAGACGTACACTGTAGGCGGGATTTTCTCATCTCTTAGGTATTACAACCTTAATTTTAATGCGGGGCAGGAAAATTTTTCTCGTCTTTTAGCAAATAAAATAAATATCGGGGATTTTTTTTCTAAAAAGGTGCATGAAATTAGCTAACAAAAACAAAGGATAAAACAGATTAAGGATGCAAGATCATATAATAATGCTTAGAAATCATGACTATATGGTGTTAATCAACAAATTTTTTAAAAAAAAGGCACCATCATGAAGATAAATAGAAGAGCAATGCATGAGATTAAAATGTAAACCTCTTCTTTCAAGAATTCTTGCACCGTCTCTGTCTCAATTTCCCTTGACTAGCAATCTCTTCCCTATACACTTATTGATATGGGATTGAGGTGCTTGGGTTGCAGGAATTAATAGGAAAAGTATCAAGTATAGGAAATAGAGTGGGGATTTGGTCTTCAATGTGAAAAGATGATAAAATTTTGATTTGCTAAAGATTCTTTTAAGGTTAATATGAACACTGTGATTGGAATTGTGGGTATTTAAAGTGAGGGTAGTGTGTTTTGAGAGTGTAAATTAACAATTTTTTAAGAATTTTACTAATTTGGAAAATCATTAAATTATTAGGTGTTTTTCAGATGGGTTTCTAAATGCAATTTGATGATGGTACTCAGGAGAGAGAGACTGGGCAATTGCTTCACCTAGAACCATTATTTGGCTACAACCTGAAACGTCATCTTCTGAAAGGATTTTTATATGGAGTTATGTGCTATATGAAATGGTTCTTCAGATGTTTCTTGAAATTATTTGTTAGCTAATAATAATCTTTGATTAGCTTTTGTTTAGCCATTGTTCATTTAGATGTTCTTCTTAAAAAAAATACTGAAGGATGAAAAAAGTGGTTTGTTGTTTTACATTATAGCTTATCTTTTGGTAAACCCTATGCTTTTACAACTGTAGCTTATCAATTTGATTTTCTGTTAGTTGAGTTCCTTATGAATTTAATTTTACAGGTTTTATCCATATCATTATGCTCCATTTGCTTCAGATTTTCTTGATCTTAAACAATTGGAAATTGACTTCACTTTTGGGGTGCCATTCAAACCTTTAGATCAACTAATTAGTGTATTACCTGCATCAAAGTTAGCATAAAGATGTATTCAAAGATGTATTCAAATTAATTTTTACTCTTCTACCGGTGGTCCTATCTAATTTTTTTATTTTGTTGACAGGCGATCTGAGGTTTATTGCACAGCATGTGAGGACTACATTTGACAAGTCAGTAGCCGCTTTCAAAAGCCAACCTCCGCCACAGCAAATGGACATGGACCAGGAGTGAGCTTGTGCTTGATAGTTGCATTACGCCTACTCCAAAGCAATATATCTGTGTCAATTTATACCTTTTTAAACCTTGTTACAACTTGCTGTATCTGGCCTGGCCACAGTGAATGGTTTAAATATTTATACTCGATGTGTGTGTCTGTTTTGGTTTTAAGATGATATTGAAGCAGGGTTCTTGTGGGGTGTTAACAGTTACTATATTGAACCATTACATCTCTTTGGGCAGTCTCAAATTCAATCTTTGTTTTATGAAAGTTGAAAGATATTTGTTTTATGAAAGATTCAAGGAGTGTTTGTTTGATAATTTGTGAGTTTCATAATTTGTGGAGTTGTGGAGTTTGTGATAATTTGTGAGTTTCAACAATATGATTATCATTCTCTGGGCTTCATAATTTGTGGAGTGTGCATATTGATTCAGCAGGAATAAAACAATCCCCGGCATTTACCAATGCCGGGGTATATTAAATAACGGTAAGAAATTTTAAATATTCAAAACCAAATTGCCGGCATTTACCAAACGCCGGGGACTTTTCAAAATTTCCCCGGCGTTTCATTTGCGCCGGGGAACCTAATAGTTTCCCCGGCAGCGGCAAGGACGGCCACTACAAAAGAAAGTAGCTTTCCCGGCGCTTTTTTACGTCTATACCGGTGTTTTTTTACGCCGGTGAAACTTTCACCGGCGTTTACAATAGCGCCGGTCCAACTGCCGCCGAAGCGGGCGTCGCTGAAAGAAAGGGGTCTACACCGGCGTTTTTGGTGGACGCCGGTAAATGTTAGGACTACACCGGCGGTCATAAAACGCCGGTGTATATCGGTCTCTGGATGCCGTTCTTGTGCACCTATATACATACACCGGCGGTCGTAAACCGCCGGTATTTATCCATTCACCGGCGTATATGAAAACGCCGGTGTAGATCGAAACTATACCGGCGGTCTAGAAACGCCGGTGTATGTGCGTTTATGAGCGCCTGCTTTTCCCTGTTTACGAACACCGGCGCGACTAAAAAATGCCGGTGTAGTTATATACGCCGGCGTTTACAAAATGCCGGTGTACGCCTGTGCCGTTACAGCTGAAAACTTTCGCCGGCGTGCGTTGAAACGCAGGTGTATCGCACACTCCAACAATTAAATTATATAGACCGCCGTTTTTTAAAACGCCGTTCTGGCTATACCCGTTTATTTTCGATACTCCGCTTTTCCGTTCGATTTCAATTCACAGTTTCATTTACAAAACCTGTAAACTAATTCTCACAACTGATTCAATCAATTTCGTTGCATACTACTGCACAAACCACAACCAAACACAAGAATAATTAAAGATAATCAAGTTTCACACGTGTCATATCAACGTCCAAATTCATTGATTAATTAACAGTGTCATAATTAACAAATTAATATAGAGACTAACATCCAAAATATCCAAACAAACCAGTCTGACAAATATCCAAAATATTCCAAATTCAAAGTATGACATAACTCTCATAAAAAAAACCAGTCTGACATAACAACAGCAAGGAGGAGGACATAAGAACAACAACCATACAGCAAGGAGGACATAAGAACAGCAAGGAGGACCGCAGATTCATACCCCTCGAGTAGCTTCAGCTCTGATCATCAGAATTTCCTTCATCTTGACGACCGCTCTGTGAAAAAAAAACAATAGTTTAATTGAACAGTAGATCACAATACAGAATATACATATTTTTTGAAATTGTAAAAAGAACTACCTGTATCTCGAATTATAAGATCAAAGTGCCAACTGCAAATGGAATTGTTAATGATATATACAGAGGTAAAATAATTACATTGCAATGCTAAAAATTCCGTACTTAATTTTGTTTTTAAATATATCTAAAATAACAAAACAAATGAAAATTCAGTATCTAACTTGAAACCTTTATATTCTCCTCTGATTGGGAATATCCACTATCTAAAACAATAAAACAAATGAAAATTCAGTATCTAAGCATGTCCTTCATGGATTGTTCAGACAATCCATGAAACTGTCATCGTGGACGGAAACCAAATATAAGAAAAATAAGAAAAATAAGAAAAATAAGATAGGGCTCATATCAAGTGTATTTTTAGGGAACTGTCATCGTGGAAGGAAACCAAATATATATAGAATCCAGAAATGGAAACAGAAAGAAGAAAGGTAGAGACTTTGGATACACCAGGCTACCATAGCGGCATTTTCCTCATCTCTCTCTCATCCCTTATTTCCCTTCAGCACACGAACAGAAAGAGACATCAGCAACCACCTTAAGAGCGACAAGAACAACAATAATAATAAATTATTATGAACAAGATGTCTCTATATGGGTTTCCAGATCTCCACTCGAGCCCACTCTTTCTAATCACAGCCCAATTAAGAACATAGACAACATCCACTAAACAATCCAATCATAGCCCAGTCAAAATTTGCCATCCTGGATCTTAATGAAATACGCTTCATTAACAGTGAAAGAAAATGAGGATGCTAGCAGCATACTTAGTTTGGAAGTGAACCGATTTTTTGTTAAAAAATCATGCCAAAGATGGCAATCAGCTTCATTAATAGTATCTGAAAATGAAAATTTCCATTAACTGAGCTTATATGTTGCTCCACTAATTCACTGTGCGCAACTAAATCTAAAACCCAATTGCTGTGCGTATCCGGAGGATTTTGGCATATGTACCTATAGCATCCTCAGTTCACAGTAAACCCGTTTTGGTCAAAAAAACATGCCAAGATCACAATCAGATGCATGAAAATAAGCTTCACTAACAACAAAAGAAGAAACTGGGGATGCTATGCAGCATACTTAGTTTGGAAGTGAACCCATTTTGTGTTAAACAATCAGGTTACATTGACAGTATCTGAAAATGAAAATATCTCCATTATCTGAGCTTATATGTTGCTCTACTACTTTTTTAGCCCAACTATATCGCAAAACCCAAGTGTTGTGCATATCCGGCCGGAGGCCGTTGGCATACGTACCTATATAATATACTCAGTTCACAGTGAACCCATTTTTGGTATAAAAACATACATGCCAAGAAGACAATCAGGTGCTTGAAATCAGGTTCACTAACAGTTAGTGAAAATGGGACCATAAAATAGCTGAAGAAGACCATCAGGTTTGTGAAGTAAGCTTCACTAACAGTGAAAGAAACTGGGGATGCTATGCAGCATACTCATTTTGGAAGTGAACCCATTTTGTGTTAAAAAAACCATGCCAAAGATTGCAAGCAGGTTACATTGACAGTATCTGAAAATGAAAATTTCTCCATTATCTCAGCTTATATGTTGCTCTACTACTTTTTTAGCCCAACTATATCGCAAAACCCAAGTGTTGTGCATATCCGGCCGGAGAATTTTGGCATACGTACCTATACAATATCCTCAGTTCACAGTGAACCCATTTTTGGTATAAAAACATACATGCCAAGAAGACAATCAGGTGCTTGAAATCAGGTTCACTAACAGTTAGTGAAAATGGGACCATAAAATAGCTTAAGAAGACCATCAGGTTTGTGAAGTAAGCTTCACTAACAGAGAAAGAAACTGGGGATGCTATGCAGCATACTCATTTTGGAAGTGAACCCATTTTGTGTTAAAAAAACCATGCCAAAGATTGCAAGCAGGTTACATTGACAGTGTCTGAAAATGAAAATTTCTCCATTATCTGAGCTTATATGTTGCTCTACTACTTTTTTAGCCCAACTATATCGCAAAACCCAAGTGTTGTGCATATCCGGCCGGAGAATTTTGGCATACGTACCTATACAATATCCTCAGTTCACAGTGAACCCATTTTTGGTATAAAAACATACATGCCAAGAAGACAATCAGGTGCTTGAAAACAGCTTCACTAACAGTTAGTGAAAATGGGACCATAAAATAGCTTAAGAAGACCATCAGGTTTGTGAAATAAGCTTCGCTAACAGTGAAAGAAACTGGGGATCCTATGCAGCATACTCATTTTGGAGGTGAACCCATTTTGTGTTAAAAAAACCATGCCAAAGATTGCAAGCAGGTTACATTGGCAGTGTCTGAAAATGAAAATTTCTCCATTATCTGAGCTTATATGTTGCTCTACTACTTTTTTAGCCCAACTATATCGCAAAACCCAAGTGTTGTGCATATCCGGCCGGAGAATTTTGGCATACGTACCTATACAATATCCTCAGTTCACAGTGAACCCATTTTTGGTATAAAAACATACATGCCAAGAAGACAATCAGGTGCTTGAAAACAGCTTCACTAACAGTTAGTGAAAATGGGACCATAAAATAGCTTAAGAAGACCATCAGGTTTGTGAAGTAAGCTTCACTAACAGTGAAAGAAACTGGGGATGCTATGCAGCATACTTATTTTGGAAGTGAACCCATTTTGTGTTAAAAAAACCGGTTACATTGACAGTATTTGAAAATGAAAATTTCTCCATCATCTGAGCTTATATGTTGCTCTACTACTTTTTTAGCCCAACCATATCGCAAAACCCAAGTGTTGTGCATATCCGGCCGGAGGATTTTGGCATACGTACCTATATAATATCTGATGACCACAGTGAACCCATTTTTGGTATAAAAACATACATGCCAAGAAGACAATCAGGTGCTTGAAATCAGCTTCACTAACAGTTAGTGAAAATGGGACCATAAAATAGCTTAAGAAGACCATCAGGTTTGTGAAATAAGCTTCACTAACAGTGAAAGAAACTCGGGATGCTATGCAGCATACCCATTTTGGAAGTGAACCCATTTTGTGTTAAAAAAACCATGCCAAAGATTGCAATCAGGTTACATTGACAGTATCTGAAAATGAAAATTTCTCCATTATCTGAGCTTATATGTTGCTCTACTACTTTTTTAGCCCAACTATATCGCAAAACCCAAGTGTTGTGCATATCCGGCCGGAGGATTTTGGCATACGTACCTATATACCATCCTCAGTTCATGGAAGAAAAATACGAATAGGGCTCATAGCAAGTGTAGTTTTAACTGGAATTGTCATCGTGGAAGGAAACCAAATATAGATGCCAGAAAGAGGAATGGTAGAGAATGAGGATACACCAGGCTAACATAGCGGCATTTTCCTCATCTCTCTCTCATCCCTTCTTTCCCTTCAGCACACGAACACATAGAGACATCAGCAACAACAGCAAGAGCGACAAGAACAACAACAATAATAAATTATTATGAACAAGATGTCTCTATATGGGTTTCCAGATCTCCACTCCAACTCGTCTCTTTCTAATCACAGCCCAATTAAGAACAATTGTTCACAGTCACTGTTAAAGAAACATATATGCTCAGATTATGACAAATTTTCATTTTCAGATACTGTTAAAGAAGCTGATTTCATGCATCTGATTGCAATCTTTGGCATGGTTTTTTTAACACAAAATGGGACTACTTCCAAACTAAGTATGCCGCATAGCATCTCCAGTTTCTTTCACTGTTAGTGAAGCTTATTTCACAAACCTGATGGTCTTCTTAGGCTATTTTATGGTCCCATTTTCACCTCCTCCAAATCAGTACAACAACACGACTGAATAATCCTTGTTTGCAGGTCATACAATGTCATCTATACCAGGTTATGTGCCAAAATGGGGTTGGGCATACGATGCAAGGCCGACAAGTATTAGTTGTTTGTGAGTATGCAATAGGATGCAGCTATGAACATGGGCTCATATCAAGTGTAGTATTACGGACTGTCATCGTGGAAGGAAACCAATTTAATATAGAAGCCATATATGGAGCCAGAAAGAGGGATGGTAGAGAATGAGGATACACCAGGCTAACATAGCGGCATTTTCCTCATCTCTCTCTCATCCCTTCATTCTCTTCAACACACGCACACAAAGAGACATCAGCAACAACAGCAAGATGGGGTTGGTCCAACAATAAGTGTAGATTATAATAAACGAGATGTCTCTATTTTGGGTTTCCAGATCTCCACTCCAGCCCTTTCTTTCTAATCACAGCCCACTTAAGAAACATAGACGAAATGCTTATAGACGACAGCCACAATGCAGACTCACAAACACTAGTACGTGTCTTTCATGCATTCAAGTAACATAATCTCTTTAAAAATACCAATTTTAAGACTTACCGATGTTTTTTGACAGTGGGCGGCGTGCTACCCTCACTCTCATATGTTTGCCTGCCACTATTATTTAGTGGCTGCTCATCCCCATGGCTCTCGTTGCCATCATTTATATTTACCCTCTTTCCATGCCTCGGCATGTTGTACCTGTCAAGGATTCGGTAACTTGGTTCAAATGATAGTTTGGTTCAAATGACAACGATAGTTTGGTTCAAATGACACTAAGCATAGTTTAATGTAAATAATATCAAGCAGTAGAAAATAGAAAGATAATTAAACCAGTGTATTAAATTCACAATGAACATATTCGAAATTACAGACATAATATTACAACAAGATTTAAGACATAAAATTACAGACATATAATAAACTCAATTGAAAATCATGTAAACTACAATACGACATCGTCCAGTACATCGCCCTCTTCTCCATCCTTGCGGAGCCAAGTCCCGCAAATTCCAACATCGGTTGTGTTTACATCAAACACAGGAAACTCAGAAGCAATGTAACTGTTCATGTCTTCACCGTCTTCATCATCTGAAGTATCGCCCAGTTGGAATACATCTCTTGGTTGCATAGGGATAGCCACATACGATTTTGGCAGGGTTGGATCTTCAATGTAGAACACTTGTTGCACTTGGGATGGAAACACAAATGGCTCATGGCTAATGTGTGTACCGATGTGAATCAATTTTGAGAAGTTTACAACTGTGAAGCCAAGCTTGGCCTTGTTGTTAGCAAAATTCCTATCAAACTCAGCCCAATCCCCACGAAATAAGACAACACGGAAATGGCCAAAATAATTCAACTCAATGATATCCGTGAGCACTCCATAGTAGTCGAGATCCCCATCTACAGGCCTCGTGTCCGATTTGGAAGCATAACTTCTAGTCTTAGACGTCACTACCATTCCACTATTTTGAGACTTCAAATTAGATTCACGATCCTTAGTACGAAATCTAAAACCATTGAATATGTATCCTCCGTATCTTTTGACCATCTGATAGGGACCTTTGGCAAGTACTTGTATTTCAGATGACGCACCTTCAGGACCCAAAGAATGTACCTATTAATTTTGCGCAAATCGTATCAACACCATAGAAAATGTAGATATAATAAAGATTAACTTGCATAACTGTAATTCACCTACATGAGATTCAAACCACTTATGAAATTTTTCATTCATCAGCTTGTTTTGTTCACGTGGTGGTAGTCTTCTTGGTCTAGCCCTTCGTTTGATGTCCCTGACAAATTCGCTAAAAAACAAGCAATTGAAATTAGGAATAACAAAAGTATCAAAAATATCGAACTCCGCGGTTTTCACTGTATTCGATTTACATTCAAAAGCAACTTACTTTCGAAATGGTTCCACTGATGCATGATGGTCTAGCACATATCGATGTGCCTGTTCCCACGCTAAGCTATCGAGCTCAAATGCATCAACTTTACCAACAGTGGTGCCAGCGGTATCAAAAAGATATTGTGCACCATCAAGATTGGAAATGTCTGGATTTCTACGTGGTCTGCTGGAAGATGTCTCCACACCAGGCAAATACCTGGAAAAAAAATGTGAGCACTCTTCTGATAGATATCCCCGGGCTATTGACCCTTCAGGATATGCTCTATTTTTCACATAACCCTTTAGCCGGTATAGGTACCTGAACATGTACAATTAATAAACTAGAGCGGATTAGGGGATTAAAAGAAATGAGCTTTTGAAAATTCAATTTCGCAAGATGAACGAATTATTTTACCTCTCAATGGGGTACATCCACCGATAGTGAACAGGACCACCGATTCTGGCTTCACCAGCAAGGTGGATTATCAAGTGAATCATAATAGTGAAAAACGATGGAGGAAATATCATCTCCATTTTACTAAGTGTCAATGCCGCCTGCTGCTCCAATTGGTCCAGATCTTCAACACGAAGCATTCTTGAGCAAATACCTTTATATATGCTACAAAGATCTTTCAGGACAGTAGTAACTTGCTCACACATTGAAGACCTTAGGGCCACAGGAAGGAGATCCTGCATTAGGATGTGGTAGTCGTGTGACTTTAGACCCTGAAGCCTCTTCTCTTTAAATTTGACACATTTTGCCATGTTAGAAGAATAGCCATCGGGGACTTTAAGTTCAAGTAGTACTTTGCAAAACAACTCCAACTCCGATTTTGACAATGAATAGATTGCAGGAGGTAGGAGCACTTTCCCGTTCGGCAATTCTTCTGGGTGCAACTCATGTCGGATGCCCATTGACTTCAAATCAAGTCGGCTCTTGAGATTGTCCTTTGTCTTCCGATCATCTCCCATAACTGTTCCTATACAATTCTCACCAATATTTTTTCCGATATGCATCACATCTAAATTATGTCTCAGTAAGTTGAATTCCCAATACGGCAACTTGAAGAAAATACTCTTCTTCTTCCATGCACCTAAACTCGTCAAGTTTTGATCCTCATCCTCGCCATATAGATCGGTCTCCTCATCTCGCTCCGGCCTTGCCCTTTTCTTGCCCTTTGTCCTGATTTCTGGTTCCTTTCCATATTTGAATTGATGATCATCTACCCGCCTCAAAATATCTGAACCAGAGGAAGACCCAGGAGCATGTTCCCACTCGTCGGT
Source organism: Hemerocallis citrina (assembly GCA_017893485.1). Classification (NCBI taxonomy): domain Eukaryota; kingdom Viridiplantae; phylum Streptophyta; class Magnoliopsida; order Asparagales; family Asphodelaceae; genus Hemerocallis; species Hemerocallis citrina. The sequence goes on from CM030365.1 coordinate 204,258,364, forward strand.
GCCATCAAATGTCGCTGCCTCTGCCCGAAATATATGTGTGTCAGGCAACCATCTCCTATGACCCATATAGAAAAACTTTCTGCCATTGTACAACCACCTTGAACTAGTTTGGTCAGCACAACATGGACATGCATAACGTCCTTTAGTACTATGTCCAGATAAATTTGTATATGCTGGAAAATCATTGATTGTCCAAAACAACACGGCACGAAGAGAAAATGTTTCTTTAGCCACAGCATCATAGGTTGGAACACCCACCCACAACTTCTGAAGTTCATCTATTAACGGTTGTAGGTACACATCTATATCATTTCCAGGACCTTTCGGTCCAGGAACTATCATGGACAAAATAAATGAGGACTGCTTCATGCATTTCCATGGCGGCAAATTGTATGGTATCAACACAACCGGCCATATGCTGTATGTACTACTCATTTGCCTGAAAGGGTTGAAACCATCACTAGCTAGTCCAAGTCTCACATTTCGAGGATCTTCCGCAAAATCAGGATATCTTTCATCAAATCTTTTCCAAGATTGAGAATCAGCAGGATGTCTAAGAATCCCATCATTAGTGCGGCCTTTAGCATGCCATTTCATATCAGAAGAAGTTTTCGTGGACATAAACAACCTTTGTAACCTAGGAATTAGAGAAAAGTAACGCAATGTTTTGGCAGGCTTCTTTTTCCTACTTCGCTTAGTAGATCCACTGGCTCCCTCGTCTTGATTTGGTCTTTCTTTCCATTTCGAAGAACCACACACTTCGCAATTCTCCAGACTTTCCTTACCACTCGTGAAAAGCATACAGTCATTTGGACATGCTGCTATCTTCTCATATCCTAGATCGAGAGAACTTAGGAATTTTTTGATTTTATAGGCTGAGTTTGGAATACAGATTTCAGGAAATGCTTCATTCAACAATTCAAGTAGCATAGTGAAGGACTTAGCAGACCACCCGTTTAAACATTTAATCTGAAATAGTCTGACAATGAATGAGAATTTAGAAAATTTGGTGCAGTCGCGGTACAACGGGATACTAGCATCTTCAAGTAACTTAGCGAAGGATTCTTGCTGCTTATTATTTTCATGGGTGGGGCCAGACATTTCCTCGTCCACCCCACCACCAATCTGGTTTGTTTCTGTTGACTCATTGTGAACTTCGGTTGTTGGGTCATTGGTGTGGAAAGGAACATTATGAATCCCCATGGCATCTTGTAACAAAGCATGCATCTCATCGGGAACGCTTAAGTCTTCGTTCACTAAGGGCTCAGCCTCATTTTCTAATACAACCGGACGAACAGGAGCTGCCGTATGATCCTCTCCATGACAAAACCACCTTGTGTACCCTTGAAGAAAACCGTTGACAGCCAAGTGTGTATGTACTACGTCACATGTCCTCAGCATACAATTTGTACAGCGAAGGCATGGACAAAGGATTAGGTTGGGATCACGGGAATGTCGTTTGGCAAAGATAATAAAATCTTTAATACCATCACGGTACTCCTTGGATAATCGTGGTTTACTAATCCAACTTCTATCCATTATATCAATAGCACACAGTCTGAAATTAAAATTTGATATATTAAATAGTAATAACAGTAAAAGGCATTTTGTATATTAAATTTCACCTATTTGAAAACTATCCCTAGCTGCAAATAAATAAACGATATAATCTTTAACTGTAAAATAAAGAAATTGTGGCTCCAAAAAATGTACAAAAAAAAACTACATCTTAACACAATCTACTCTATTCACCAAACCCTAAACGACCTTTTGTGGAAATGATCACAACCACCTTAGACGGTATTTTATCGCACACCCTGTGTTCGAGCATAAAAAAAAATCGACTATAGTCTCCCCTGTATTTGGCTTTCCGTTCAAGGAGATGATGATGGTAAAGGGTATTTTGCTGATGAAGAGGAATCGGCCGAATAATGAGCGCGTCGTGCTGTAACTATGGTAACAAGAAGATCTGATGACTCATGAACTATTCTGTTCATGACTACTAATAATCACTTATCTCATAATAATAATAATAATAATAATAATACTAAACAAAAGAAACAGTAAAAGAAAAATTAAAATGTCTAGTATGTAAGCATATATTTTGCAGACTGAACCAATTGTTGTACATAGCCGGAGGATTTTGGCATAGAGCTATAGCATCCTCAGTTCACAGTGAACCCATTTTGGTCAAAAAAACATGCCAAAATGACAATCAGATGCATGGGATAAGCTACAATTCATTAACAGTGAAAGAAACTGGGGATGCTATGCAGCATACTTAGTTTGGAAGTGAACCCATTTTGTTAAAAAACCATGCCAAGGATTGCAGTCAGGTTACTTTAACAGTATCTGAAAATGAAAAATTTCCCATTATCTGAGCTTATATGTTGCTCTACTACTTCTTCAGCCCAACTAAATCTAAAACCCAATTGTAGCCGCATATCCGGCCGGAGGATTTTGGCATACGTACCTATACCATCCTCAGTTCACAGTGAACCCATTTTGGTAAAAAAAACATGCCAAGATGACAATCAGATGCATGAAAATAAGCTTCACTAACAACAAAAAAAGAAAATGGGGATGCTAGCAGCATACTTAGATTGGAAGTTAACCCATTTTCGTATAAAAAACCATGCCAAAGATTGACAATCAGGTTACTTTAACAGTATTTGAAAATGATAAATTTTCCATTATCAGAGCTTATATGTTGCTATACTACTTCTTCAATCCAACTAAATCTAAAACCCAATTGTTGTGCGTATCCGGAGGATTTTGGCATACGTACCTATAGCATCCTCAGTTCACTTAGTCTGGAAGTGAACCTATAGAAACTGGGGATGCTATGCAGCATACTTAGTTTGGAAGTGAACCCATTTTGTGTTAAAAAACCATGCCAAAGATTGCAATCAGGTTACTTTAACAGTATCTGAAAATGAAAATTTCCCATTATCTGAGCTTATATGTTGCTCTACTACTTCTTTAGCCCAACTAAATCTAAAATCCAATTGTTGTGCATATCCGGCCGGAGGATTTTGACATACGTACCTATAGCATCCTCAGTTCACAGTGAACCCATTTTGGGTAAAAAAACATGCATGCCAAGAAGACAATTAGATGCATGAAATCAGCTTCATTAACAGTGAAAGAAAACGGGTATGCTATGCAGCATACTTAGTTTGGAAGTGAACCCATTTTGTGTTAAAAAACCATGCCAAAGATTGCAATCAGGTTACTTTAACAGTATCTGAAAATGAAAATTTCCCATTAACTGAGCTTATATGTGGCTCTACTAATTCACTGTGCCCAACTAAATCTAAAATCCAATTGTTGTGCATATCCGGCCGGAGGATATTGGCATACGTACCTAGAGCATCCTCAGTTCACAGTGAACCCATTTTGGGTAAAAAAACAAACATGCCATGAAGACAATCAGATGCATGAAATCAGCTTCATTAAGAGTAAAATAAGATGAAAATTTCCATTATCTAAGCATATATTTTTCTATTAATTCTTCATCTCAACTAAACCGTTCATGCTAAGGAAATCGAAATGAATAAACTGAAAAAAGCTGCCTTTTTTGGAAAATAAGGGAAATCAAGAGATCATACCGAAGAGAGAGAGGGAGCGGGGCGACGAGGGCGGGGGCGTAGGAGAGAGAGAGAGGGGGCGACCGCCGATTCACCTCCAAATAGAGAGAGGGAAGAAGGAAATCGAAAAGGACGAAGGGAATAAGGGACGATTTCGAATGGTCGAAGGCCGTCGAAGAGGACGAAGCGGCGGAGGCAAACGCGCGGGAAGTAGAGCGAGGAAGGAGGGAAACAAAAGCGCCTCTTTCCTCTTTTTTTTTTTGGGTAATGGGAAAATGGCGAGCGAAAGATTAGGGTTCGCGGGTTTTATTCCCAGTTATTCACCGGCGTTTTAATTGGCAACGCCGGTGAATGTGTCCGTATATTCGCCGGCGTTTATAATAAAAAACGCCGGTGAATAATAAACTTCACCGGCGTGTTTAGGTAAAACGCCGGTGAATACTAACATACGCCGGCATTTTAAATCGACCGCCGGTGTATGACCATCCCATCTGGCGCCCAATTCCTACTCGCTCTCTACCCCGGCGCTACTAGTAAAACGCCGGGGAATAATCGCCGGTAAAAGCAGTATCTTTTGTAGTGCCTGCGGCGGCGTTTCACTAAACGCCAAGCAACAATCCCCGGCGTTTTGAACACGCCGGCCATTATGAAAAAAAACGCCGTCGATTAGGCTACTGTTTGTAGTGGTTGGAGAATACATCAACTCTGTATAAACACATTCAAACAAGCTTAAGCTTGCTAGGAGATTGCAGCATATACAGTACTTCAAGTAGAAGACATTAATATCAAATAGTATCTTGCATAAAAAACATCATTATCAACTTTATCAAGTTGTTGAACTGCTATAGTGTGTTGAACCAAACTCAGATATAGGCTAGGCCATGATTTTGCTTGCAGAACAAATCAACAGATAGAGGCAATATTAGCAAACTCAGATCTTCAAATATTAGAGACACTTGATGTTTTGTTATAAAATGTAAAAGGGTATAAAAGTAATTTTATTATAAAATCTCTTTCCTTCCCTTGTGAACCAAATAAGAAGATAATTATTTTCCATCCAATTCCCTCCTTTGAACCAAACAGAGTCTTAAAATCCCTCCCCTCCCTTTTCCTCCCCTCCCATCCCCTCCATTAAAATCTCTCCCCTCCCCTCCACTCATTTGAACCAAACAGTCCCTTAAGGTATATATCTGAAATTTTAAGTACAGAGTGAATGCCACATTTGCAAGAGAAGTACCTTTAAAATGCTTGGGTGCATATCGGTTGTTTTGACCAACTCAACTCTATGGCCCAAGTTCAAAGTAACACACTTCTCCAATGATCAACAAAGTGAATCAATTGGTATTTTGCCCCAAAAGCAATTTCCTCCGAGTTTTGCTGTGGTGACAAAAGAGAAATAAATCATCAGAAACAAAAGTTAGCAATATGTACATTCTCTTCCGGGCAAAAATCCTAAACAAAGGAAGTTAAAAAGCAAAGATAAGGAGAGAAGCAGAGCAAGCAAATAGAATAACAAATAAACAATGAGAAACAAATCCAATGATAAGAAGGATGTGATTCTGCATGCTCTATAGAGTCGAGAGTCCACGGTTGTATATAGGTTAATCTCTAGTTGACTTATTCCGTTAGAAATCAACATAACTAAAGTTACAGGAGCTGATCGCCGGCCACATCTCTGTTATCTATTGTAAATGTTCATTTCTTAACTACACCTCAATTTACAGACCAAACTCTGAGAGCTTCACTCAGAAATAAATGGCCTGCCTGATTAATCAACATTGAAGTACAGACCCATGCCACAAAAAACATTGAAAGATCATGAACCATCCAGTAGTAACTTACATGAAAATGTGGCATCATTGTCTGTAGGACAGCTTTCACCAGAAGCAACATTTGCGCCCCCTATAAAAATATTCCAGTTCATTCATGCAGGTCATTCCAAAAACAATGTGAATTATGACATGAAAACTCAAAAATTTTGTTATGAATTATTAATAAGAACAGAAGTACATCAATCAGTACCAATGCTAGCAAGGATGATGGTGAGATTGCCAACATGGGCATCTGCTGACAGCTTTTTGATCTCTGGAATAATAAATTTAGCTTCAACTTGGTCTTTAATCCCAATTTTAGTGAAATTTGATAATATGCATGCTCGATTGATTTGATAAACTGCAGACTGCTGTCAACCACCACAAACGAAGAGGAGAAATAGTTAGAATCACATAAAATAAAATTTTAAAAAAGAGAAAAAATTCACCGTGGCAGTATCAGATGATAATATACCTCGGGAGCTATTGTATCAGCAACAGGTCTTGCCAATATTACATAGAGAGGAAACATATTTTGCATCTGCATCTGGATTAGCATTGATACTCCCAGAAAGTGATATAATCATTTGAATTCTACATCATAATAGAAGCGGTGCTTACTGAGTTAATAATCAATCCTGATCATAAGCTTCGTACAAAGCATTTATCCATTTCACAATAGGAAGGTAGGAATTTAAATAAATAAGTGACCTCAAATTTAAGAAAATCGTTTTCTAATCACCAAAGTTCCCCTTCTCATTGATCATCAACCCTCCGTACAAAGGTACATCTATACTACTGTAAAGTGTGAGTATGTATTTGGTTGGACTCTTACGTCCAATGCATGTGTATTCTGAATCAACATTGGAAATCGATGATAAAAATTATGCTTTGAGAGAATAAGTGGGGTCCCACTTGTTGAATTCTAACTGCAGAATAAACTCAACAACGACGATGAGATGCAAGAACTATAAAATCAAAACAAGAGAACAAAGAACAACCAAAAGAAACACACAAGAACACACAAGATTTTTATCGAGGTTCACCCAAACAATGGCTACTTACCCGCGCAGAGGTACTCCTGCAATTTTAACTAGAAATATGAAGATTAGGTTTACAAATCTCTCAAGAACTCACCACCAAGGTGTAGGGTTTCTCTCTATCTCCCTCTCTCTTAATGACGCCTGGTAGATCTCTCTTTTAACACTAAAATCGTACACAATACAATATATATAGGATTCCACATCTCTAATCTCAGCCGTTCATCTATTCAACATCGAGACGGTCGATCGGTCCATCTTGACAGTCGACCGGTCTTCTCCCTCGACTGCATGAAATCCAACAGACAGCGGGTCGTCGGTCGACTGTGCGGTCGACCGGTCATTCCTTCAAGCTATAGAATTGAGTCAGAGGGCGAGACGGTCGACTGCACGGTTGACCGGTCTTTTTGCCTGGGCGGTCGGGGGGTGCGATCGACCAGAACTCTGCTGTAGCTCTTGCTACTCTTGACCTGTTGCTCCCACTTCGACTCTCCTTCCCGACTATCTTCTTCAACTCATTATCATGTATTGGATCCACAAACCCCAACAATCTCCCACTTGGAGACATATACACAAAGTCTCTAACGTGTTCTTCATTCTTCCATTAGCCTAGTCTAGGCCTGTGCCTCTGCGAGTCTCCTCAACAATTAACCTGGAGACAATCCGATAGCGGTATAGCAAAACTGATATTTCTTGCTATCCACCACCTTAGTGAGCATGTCCGCCGGATTCTTAGTGCCAAGAATCTTAGTTAGCTTCAACCATTTCTTCTCAACCGCCATTCTGATAAATGATACCTCATTTGAATGTGCCGAGTCATAGAGTGATATGCCGAGTTTTTCGCCAAGAAAACTGCACTTCGACTGTCACACCATAGTTCACCTATGGGTTGCTTCCTGCCTAACTCTTTCATAAGCTCCGAAATCCACATATCTTTCGTCGCTTCCGTAAGTGTCATACACTCTGACTCCGTGGTTGACTGCGCTACAACCTTTTGTAACTGGGAAGCCCAACTAACAGCTGTTCCACCAACTGTAAACACATACCCTGTAGTACTTCTGCAACCATCACGATCGCCCAAAAAATCTGGATCAACATAACCATATATATGCAAAGAATCTCCCCCAAAACAAAGAGAGTGATCTGAAGTGCCTGCTAGATATCTAGGAATCCACCGTACTACATTCCAATGTTATTTACCTAGATTCTTCATGTAACGGCTGACAACTCCCACTGCTTATGCGATGTCCGGTCTTGTAGACACCATTGCATACATCAAACTCCCAACGGCTGAGACATAAGGAATAGCAGTCATTTCCTCCATCTCCGCCTCCATCTTAGGACACAAGTCCATTGATAACTTGAAGTGAGCAGCCAAGGGACAAGTGACTGGCCTCGTGCCATCCATATTGAATATCTTCAACACCTTCTTCACATAGTCCATTTGAGATAACCAAAGCTTCTTGCTACTCCTGTCTCTACTGATCTTCATGCCAAGAATTTGTTTTGCTTCACCCAAGTTCTTCATTGAAAACTCCGAAACTAGCAAGTTTTTTACTTCCTTGATCTTCTCCATACATGAACCTGCTAACAGCATGTCATCCACATATAACGCCAAGGTAACTGTATCATTGTCTTCATATCTACGGACATACACACAATAATCCGTTTTGCATCTATTAAAACCTTTTCCTCTCTTGAAACAATCAAACTTCAAATACCATTATCGCAGTGCTTGCTTGAGCCCATAAAGACTCTTCTTCAGTCGACATACCATGTCTTCCTTTCCTTTAGCTTCAAAACCTATGGGTTGTCTCATGTACAGCTTTTCTTCGACATCACTATGGAGAAATGCTGTCTTCACATTCAACTGCTCTAAGTGCAAATCTTCAACTGCCACATCACTGAGCAGAACCCTAATAGAAGCCATCTTCACAACCGGTGCAAAGATCTCACTATAATCGACGTATTCCCTTTGAAAGAATCCTTTCATAACAAGCCTGGCCTTGCACTTCTTACTGCCCTCAGCCTCATCTTTGACTCTAAAAACCCATTTGTTCAAAAGAGCGCGCTTCCCTGCGGGTAACTTGATCAACTCCCAGGTTTGGTTCTGTTCCAAGGAGTTCTCTCATCCTTCATGGCTGACTCCCACTGAATTCGAGCCTCATCCCTCAAAACCTCCTCATAAGTCTCTGGCTCCCCCGAATCCGTGTATAGAACATGCTCATGAACAGCACTAGCTGATGGATCAAATATCCAGGTTGGCCTCCTCTCTCGTGTCGATCTCCTCAATGTGGGTACCGGTTCACTGACCGGTTTAGGTTCCCCGAACTGTTCTGGCTGTACCTATTCATCTTGGATGACCTGCTCATTCCCAATAAGCTCACCATGAGCCTCCTGTGCTGCCTGTGGTACCTGTACCTACTGCTGCACTGTAGGACCCCCACCACTAGGGCCGCCTTCAGAATCTGAATCTGAGTCTGAGTCTGAACCCCAATCTAATTCTGAACTGGTTGTACTGTCTTGACCTGTGTGCCTGTCCTTGTATAGAACCTCTTCATTGAACACTACATTCCTGCTGCGAATGACTTTGTTATCCATAAAATCCCAAAGCCTGTAACCATACTCATCACCACCGTAGCCAATGAAGACACACCTCCTGAACTTAGAGTCCAACTTCTTTCTTTCTTTTCTGTCAATTAGTGCATATGCCATACAACCATAAACTTTCAAATATGAATAATTAACAGTTTTACCTGATCATAGTTCTTCTGGAATGGCCCCATCAAGGGTACTAGACGGGCAACGGTTAATCAAGTACACGGTTGTATCAACTGTAGCGGCCCAAAGATGGACCGGAAGACCCGCATGAAGTCTCATGCATCTCGCCCTTTTGAGTATCGTGCGGTTCATCCTTTTTGCTACACCATTCTCCTGTGGAGTCTTAGGAACTATCTTGATTCCTCTGATACCTTCCTTTGCTAGATAGTTAACAAACTCTTTGCTTGTGTACTCACCTCCGTTGTCTGACTTGATTGCTTTCACCTTGCAACCCGTCTCATTCTCAACCTTGGCCTTCCAAGCTCTGAAAGCCTCAAAAACTTCTAATTTCTCACGAATTGCTTAAACCTAAATCTTTCTTGTAGCATCACGATGAATGTGACGAAGTATCTCTTACCACCATAAGAGAATTCCTGAGCTGGACCCCACACATCTGTATGTACCAACTCTAGCTTCGCAAACTTCTTCTTATGTCCACCTAACTGAAAGCTAACTGACTTCTATTTGCCCATCGCGCAATTCTCACAAAAATCCATCTCAACATTCTTCAGTCCCGGCAGAAGATCCCTAGAACAAAGCTGCTTGACACCTTTTTCACCAAGGTGCCCCAACCTGACATGCCATAGAATTGAAGAGGAACTACCTACTAATGCTGTAGCAATAATATCACCTGAATCACCTTCCCTGAGTAAGTACAATGTATCACCACGCTTTCTTTTTGCCACCAACCTGGCACTAGTAGTCACCTTCCATTCTCCATGCCCAAAAGTTATCGTGAATCCTTCTTTGTCTAGTTTGCTAGTCGAGATCAAGTTTTTCTTCAAGTTCGGAATATGTCTTGTATCATACAAGACCAATTGCCTACCATTGCAAGCTTTCACTCTCACAGTGCCTCTACCCATAACTGGACATATCTGCCCATTACCAACTGAAACTATACCAAAGTTACCTGTCCTGTAATCCTCAAAAACATCTCTCATGGGGGTACAATGATAAGAAGTACCTGAGTCTATACACCAATCATCTTGCAAAATATTAAATCCAACAGATAAACACAATTCATCTAGACGGGGTTCAATACTTACCACATTGACTATCTGAAACCCTGCTTGCGCTTTCTTATACTCCTCGCATTGGTCTCTCTTGTGTCCTGCCTTTTTGCAGTACCAACACTCACCTTTACGATTTTCTGTTCTTGACTTGGACCTGTGATTCCTACTTTGCGACCTCCCTCTGTTGTTACTTCTACCACGGTTATTAACTGACAACGCGGTATTGCTAGGATATAACACCGAAGTCTCTCTTTGTCTCTTCCTCCTTACATCCTCATTCATGATGCTGCTTATAACATTCTTTAGGGTTGTCGTATCAGTCATGGTGCTAGTAATAGTCTGCTCTACTGTGTCGTAACTATCGGGAAGACTGGATAGCAACAACAACGATTGTGCCCTCTCTTCAAACTTTAAACCCGACGATTCCATTTGATTGTAAACCAAATATAAATTGTTGATGTGCTCAGCAACCGAACCTCTTTCTGACAACTTCAAGTTAACCAATTTCTTTAGATGTAAGATCTGGTTCGCTGCATTCGGCTTCTCAAACATGTCTGTAACCAATAGCTTAAAAGTAAAAGAAGTAAAATAAAACAATCTTGCCTGAGAAGAAGAAATTAAATACCCCTTCACTCCAAAAATTGAAGTACAACAAATAGTCCCTTTTTCCATGCTTTTCTTGTATCTTGTAATTCAGACATCTCTGGAGAAATGATGGCTGCAATAGAATATATGAAGAAATAAGTTGTACAAGATTTAATTATTTCAAACTGATTAGCAAGGGAAAGATCTACTAAGGAGATGGTGTACACTACATGAAGGCATTTCAATTAAAAAAAGATACAAGTATAAAAGACATGCAGGGAAAAAGATTTTACATTTCGTACTGCTCGACGTTGGAGAATATTGTACAGTTCAACTGGTTTGCAATAAACACATAGACTCTCCTCAGCTGCAAGCAACTCGTCAGCTGTCAAATTTGCCCGAGATTGTTGCCGACACATTTGATCCGTCGTTCTAGA